>SJYX01014794.1:185528-202785 GCA_006410675.1 Oreotragus oreotragus | reverse complement strand
ATTACTCAGCCATTAAAAAGAATACATTTGAATCAGTTCTAATAAGATGGATGAAACTGGAACCGATTATACAGAGTGAAGTAAGCCAGAAAGAAAAACACAAATACAGTATACTAACACATATATATGGAATTTAGAAAGATGATAATGAGGACTCTGTATGCAAGACAGCAAAAGAGACACAGATGTGCAGAACGGACTTTTGGACTCTGAGGGAGAGGGAGAGGGAGAGAGTGGGATGATTTGGGAGAATAGCATTGAAATATGTATACTATCATGTAAGAAATGAATCGCCAGTCTATGTTCAATGCAGGATGCAGGATGCTTGAGGCTGGTGTATGGGGATGATCCGGAGGGATGATGTAGGGTGGGAGGTGGGAGGGGGGTTCATGTTTGGGAGTTCTTGTATACCTGTGGCAGATTCATGTCAATGTATGCCAAAACCAATAGAGTACTGTAAGGTAAAATAAAATGGAAGCTCTAAAAAAAATAATAATAAAAAATTAAAAAAAAAAAAGATTACATGAGGCCAAACGAATACATAAAAATAATTTTAAAAAAATCAGCAGGCCAGTGAAGAACAACCAAATGTGGTATCTGTTTTTGGGAGGGACTGTTTGTCAAAGGACATTAACCGATGAGAAATTTGAGATTGCTCAATGAGGCTGTGACTTGTCTGGAGTTGAACTGTAGGTTGGTGGCAGGTCCGTCACTCAACCCACGTTTTCCTACATATCTTCACTGGGCCACAGTGATGTCCGGACTGGTGACTTTTCTCATTAAAAGAGAGTATAGTCCATGGGGCTCAAAGGTTATTCTTTTGTCTTGTTTTCAAATTGGAACTTGAGTGATTTTTTTTTTTTTTCTCTCTCCAGGGTAGTATACTCTATCCAGTTATTCCTTAAGAATTGGCACTCTTTAGAAATACTCAAAAGTTTTAATCTTGACTCAGGCTCTGGAAACCGCTCCTCAAGGGAGCCCACGATGCCCCATCTTTAGTTAGGGACCTGTCTTCATGCTCCACTCACACTTGATATGTGTACTTACTGCACTGCTGACAGTCAGTAGATGTTCATCAGATGTTTGAATGACACTGATTTGTGGTATTACTTCTAGGAACTTTTAGAAAGAGTTGAAGTGTTCATGTGATGAGTGAATTGTGAGATGTGAGAGTTGGACCATAAAGAAGGCTGAGCACCAAAGAATCAATGCTTTCTAATTGTGATACTGGAGAAGACTGTTGAGAGTCCCTTGGACAGTGAGGAGATCAAACTAGTCAGTCCTATAGGAAGTCAACCTGAATATTCACTGGAAAGAGTGATGCTGAAGCTGAAGCTCCAGTACTTTGGCCATGTGATAAACTGACTCATTGGAAAAGACCCTGATGCTGGAAGGATTGAGGGCAAGAGGAGAGGGGGCAACAGAGGATGAAATGGTTGGTTGGCATCACTGACTCAATGTCATGAGTTTGAGCAAACTCCAGGAGACAGTGAAGCACAGGGAAGCCTGGTGTGCTGCAGTCCATGGGGTTACAAAGAGTCAGACACGACTTACTGACTGAACCACAAATGTTCATAAAATTGTGTCTCAGTCAAATAGACAAATGACATCATCTAAAAATACATTAAAATAGAGTTAGCATGTCTTGCCAGATATTTTGCTTTGAAGGTACCTTTCTATTTTTTTTAGTGATATTTTGTCTCAAACATATATTGGCATTTGGATAGTCCCTGCTTCTTCATGAGACATCATCTGTTCAAAGAGATGTGAAAGGAAGATGTTCTTGCCAGAACCTAAAATATGGAAGCAGGGCAAGACATTCTAACTAAATGAATGATGTTAGATATTTTGTAGTAAATCTTCCCCTCCCACCCCACCACTTGAAGCATGCATGCATTCAGATTGAATGTTTCAACTTTATCTTCCCTTGTTTGATTGTACTCACTTCCTTTCACTCATTTCGGGTATAAGATGTGACCTAAATAAAACATTCACGATAAGAACTTTGTATGTATTAGTTGGGTTAGTCTAAATTATACTGCAGTTAAAAAAAAAAAAAAAGTGCAGCAGCCAAATCTCAGTGGTTAACCTAAGAGAAGCTTCCTGTTTGCTTGTGGGAAGAGCACTGGGAGTTGAGGTCATGTGACCATAGCCAGTGTCCGTTGTGGCAGTGCAGCATCTCAGGGCACTCCTTTCTTGACATGTGCTTCTTCCGTTGCTGTGGCAGGGCTGGGAGCTTGGAGAGTTGCACCCTGGCTCGTGATTGTTTCTGGCTGGAAGAGACACACAGGCATAACCACCAACCTAGAGCTGGAAAATCTTGTCCTCTGATGAGACTGAAGCTGGAAGTACTGGTGGGCACTAGGGCTATCTACCAGATCTGCTTTGTTGTCTCAGAAAGAGGGATAGTGGTATCATTTAGGGCTTCCCGTGTGGCGCTAGTGGTAACAAACCCGCCTGCCAATGCAAGAGGCATAAGAGACACTGGATCAGGAGGAGCCCCTGGAGGAGGGGGTGGCAACCGACTCCAGTATTCTTGCCTGGAGAATCTCGTGGATAGAAGAGCCTGGTGGGCTACAGTCCATGAGGTCCCAAGGAATCAGACACAACTGAAGTGACGTAGCACAGCACAGTGGTATCATATTGTGGTCTCTTTCAACTTTCAGGATTTGCTTATAATTTCAGCAGAAACATAAAACTGAAGGAAATTAACAGTCCCGCAAAGCCGTGTCGGACTGAAAACATGGGGGGAGGGATGCCATAGTAAACAGAAGATATTTACCTTTCTGATGTCTTGATTCAAATACTGTAACTGGTGTTCAGTCAGTTCAGTTCAGTCGCTCAGTTGTGTCCAACTCTTTGCTACCCCATAGTTCCTTAAGAAGTGGAGTCTGAAGCAGACTGAACAAAAAGATAGTCACCTCGGGCTTACTGCTCTGCTCAGCGCTGAGAGCCTGTTCACCTTTTAAAAGGACATCAGCCTTTGGAGAACATCTTTGGTGGCTAACTGAGTCCTTTAGTGAGGTTGCCTCTGTTACTACTGGAGGGCAGCTTCCAAATTTGCGTGTGTCAGAGGGAGAGGGGGCTGATTCCCACAGCCAGTTATGGTGAGGTGTTGGGGTTCCCCATGACCAGTTTCAGGTGGCGGTTGGATTTTGACCTATAGACCTGTATCTGACTTCCTGGAGTTTTAAGACTCTTTGGAGGATAAAGGTATGAAGGGTTGCTGCCTTTACCATCACTGGCCCTAAAACACATTGTTCATTTCAGTACTCAAGATGGTTGGACTAACCTGCGAGTACTGTCCCAGGGATGAGAAAGCTACCTTTCCACCCGTCATTTGCTTGATTTCCCCGCTCCTTTGCCTTAAAATACACTTTAAAATTTGGAATTTATGTGGAAAGGTGGTATAATTTTTTACCCAAAGAATCCTCTTATCTCACAGTGCCATAAAAAGTCATACTAAATCAACTATACTCCAATAAAACTTTTTTGAAAAAGTCATATACTTTCATTTAAGATATTTATATGGGACCCTAAAAAAAGTCATAGAGACTGTTTCAGAGTAATTAAAATCCTATTATCCAGCAGAACATATTTCCCTGACCCTATTCAGACCCTGCCCAAATAATAATTTTAATTGTTCAAACATGTTCAGCAAGACAATCTAGAATAAAAATTTAAAACAGCATTTCACAAAAGTTTCAACAAGTGAACCGAACTAGTGATATATTATCAGTGACCACACTGAAGAAAATGAGAAAGAAAACTAACCTGAGTAACCTTGGAAAACACGCTCTTCCCAGAATACTCAAGCTGAGGACAAAAACAAGTGCACACAAATGCTGTAATTTGGTTAGCTAATTTGTTCTTCACGGGGATTTGGGTTAGCCATTCTGAAAGTACTTTATGTACATAGTAGAAGGGAACAAACAAGTAAATATATTGTAGATAATGAGAGCAGTTTCTCATTGTGTGAGAATGAAAACAATACATGAGACAGGACTAAAATGTGCCATATGGTATTGACTTGGATCAAAGGAATCAGTAGAAAATCGTGGCTTTTCGTATGTGTACCGATAGAAAAATACAGGTGTATGGGTGAGAGAACCTACATGTATGTGTTTCCCAGCTCTGTCTGCTTGGAGGACCTATGTTCAGTTCAGTTCAGTTGCTCAGTCATGTCTGACTCTCTGCAACCCCATGAACTGCATGCAGCACACGAGGCCTCCCTGTCCATCACCAACTCCCGGAGTCCACCCAAACCTATGTCCACTGAGTCGGCGATGCCATCCAACCATCTTATCCTATGTCGTCCCCTTCTCCTCCTGCCCTCAATCTTTCCCAGCATCAGGGTCTTTTCCAATGAGTCAGCTCTTCGCATCAGATGGCCAAAGTATTGGAGTTTCAGTTTCAACATCAGTCCTTCCAATGAATACCCAGGACTGATCTCCTTTAGGATGGACTGGTTGGATCTCCTTGCAGTCCAAGGGACTCTCAAGAGTCTTCTCCAACACCACAGTTCAAAAGCATCGATTCTTTGGTGCTCAGCTTTCTTGAGTCCAACTTTCACACCCATACATGACCACTGGAAAAACCACAGCCCTGACTAGACAGACCTTTGTTGACAAAGTAATGTCTCTCCTTTTTAATATGCTGTCTAGGTTGGTCATAACTTTCCTAGCAACAGGGAATACCTCTAGCATCTAGTTATTGCTTTCTAAATACCATTATCCAAGAAAAGGAACTGGGACTCTTGGGAAAAGTAATTATCTTGAAGACTGGAGGAGAAAAAAAGCAGAATGAACCTGGAGCAACTTGTATAGCCAGAAAATAAGGAACTGTTCCCAAAATGGCAGGGCTTATCAGAAGAATGCAGAAGCCAAACTGAATGGACAAAGCTGGAGCAATTTTAGCAGCAAAATAAATAATGATAGTATTGGATTTTAACTTGTAGAATAAAATAAATATTCATGAGTCCACACTGATAAAGATAAATTAATTACCTAAGTAAATGGGGAAGAAGAGACAACACTTTCTTACAGAATTACCAGTTAATGAACATAGATGGAAAAGCGTGAAATAGAAGACCGTTAAGCAAATCCTGCAGTAATGATTATGATTAATAAGAACCACTGATAGTTGCAAATATTTGTAGGCAAAATCTGAGAAGCAAGATATTTCCAAAGTCTCCAGTATCTTCCCCCAACATAGTTATTAGTTTAAAATCATAATAATTTTATAGTGGAGAAACCTGAGATACTACCTTAGCCAGGGGATCAAGATTAATATAAGCAGTAATAAGACATGGGCATCACGAACCTCTTGATATTATGCACAGAGAAGGATACAAGTATTTCACTGTCTGAAAAACAAGGAAAGATTGAGGAATATCAGATTAGTGGAAATTAAGGAGAAATAATGAATAATTGAAATGTGAGAACCTGGATAAGATCTTAGAACAGAAAAAAGACATCAATAGAAAAACACGTGAAATTAGAATGAGGTTTGCAGCTAGGCTTCCCTTGTGGCTCAGCTGGTAAAGAATCTGCTGCAATGTGGGAGACCTGGATTCGATCCCTGGGTTGGGAAGATCCTCTGGAGAAGGGAAAGGCTACCCACTCCAGTATTCTGGCCTGGAGAATTGCATGGACTGTATAGTACATGGGGTCGCAAAGAGTTGGACACGATTGAGTGACTTTTCACTTTCACTTGCAGCTTAGTATCTACTGGGTCTGATCATTGTACTGTGGTTATGTAAGGTCTTAACATTAGGGGAAGTTAAAGGAGTACATGCTAAAATTGGTTCAAAATGAAAATGTAAATAAATTAAGGTAATAAAATATACCAGGGACTCCAATGAGCGTAAACTATTCTTTGGTTCTTCCTATTCCAATTTCCACAGCGGAGCGGCTTTCAAGCAGCTGGCTGGATGTTCGTCACATTGAAAAATATGTAGACCAAGGTAAAAGTGGAACAAGAGAATTGCTTTGGTCCTGGGCTCAGAAAAACAAGACCATCGGTGACCTTTTACAGATCCTCCAGGAGATGGGGCATCATCGAGCTATCCATTTAATTGCAAATTATGGTAAGCATTGATCCAAATGATGTGGCTCTTGGTTCATTTTATATAAATTGTAACTTGTAAATATTGTATTTTATCCAAGACATTGACTGGTCATGTTGTATGTCAGTGATTCCTTACCTATGGCTTTTACCTGAAGGGGAGTTTGCAGCTTCATCTTTTTGTGACACTTTCTTTTCTTATTGCCTAACTTATACAACAAATTCCTTTCCACCAGTTTATAGGTGTTTTTTTAAAAATTTATTTACAAGCTATACTTCTTAAAATGTTCATTCTTACTTAGTTAAGAGAATCAGCTCTCTTTCCAGGACTCTGAAACTGAGTCATAAACGTGATCAGAACCACAATGAGTAAAATGAAAATAATGCTATAATTTATTTTACCATATCATAACAAGTTAAAATTAATTGAATTTCCCCTGTGTATTTTAGGGCTCTCTTGGTGGCTCAGCGATAAAGAATTCTCCTGTCAATGCAGGAGACATGGGTTTGATCCCTGGGTCGGGAAGGTTCCCTGGAGGAGGAAATGGCAACCCGCGCTAGTATTCTTGCCTGGAGAATCCCATGGGGAGAGGAGCCTGGTGGGCTACAGTCCATGGGGTCGCAAAGAGCTGGACATGACTTAGCGGCTAAACAACAGCAACCATCTGTGTATTTTGGTGCAAATGATAACCTCCAGAATAACCCTGGAGTTTCTCTGTTATCTTCACTGCTGAGTTTATGCCATGGCTTCTAACTTTGCTTTACCTGTTTACATCTATTTCACCATGTCCTGCTTCTTCCCTCTCCTTGTCTTTTCTTTCTGACGCTGTGTCATTCCTTTCATTTAGAGTTACCTGAGAAGTAAAACGTGTGAAGTTTTCCTTGTACAGTCTTTGTCAATAAAATAATCTCCTAATGTCCCTTGTTCTGTTTACTTCACTTTGGATTCATTGAAATCGACAAGAATGATCTGGAGTGATCTTGGATCTTAAGTTATGGATGCGGGACTCTTAGGTGGGAAACTCCTTTAGATCAGCAGCCTTATTCTTTGAATCTTTCATCCAGGCATATTTGTAGTTCTGTGTATTTGCACTTATGCTGTTTGATAATATATTTAGTTCAGGCAAGCCACTATCTCATCACTTAAAGAAGCTGTACACACATGAGAAGAAATCCCGAGAGATTTGTACCAGAAAACTGTAGCTTCAGACTGACTTTTATTTTGTAGGGTTTTCACATGAACTAGGTATTAGACAGTTCCCATAGGTTTCTAGCATGATATTATCCTGTTAGTGATATATGTATAACTTGGCTAATACCTTGTGTCTGTTGCACACTGTTTCTTCACTGTTTTATACAGCAGAATGCTTCACTATGACACTGACTGATCTAGTAAAATGCCATTGAGTCTCTGGGAGCTGTAAAGTAATACTTTTTCATCACTTAAGCCTTGTCCAGCCACCTTCACCACCCATGCAACTTGTGGTTCACAGTATAGACTCACACCAATATATTTTATACTTCAGTATATTTTATACTTCGGTTTTCTGGCATTGGTTGCAGAGTGTCTTTTCACACTCTATGTTGTTTATTTATGCAATGGGGAATTATATGGACAAAAATTCCACATCTTTGGTTTGACTCCTAGGCTGTGGCACATGGAAAATTTCATTTTTTTTCTGAGTATTTTTTGATTCCTCCCTTCTTTTTGCTTGTTTGTTTTTGGCTGTGCCGGATCTCTGTTGCTCNTTTTCACACTCTATGTTGTTTATTTATGCAATGGGGAATTATATGGACAAAAATTCCACATCTTTGGTTTGACTCCTAGGCTGTGGCACATGGAAAATTTCATTTTTTTTCTGAGTATTTTTTGATTCCTCCCTTCTTTTTGCTTGTTTGTTTTTGGCTGTGCCGGATCTCTGTTGCTCCATTTGGGCTCTCTCTAGGTGCAGTGAACAGGCGCCACGCTCTGGTTTTGGCGCACGGGCTTCTCACTTTGGTGGCTCTTTGACGACCTCTTGCACAGGCTCCGCGTGCAGAAGCTTCAGGAGCTGCAGCATGTGGACTCGGTAGCTGGGACTTGTGGGCACCAGAGCATGGACTCAGTGGTTGTGGCGCAAGGGCCCAGTTCTCCGAGGCATGTGGGGCCCCCCCAGACCAGGGATCAAACCTGTGTTCCCTGCATTGGCAGGTGGACTCCATCCACTGTGCCACCAGGGAAATCCCTTCGTTTTTTAAAATGTGAGATTAGTTAATTGGTGGAAAGACAATATACTGCCCTGATACCAGAAGACAGATAAATTTGACGTGAAAAGGAGTGTTTTGTTCTGAATCCTTTGCTAGGGAAAATAGCATTATTTAGTTGGAATTTATTGAGTAAATGCTTTGAATTATTTTTGGCCATATCAGGTCTTGGTCGAGGCATGTGGACTCTATAATTGCAACTAAGCAATTATAGTCGTGGGCTTAGACACGTGGGCTTAGTTGCCCCGTGGGCATATGGGGTCTCAGTTCCTTGACCAGGGATTGAATCCAAGTCTCCTGCACTGGAAGGTGGATTCTTAATCACTGGATCACCAGGAAAGCCCCACATTGGAAACATTTAAGCGTAATTTGCTACACTTGTGTTTCCTATGACATCAACTCACTGAGTCAGGAGTTGGAGCTCCTAACTGAAAGTGCATAAAGAGTTAGTCTTTCTTTCTTGTTACCATGAACAGTTATCACTTATCCAAATAATCTATTTTTGTCTACTTTTCCTTAAAGTTGTTTCATTTGGGGGAATGATTTTCATGTTAGAGGGTTTTTTGGCATTTCATATTCCAGTCTCCAGAGATCACTTTCTAGATTTGGATTTTGAGTAATAAATCCCCTACATACTAAAGAGTTCCTTCCATTCCCAGAGTTCATTTGTAAATCCAATTTGTTTGTAAGTCCAATAAAATTGGCCTATGTACCCAACTGACACTATCAGCTAAAAAGTATTGTACTTAATAGGTTTATAATATGTTTCACACAAATGAAACATAAAAAACAAACAAACACAAAGAATAAAGTATGTTTAATCTTATAGTACAGGACCTTGAAAGGTACAGTAGTCTAGTACAGCAGCTGGCATACAGGGCCTGGCAGTGAGTGAACAGGCAAGAGTCACTGACTGGAAGAGGTAGAGGAGGTAGTAGATGGTAGAGCTGAAGGATTGTTAGCAATAGGAAATAGACAGCAAGCTGCAATTAACACCTGAAATTGAGGGAACACGTTTGCATCTTTGAAAGTTCTCAACTTGAAGGCTCCTATGTAGAGGACTTGACTGTATTGCAGAGAAAGGCCTTGTATTTCTTCCCAGGCATTGTTCCTGCAATTCAGGTGGCTGCCACTAGGTGGTGTCTTCACATCCATGAAACGTGCCCTCAGATCTCAGGACATAACCAAGTTGTTCAAGAAACTAGAATTTTTACTTGATGTCATTATATTTCTGGCACGCATATCCTGACATGGGCTTCCCCTGTGGCTCAATGGTAAAGAATCCACTGCAGTGCAGGAGACACAAGAGATGTGTGTTCGATCCGTGGGTCAGGAAGATTCCCTGGAGGAGGACATGACGAACCACTCCAGTATTCTTACCTGGAGAATCCCATGGACCGAGGAGCCTGGCGGGCTACAGTCCATAGGGTCCCAAAGAGTCAGACATGACTGAAGTGACTTAGCATGCGTGCACATGTCCTTACATACCACATTGTGCATGTAAATCTCAATGATCAGTGGTTGTCTTTTAATCTCCCTTTTTATAACTGTTTATTTTTTTATGGCTGTGCTGGGTCCTGGTTGCTCTGCGGGCTTTTCTCTAGTTGAGCGGGGGGTTACCCTTTAGTTGCTGTGCACAGGCTTCTCACTGCGGTGGCTTCTCCTGCTGTGGAGCATGGACTCGAGGCACGTGGGACTCTAGGCACGTGGGTCTCTAGGCACGTGGGTTTCAGCAGTTGCAGCACGTAGGCCCAGTGATTGTGGTGCACGGGCTTAGTGGGATCTTTCTGGACCAGAGATGGAACCAGTATTCCCTGCATTGGCAGGCGGACTCTACCTCTGAGCCACCAGCAAAGGCTGGTCTTTTAGTTTTGACATGAAGTCCGCAGCTTTCTGCTGGCTTCTTAGGAGAGCCATTTTGAATCTTCCACTTAATGGGACAAAGAAGTCTTGTCTGTTTATATGCAACAGCAGGACAATGGCTTTCAGTGCCCTTGCAACCTGAACACTTCAAATTTTATTCTACACAGCAATACCTTATTCAGAACGTTTGTTATTTATTTTTCTTGCCTAATTGTCCTGCCGGAAGCCTCTAGTATAGCACTGAATAAAAGTGGCAAGACCAGACCTCCTTTCTTATTCCTGATCTAAGGGAAAAACATTTTCTTTCACCATTATGTATCATGTTAACTGTTTTTCACAGATGCCCTTTATCAAATTAAGGAAATTTTTTCTCCCTAGTTCTATCATGATAGCTTATTGAATTTTATGAGTTTTGTTCATTTTACACATTGAATGGTTTTCAGATATTAAGCTAGCCTTGGATTCCTGGGATGAATCCCACTTGATCATAGTATCTCATCTTTCTTATTTGTTTCTGGATTTAATTTGCTAATATTTTGGTGAGCATTTTTGCATCTATATTTATAAGGGTTATTGGTCTATAGTTTTCTTGTGCTGTTTTGTGTGGCATTGATATAAGAATAATATTAGCCTCAAAGAGATTTGGGAGTTGTTTCCTCCTCTTCTATTTTGGAAAAATTAGTGAAGACCTGGTCTTAAGTCTTCTTTAAATGTTTGGTAGAGTTCACCTGTGAAGCTGTTTGGACCTGGGCTTTTCCTTACGAGAAGTGTTAAAACATTAGTTAAATTTCTTCCCTTGTTACAGATCCATTCAGATTTCTTATTTCTTCTTGACTTAGTTTTGGTAGTCTGTCTTTCTAGGAATCTGTCCATATCATTTATCTAGTTTTTGGACAAATAGTTGTTCACAGTATTCCCTTATAATTCCTTTTATTTCTGTAAGGTCAGTAGTTACGTCTCTTGTTCTTAATTATGATAATTTGAGTCTTCTTTTTTTTCTTTTTTGGTCAGTCTAACTAAAGGATTGTCAACTATATTTATATTTTCAAAGAACCGACTTTGATTTCATTGATTTTTCTTTTGTTTTTCTATTCTGTTCGTCTGTTTCATTGATTTCCACTCCAATCTTAATTCTTCCTTCTTTTTGCTTCCTTTGGTTTACTTTTCTCTTCTTTTTTATTCCCCCATGCAAAAGTTTAGGCTATGTATTTGATATCTTTCCTCTTTTTGAAGGAGAGCATTAACAGCAAAACAGTTTCCCTTTAAGCACCGCTTTTGCTGCATGCCATAAAGCTTGGCATGTTGCGTTTTTGTTTTCATTTATCATAAAGCTTTTTCTAGTTTCCCTGTGATTTCTTTGACTCATTCATTATTTATGAATTTGGTGTTTAATGTTTATGTGTTTGTCAATTTCAAAAGCTTCCTTTTGTTATTGATTTCTACTTTAATTCTAGGTGGTCAGAGAATATACTTTGTATGATTTCATCCTTCCAAGTTTATTAAGGCTCACTTTACTGCCTAACGCATGATCTGTTCTGGAGAATGTTCAGTGTACAATTGCAAAGTATGAATATATTGTGTTTTGAATGGAATGTTCTATAAAAATCTGTTTGGTCTAATTGGTTTGTAGTTTTGTTCAAGGTTTGTTATTGTGTTTTGTTGCTAGTCTTCTAAGCAAAATAACCTAAGAAACACTAGAATACAATCTAAGGAAAACTAGAAAATGAAATAAAACTTTTCTAAAGTCCAAATCAAAACGTCAGAAGTAACTGCAAAATGCTGCAGCTTAAATTTTTTGTAGGAAGCCACCACAGACTTCCTTAGTTCAGGCAGATCCATAACAGACAGAAGTAATAGTCCAGCTGGGGAGAGTGTGGGCATTTGTGGTTGGTCTCTCTCCCTCACACACACACACACACTCTTCTAATACCTTATGGCGCAAGATAGGATAACAAGTAAACTAACCCAGAGGGATATAATCCCATAATTGTAAAAATTTTAAATATATGTACAGAAAACTGATAACAGTGATGCTTTCTTCTTGTCAGTTCTCACCTTCATACTTTAATATTTTTGATGATGTCTAAGAACAGTTTAAGATAGGTGCTGATGGACTTCCCTGGCAGTCCAACGGTTGAGACTCCACACTTCTATTGCAAGGGGGCACGGGTTCCATCCCTGGTCAGGGAACTAAGATCCTGCAGGCCACATGTTTTTTGTTAAAAAAATAAAAAGTACAAACAAAAAGATAGGTGCTCACATTTTAAGTGAACAAAGGTATGTTTTTATATTTGATCATTAGAAAGCTTTCACATATGGAAATTTGTAACCATTCAATGGGAATGAAACTGAGCTTTAGAGATGAACCTTACTAGCAAGGTATTTATTTTCACAATGTAAGAAAGAAAAAAAAAATGTTTGTTAAGAACATAACAGTTATTATACCTAACTTCCCTTATTTCTCTTTCAGGAGCAGCCTTGAATCCTATAGAGCAGAGTCATTGGGGAAAAGAATTTCCAGACATGTTACAAAAGGTAGAATGTGTGTGCGTAGATAATGACCCTTGAACCCTGTTGCATCTATAATTGAGTGTAAGGAGTGAGGTTATGAGGCAGAAAAATGCTGTTATTTGCAGCTACTTTTTTTAAAGCCAGGAAAGCTTTCGTTCTCATTCTTCTTCACTTATTTGGGAATTCAGGAGATTGTGTGTTAGTCACCCAGTCATGTCTGACTCTTTGCAACCCCAGGGACTATAGCCCGCCAGACTCCTCTGTCCATGGGATTCTCCAGGCCAGAATACTGGAGTGGGTTGCCATTTTTTGGTAACAGTTTGAAGAATTGAGGGCTTTCTCCTCTCAGTGATCTGTCAGAGATGAGTCATAGAACATTTAAGAATACTGTGAGTTATGTATNGACTATAGCCCGCCAGACTCCTCTGTCCATGGGATTCTCCAGGCCAGAATACTGGAGTGGGTTGCCATTTTTTGGTAACAGTTTGAAGAATTGAGGGCTTTCTCCTCTCAGTGATCTGTCAGAGATGAGTCATAGAACATTTAAGAATACTGTGAGTTATGTATATGTCTTAACTTAATTTTTAGTTTTCCTGTTCAAATTGACGTTTTGCATGTTATTGTTAGTTTTTATTAAAGAAAATTGGAGATAATCAGTTTTATAGGACTAGAAGTCATTTAAAATTAACTATAACTGACTGTGACATTGATACTTGATTTTTTAGCTTTGGTGTAGAAGCCTGCATTGGTATGGAAGCCTTAAATATATATGGCAGTGAATACTGTCGAATAGAATAAAATAACTTTGCATTCTACTAGCTTTTTCTAAATTATATTCCACTTTCTTACACTGTATAGTCCCGGGGGTAGCTTTGGATTTCTGTTGAGGTTCTATTCTTTCTAGACTTATGAAATTGAATAACTTTCGTATGTATTTCTTCTCTTAGGAAACAGCCAATGTCACAGTGGATAATGTTCTTATTCCTGAACGTAATGAAAAAGGTAAAAAAAAACTAACCAACTTTTCTTTAAATCATGCTTTCCTTTAAGTGAATTCATGAATTCCTTTAAGTGAAATTTAGACATATCCAGTAAACTTGGTAACCATTAATATGCAGATTTAGGATAAATTTTTCATAGATATCAAAATATTCTCAATTTTGACTAATCCATTGTTCTGATGGATGATATGTTGCTATTATATTACAAATTCATTTTCCAATAAAGAGCATAATTGTGGTCTCACTTATAATTTCATGACATTTGCTATTTAAATGTGTCATAGGAAGACATTTAAAAATTATGTTGAGTTTTGTGTAGTTTTAGAAATTTTCATAGCACTTGTAGAGAAATCTTTAGAGGTTATTGTAAAGCGGTACTGGTGGTCACTATGAAAAACAATTATTTGCCACATCAAATTTCCTATTCTATCATCTGAGAGAATAATTTCCTTCTGTCTGGGAATCAGCCTGATAAACTTTAGTGGCTGTTTAAGGCTGCTTTGCCTAATCTTCGCCACCAAATCTGATGCTTCTTTGGTTCAAAAGAGAATTTAAAAAGTTAGATAAGGTTATGGTTTTTTGAAAGTGAAAGTGTTAATTGCTCAGTTGTATCCAATTATTTGCCACCCCATCGTCCAGTAGCCTGTCAGGCTCCTCTGTTGGTGGAATTCTCCAGGCAGGAATAAGGGAGTGAGATGACATTCCCTTCTCCAGGGGCCTCCCCAGGGATCGAACCCAGGTCTCCTGCATTGCAGGGAGATTCATCTAAACCAACCATGGTCTTTTAAGATTTTGCGAAAAGGACCAAATGAAACACGAAATGTGTTAAATATAGCCAGAATTGGTCTCTGCAGGATTTATTTAGGCTTTTCTCTTTGAATTTGCGTTTGGTTACCTCTGAAAAGTTTCCTCCCATTCTCTGCTTGAGATGATTTTCTTAAAGAGTTGAAGCATCTTCCCAATTTACTCTGGGGAAGTAAGTTGGATTTGGCTCATGAAAAATATTTCTACCAGTCATGCTTAGCAAATATTATTTAGTCATATTAAGATTTCAACCTCTCTCTCTCTCCTGTCTCTTATACACATCTCTTGTGAAGGTCATCCTTGTAGATGACAGTAGAGAATTTAATGAGCATCCTTACTTATATCTACAGTCCAAATCATTACTAATGACATTACATAGCACAGACCTGCTTATACAATAGCTTGAATTGTCCTTTAGTTTGACATACAACCAATAAGAATGACCCCATATTCAGTCAAGTTTCCAGTTTTCAGGTTGAATCCCATTAAAATAGGATTTCACCAAATGCCTTCTGAGGAACACTGTTCCTTGTGGGTAACTGATGGGTATTATGGATGGAGGGGGGTCAGGGGAGAGGGAAATGCTTTAGTTACATAAATTGGGGAAATGGGACATGCTGGAATAAACAGTTAAAGAGATTTCTACTTTGCAGAATTTTCCAGAGTCTTTAGAATACTCATCTATACTGTGGTTCTGAAAGAGTATGCTATATAGTGTACAGCATGTACAAAATAACTAATTGAACTTGAATTTTTTAGAAATAAAGCTCCTCAATGCTCAATGGAAATTACTTTGGAAAATACTACAGTACTGATAGCTCAGTTTATCACAGTGTTTTCCAGTCTTGGCAGGATGTTCATTTGTTCATCATTCATTGATTCAACAAGCATGTATTTGGTCCACATTAGTGACTCAGTGCTTTGTGTTTAAGTAGCATCTCAAACCAAATTATATATCACATGTACGTGCATGCATGCATGCTAAGTCGCTTCAGTGGTGTCTGACTCTTTTCGACCCCATGGACTGTAGCCTGCCAGGCTCCTTTGTCCATGGAATTCTCCAGGCAAGAATGCTGGAGTGGGTTGCCATGCCCTTCTTCAGGGGATCTTCCCAACCCAGGGACTGAACTCAAATCTCATGCACTGGCAGGTGGGTTCTTTACCACCAGAGCCACATAGGAAGCCCATATATCACACAATTATACTTTAGTGAAAGCAATCTAAATAGTAATTATAAAATATAAATATATTATCAAAAATGTATCTTAAATTATGTAAATATTTCTTTCATTCTCATTTGGTTGTAAGAATTCAGGGTTCTATGACCTTTAAACCTTTTTGATTGTGTTCTCAGTTCTTCACACGTCAACTATGCTTAATTATTTATGAATTATATGCATAGATTAATGGGTTAATGCATCATGTGTTATAAATCATGCACAGAATTAGAATATTTTAAAAAGATGAGATGAGAAGGAAGCAAATTTAATCATGCTACAGACTTGAAGAGACTTTTCTTTTTTATCCATTATATTTGTCCTCATTTATTAAGAGTAAATTTAGGTTTACACTATGGTGAACAGTTCAAAAAAAAAGATAAAGAAATATACATATTTTTTTGATTTTCATAAGCTTGCTCTGATTGAAGAGAATGGCTGTTAAATAGAGCAATATCAGTTTAGAAGTTGGGATTCTTGGATCTATTCTACTAAGATTATCAAATATTTGTAGAATATCTCTCATATACTAAGTGCTAAGCATCAGGAATAATGGAAATAATTCATGGCCCTCATCTTTGGCGAGTTTTTATCACCAAAGGAGTGATACTGAGTTTAACAGTATTTTCAGGACAGAAGAGAAGGTTACCCTGGAAAAGCACTTCTTAATATTATGAATATTTTGAGTAGAAGCTCTTTCTATCAAAGGATTTCGGAGAAAATGTCCTAATGTAAAAGAATTGTGAGGTTAGCTTGCTCAGAGGGACCCCAGAACTCCCTTGTTGCTTATGGTTCTTACTTGATGCTTGTTCTCATGAATTCTGGTTGTTTCTGGGTACTCCTTTCTGCTTTACATCCATTTTAGTGTGTAAGACCTCTGCTATCCTGTAAGATACTGTGGCTAGTGATTGCTGTTTCTCCTCATCACCTGCCCTTGGTCTCAGTGGATTCACCATTCTAACCTGTTTCCTTGTTAACCTCTACCATTTTGTTCAGCCACCAGTAGCCTCCCATTTCATCCTTTGTGACCATCACCCTAGTATATTATTACTTTAGATTCATTATATTTCATCATGACTCTTAATTCTAGCAGATGTCCACTTACATTTCAATCACACGTCTCCACTAGAATTATTTAAATGCATGTGATTTTAGAATGTTTCCAAATGTATTTGTTATCTTTGTTTTTTTCATGCACTCACATTTTTACCCACATATAAAAGCTTCATTATTTGAGGGATGGATGTAATCCAGAGAAGGATTTCTCAGGTTTCTAGTTTTATTTTTCTGAAACATTTCACTTCAAATAGAGTTTTAATTGTATTGGCTCTAAGTGAATGTAAACCAAGTTAGTATTGAACCAGCAGATGGAAAAATCCTTATCATTGAACAATGAAACAACTTGAATTCTTTTTTCCCCCTTTTGCCATCTGGTATCTGTGCTCATATTTGAAACATTAACCATTCAGAAAAGAGTTGTTTTCTGTATCCAATCATCAGAAGCTTTCTCTGAAGACTGGTGCTTATCTTTTTAGAAAAAAAAAAAAAAAA
>SJYX01014794.1:164774-185403 GCA_006410675.1 Oreotragus oreotragus | reverse complement strand
TATATATATATATTTATATATTTATATATATATATATATATATATTTACTGGTTTTGGGTTCATCATGGGTCACCAGTAATCTGTTGATCTAATGACAAGGAGATAACCTTAGGAAAATTACCCCAACTAAGTTGTCTGGCTGATCTCTTTGGAAAGGTGGTAGAATCACAGTGTTACTGTCTGAGTATCTAAGAGACTACTTGCTCTGTGGGATGGTGGGAGCCAGGCCCAAGTGAGAGTACAGAAAGCTCACGATAGGCTTTGGCGTTGGCTCTTGGGATGTCGCCACTGACCTTTCACTGGACTCTGATTTGTTTCTAACGGGGTTTGTTTCTAACGGGGAAGTCTTGGTTCTTTATAATGATGGCTGATTCTTAAAAAGCAGAAAGATAACTTATATTCTCCCTACTTTCCTTCCTAAGGAATATTGCTAAAATCCTCCATCAGCTTTCACAGCATCGTAGAAGGAACCAAAAATTTCCACAAAGACTTTTTAATCGGAGAAGGGGAAATTTTTGAGGTATACCGAGTGGAAATCCAAAACCGAACATATGCCATTAAATTATTTAAACAGGTATGGAAAGAATTACTATCTCAGGATATCGGTTCCATTTATTTGCTCATATTTCATATTAAAATGTGTCATTTTTCATCAGCATTGAAAGGAGGTGTACTTGAGAATAAAATTTCATAAATGGAAATAAGATATATGACCTCAGGTGACTGGAGAAATGACTAAGAAATGAATGCCTGGCTTGCAGGAATGTGGGAGTTAAATCCTTCCCCTCCCCAGGTGTATGGCCTGAGAAAGACTTTTCTGAGAAGCCTTGTAGGGCCACTGGGACTTTGCTTAAGATGGTCAGATTGTGTCGGTCTGCTCCAGTTTTTCCTGCCCTCTCCAGGCTGCTTCACAGGTTAAACCATAGGCTGGTATTTGGTGCCACTAAATTGTCTTCAGTTACAGTCCAGGAGAGCAAGAAAGAGGAGGCTTCAAGAGCAGCAAGGCAACCGTCAGAGCAGGAGGTTGGAACACAGCTGAGAACAGCTGGGAAAGCAGAAAGGGGGTTGGGGATCTGACTCGGGAGTCGGGAGGAGATAGGTTCACACGTGTGCACCGAAGATCTGGTCTTCGTTGCTGGTCAGCAGCCAGTAAACTTTTACTAAACTTCTTTTATGGGCTGGGTACTGGGCAGAGATGAATAAAGCATAGCTGTATCTTCTAGGAGTTCCCAGTCTTGTGGGGAAACAGGTGAAGAAAAGATTAAGTTGTCGGGTGATAAGTGCCTTAGCAGAGATTTGCCCTAGAGGTCATGGGAGCACGTAGACGATAGCCAGAGGAGAGGCCGGCACCTCCAGCACCCGAAAGAGTGCCCGGCACGGAGTAACTACTCAATAAACGTGTCTGCAGTGATCAAATGGAAAAGTGGATGAAAGAAAGTGACCTCTCAGCTGGATTTTGAAGGACAGAGAGACTTTTGTCAGGCAGGGAGGGAAGATGGAAGATACAGCAGGTGCCAAGACCTATGGGGGCATGCATGGGAGCATATGTCTTTTCACAAATACTAGACCTGTAGAGCAGAATTTAGTGTGGGAGGGTTTAGTGTGAATGTAGTGGTAGCAGATGATACTGGAAAGATAGGTCAAGTCCATAGGAGAGTGAAAGGACTAGATTTGTGTTTTGAAATATCACTTTGATTACAGGCTGGATGATGAACTGGAAATTGGCAGGGAAATTGGAGGAAAGACAGCAGGAATTAAACCAGAGGTGAAAAGACCTGGTAGAGGGTATTTCAGACGTGTAAACTGAAGTGGGTAGGGCTGAAACCTGTATTCTCCAGTCTAATGTTGGAATCACCGGGAAGGTTTTTTTTTTTAAAGGAATATAATTGCTTTACAGTGTGTTAGTTTCTGCTATACAATGGAGTGAATCAGCTGTATGTGTATCAGCTGTGTGTGTGCTAAGTCACTTCCGTCGTGTCTGACTCTTTGTACTGTAGCCTGCCAGGCTTCCCTGTCCATGGGGTTCTCCAGGCAAGAATGCTGGAGTGGGTTGCCATGCCCTCCTGCAGGGTGGAGGGAATCTTCCTGACCCAGGGATCAAACCTGTGACTCCTACATTGCAGGCAGATTCTTTACCACTGAGCCACTGGGGAAGCCCCTCCTTGTAGCCACAGCAAAATAACACTATCTCTTAGGAGCCTGGTAGGCTACAGTCCATGGGGTCACAAAGAGTCGGACACAACTGAGCGACTTCACTTCTTCACTTCTTAGTATCACCTTATTTATCTGCCTTTCCCAGTGGACTGGATGGTTTTCTTTAGAGAGCTCCTACGTATGTTTGTATTTCAGTGCCTTATTACAGGGCCTGCCCTATAGTATTTGCTCAATAAATGTTTGTCGGGGAAGGCAATGGCACCCCACCCCAGTACTCTTGCCTGGAAAATCCAATGGACGGAGTAGCCTGGTGGGCTGCAGTCCATGGGGTCGCTAACAGTCGGACAGACTGAGCGACTTCACTTTCAATTTTCTCTTTCATGCATTGGAGAAGGAAATGGCAACCCACTCCAGTATTCTTGCCTGGAGAATCCCAGGGATGGGGGGAGCCTGGTGGGCTGCTGTCTATGGGGTCACACAGAGTCGGACACGACTGAAGTGACTTAGCAGCAGCAGCAGCAGGTGAATTGAAAGAAGCACATATGCTGTCTTTATGAATTTCATTGCAATTCACTATTAGTAAAAAGATAGAAGGTAGCAAAGCTACCCAAGACCTAGAGGTTGAACAAAGTCCTATACACACATCAGGAAAAAAATGAGATAATTTAATGAAGCTTTAGTCACAGAGCCTTTTTTTTTAATTAGAAATGTAGTTTTGTAACAATTGGGACCTTAACTTCAGTAACCTTTCTTAGAGGGCCTGAGGCTGGGCAATGTACTAGGTTAGATTCATCTGAATCACCTGGGATCTTACAGCACAGATTCAGATTGTGATTCAGTGGGTTCAAGTAGTAACCTGAGATTTAACATTTCCCACCAGCTCCCAGAGAAACTGATGTTCCTCCTGCACAGAACGCACTTTGAGCAGCAAGACTGGTAGGGTAGCATGAACACAAAAACTGATCCTTCACATTTTCAGGCTAAGAAAACTCGGACCCCAGGGAGGTTCAGTGACAATAGGTCACAAATAGTGAGTGTTAGAGGTGGGCCTGAGACGAGGTCTGCTTGGTTCTCAGTACCGTGGTTTTTTTAAAATATAAATTCCCATAATGTGGTCCTTGAAAATGATTTGTTAGCCAAGTTTATTGCTTCTGACTTCTTGGGTTAACTTAGAAAATAGCTTCCAGGATTCCTGTGGGCTTTCTCTCCCTTTGTTCGTAAGGACAGAGAACTCTAAAAACTCTGCCCTTTCTAGCAATTTACATATGGTAACTAGAACACACTTTAACCCTTTCAGGGGAGAAGTTAGGCATTTGAGATTCAGAGACATGCAACGCTGTAAGATGTAGGAAACCATCAAAGACAGTGCCAGTACAGAGGAAGTCCTCCAGATAATATTGTTGAATTCATGAATTTGTCCATATGTCAGGCACTGGGCTAGCTTCTGAAGCTTTTTTGAAGTAAGGAGTAAAATTTTTCATTTTCTTAGTGGGCCTATTTTTTCAAAATTAATACAAAGGTAAACTTAAACCAACAGCCAAGTGACCCAAGTCATGAATGCCCCATTATTGAAATCACTTCTAAGTAGGATCACAACCTGGATTCTTTGAGATCAAGTGGGGAGTTTCTGTCTTGAGATTTTCTTTGACTACATAAAATATTTTCGAATTTATGTAAGTGTATACAAAATACGGTGAAAGGGTTTAAATATAAAATGCAGCAATCATCTGATACATTTCATGAAAAACTTCTAATTCAGAAGCAGAGGTTCTAAATCTGTTTTGGCGTTAATGGGTTTTTGAAAGGCTGATACAAGCTAAGGATTTTCTCCCCAGAAAAACGTTCATATGCGTTTATACCAAAAAGTGTCTGATTTCATAGACCCTAGGTTAAGAGTACCAGAAATAGATCCTTTCCTTATTTTTTTTTCCTTGTTTTTCTGTATTTAGGGGGAAAAGATGCAATGTAAGAAACAATGGAAGAGGTTTTTGTCTGAGCTTGAAGTTTTGCTACTGTGAGTACATTGCTTGAAATTTCTCCCCTTGTGCCTGGTTTTCATCTCTGTTCATCTTTGATTCTACAGCGCAGAGCTTGGCATGGTTGGCATTTAATAAATGCGGGTTGGAGGTTAGAACACTGGGTAAATTTTTGACATCTGCTTTAGTATATTCTTTGGAATACATTTAAAAATATACTATTTACATAATTCACTTGAGCCTGTTTTAACAAAGAGACTGTCACAAGGAAGTGGATTAAATCATGTGTGACTAACATGACTGAATGTAAAATGATGCTTAGAACATGAGAATTGTATATATTTTACCACTGCTCCTCTTTCTTAAGAGACATTCCAGTCAAGAAACTGTTTCATCAATATAAACCTCTTCTGGAAGAGAGTTTAGACAAAGAAATCAAGTGCTTTTGATGTGCATATTATTTTCTGGGAATTCATTCATGAGCCTGAAAGTCCTTGGAGACAAACTAAAATGACTTCATTTTCATATATATTCATATCTGCAGCTGTGCAGCCTGCTTCATCGAAGGCCCCTAACCCTGTAGAGTTCAGTCATCACCCTTTACAAATAGAAAATGTTCTTTTCAGATGTTTCCTAAACCAATATGTGAATTCAGGGAAGGGAGGTATTATCCTAAATCCTTCTCCTTTTATACCCAAGACCAGAAATCAAAATGTTAGAGGCTAAGCTTAAAAACTTAATATATCATTTAGTCAACAAAAAAACTAAAACCAAAATTGTAACAAGAAACTTTTTATATTTAAGCTTTATTTTTTTTTGCTTATGAATAAATAATAAATTCGGACACTCCAGAATTCCAAAAGGGAAGAAGGGTAAGCCAAGAAGAGATTTTCTTCCATGTTCTCATCCAGCTACCCAGCCACTTTTCCCAAAGGCAACAGTGTTATCAGTTTCCTATATATCTTTCCAGAAATATTTTGTTTGTGAGCATATATGTATTTTGTTTTCTTACTTTCCTCTTCTCACACGAGAGGCAGTAGACACATATTGTTCAGTTGGCTTATTTTAGTATTCCATTGTGTGCTGTGGCCTCCCTGATAGCTCAGTTGGTAGAAAATCCGCCTGCAACGCTGGAGACTCCAGTTCAACTCCTAGGTCGGGAAGATCCCCTGGAGAAGGGATAGGCTACCTACTCCAGTATTTGGGGGCTTCCCTTGTGGCTCATCTGGTAAAGAATCCGCCTGCAATACGGGAGACCTAGGTTCGATCCCTGGGTTGGGAAGATCCCCTGGCGAAGGAAAAGGCTACCCACTCCAGTATTCTGTCTGGAGAATTCATGGGGGTCTCAAAAACTCAGACATGACTGAGCGACTTTCACGTACACTTTTGTGTGCCTGTGTTACAATGTAATTAACCATTTTCCCATCGGTGGATTTTTAGATTTTCCCAATCTTTTACTTAAAATAATGCTACAATGAGAAAACCTTGTATATTGTTATTTTATACGTGTTGAAGTATATCTAAGAAAACTTCATATAAATAAATTTATAGGGTCATGTTCCATCCTACCAAATTGTCCTTCAGTAGAAACTATACTAGTTTACACTTAACACCAGTCATATATAAGATTGCCTGGTTCCCCATATTCTTGCCAATATAGCATTTATTCTTTTATCAGTTTTTTCTGATCTGCTAAGTGGATGTGGTTTTTCAGTGTAGTTTAAATTTCTTTTTCTATGATGAATGAATCTTTTCACATATAAAGAGATTTATTTCCTTTTCTATGAAATATCTGTTAATGTTCTTTTCCCATTTTTATTAGACTGTTGGATTTTTTTAATGTGTTTTTGATTGGAGGATAATTGCTTTACAATATTGTGTTGATTTCTGCCATACATCAACATTAATCAGCCATACCTGTACATATGTCCCTTCCCTCTTGAATTTCCCTCCCACCTCCCACCCTATCTGACCCCTCTAGGTTGTAACTAGAGGGAGGTCGAGCTCCCCACGTGATACAGCAAATTCCCGCTGGCTGTCTATTTTAATATGGTAACGTGTGTGTCTCAATGCTGCTCTCTCACTTTACCCCATCCTCTCCCTCCCCCACTGTGCCCACAAGTCTGTTCTCTATGTCTGCGTCTCTGTTACTGCCCTACACGTAGGTTCATCAGTACCATTTTTCTAGACATCCTTCACTTTCATATATGTGTTAATATGCAATATTTGTGTTTATCTTTCTGACTTACTTCACTCTGTGTAACGCGCTCTAGGTTCATCCACCTCACTGCAACTGGCTCGAGTTCATTCCACTTTATGGCTGAGTAATGTTCCATTGTCTACATGTACCACACCTTCTTTATTCATTCATCTAGGTTGCTTCATGTCCTGGCTATTGTAAATAGTGCTGCAATGAATATTGGAGTACGTGTGTCTTTTAGAATTGAGGTTTGCTCAGGGTATATGCCCAGTAGTGGGATTGCGGGGTCATATGGTAGTTTTATTCCTAGTTTTTAAAGAAATCTCCATACTGTTCTCCATAGAAACTGTATCAATTTACATTCCCACTAACTAGACTGTTGGGTATTTTTCTTAATAGTTTTTCAGAGCATTTCATATAGTAGAGAAAGCCTTATTTTTATGTTTTAAGATACAAATAATTATTTTTACCCCATTTTCATTTGTCGTTGCTAATTCTAGTTTTTTGCCATTTGGAGATGGTTCTCATGTAGTTGAATTTAATCTATATTTTCTTTTATGGATTCTAGGTTTTATATTTTACTTTAAAGACCTCTCCAACTGAGAGGTTTTAAAATAATTTTGCCATTTTTTCAAGTACCTTTATATTTTCACTTATATACCTGATCCATTTGGATTTATTCTGCTGAGGCACTTATGTATTACTTGAGAGAGAATTAACGACATTTATGGCATTGGATGTTTCTGGTATGCCATCATTATCATTTATGTTGCTAATATTTCTTTAGTTTTAACCCTATACCAAGTGCTTCATGTGTATTCGTTCTTTAATCCTCACAACAGGCCTGAGGTGAGTCCTGTTATTATCCTCATTATGTAGATGAGGAAACTGAGGTAGATGCTGCAAGGTCCAACTTATTTCCTAAGTCATACTCACCCTTTCTCTTCTTAGACTTTTACTGGTGAATAAGTCAGAGGCATTAGAACATACTGTCTAGATGGAATTAGGAGAGAAGTGCACAAACAACAGATAGTTTCAGTAAGTTAAGTAATAAAGCAAGTACAGAGTGCTGAGGACTTCCCTAGTAGCTCAGTGGTTTAAAAATCTGCCTGCAATGCAGGAGACATGGATTCAATCCCTGGGGTTGGGAAAATCCGCTGGAGAAGGAAGTGGCAACCTATTCCAGTATTCTTGCCTAGGAAATCCCATGGACAGAGGAGCCTGGTGAGCTATAGTCCGTGGGCTCACAAGAGGTGGACATGATCAAGCATGCTCACACACACACAGAGTGCTGAGGGAGGAGGAAATGCTAATTTGGAGGTGGGATGGGTGGCAGAGTAGACATCTTGGAAAAAGTAAAATCTAAGCTGAGACCTGAGTGTGAGTTTTTTTTTGTTGTTATAAAGTTAAAGTGAAAGTGAAGTTGCTCAGTCATGCCCGACTCTTTGCGACCCCATGGGCTGTAGCCTACCAGGCTCTTCCATCCGTGGGATTCTCCAGGCAAGAGTACTAGAGTGGGTTGCCATTTCCTTTTCCAGGAGATTTTCCCTACCCAGGTCTCTTGCGTTACAGGCAGATTCTTTACTGTCTGAGCCCCAGGAAAGCCCAAGAATATATGGTGTGATGGTGTGAAGTCGCTCGGTCGTGTCCGACTCTTTGCGACCCCATGGACTGTAGCCCACCAGGCTCCTCCCTCCATGGGATTCTCCAGGCAAGAGTCCTGGAATGGGTTGCCATTTCCTTCTCCAGGGGATCTTCCCGACCCAGGGATCAAACCCAGGTCTCCCGCATTCCAGGCAGATGCTTTAACCTCTGAGCCACCAGGGAAGCCCCCCTAAGAATATATATGTATGTATTATAAATTAAGGGAACTACTTAATGGATTGTGTATGTGTTTATGTACACACACACGTACACACATACATACACCCACACTCCCTTTCTTGAAGTAGGAACAGAGGGACTCGGAAGGGATATATGCGTGCTTAGTCGCTCAGTCACGTTCAGCTGTTTGCGACCCCATGGACTATATAGCCTGTCAGGGTCCTCTGTCCATGGAATTCTCCAGGCAAGAATACTGGAGTGGGTTGCCATGCCCTCCTTCAGGGGATCTTCCCAACCCAAGGATTAGATTCTTTACTGTCTGAGCCACCAGGAAAGCCAAGAATATATATGTATGTATTATACAGATTTGTGTGTATACACATATGTTTCATAGGTAAGCTTTACAACTGAAGAAGTGAATAATAGGACTTTATATATAGCACCATTAAAAAAAAATAGCTTTGTTTTAATGTCCCCAAATATGCCCTGAAGAGCCTGGTGGACTACAGTTCATGGGGTCTCAAAAAAGTCAGACACAACTTAGCAACTAAACAACAACAAGAAAGCTTGCCTAAGACATAAAAGTGAGTGAGTGAAGTCGCTCAGTCGTGTCCGACTCTTTGCGACCCCATCGACTGTAGCCTACCAGGCTCCTCTGTCCGTGGGATTTTCCAGGCAATAGTACTGGAGTGGGTTGCTATTTCCTTCTCCAAGGGATCTTCCCAACCCAGGGCTCGAACCCGGGTCTCCTGCATTGTAGACAGATGCTTTATCAGATATTAAACTGATAATAACAGATACTACACTTGATCTTAGCCAATTTAGCGCCATTCAAACACTGTTGCTGTGTTTCCCCCCACTTGAAGGATCTAAGGCAATTGCTCTAGGTTGATCCAACTCTTGCCAGAATAAAACTTTTCGTAAAGATCCATCTAAATTAGAAACTTCAATACGATTAGTTTCAGAATCTGTCCAGTACAATTTTTCTCCAAGCCAATCACACGCCAGCCCATCAGGGGACAATAATCCAGAAACAACAACATTCTGTACACTCTCAGTTTTGTTGAACTCTATTCGTTTAATGGCTTCTTCGCTGACATCACTCCAGTATATCAAGCCATGACTAAACACAAAGTCCAACGCAGCTGCATCCTCCAAGCCTCCAACTACAATCGTAGCATTCTCTTTGCCATTTGCAGCATCAACCAATCGCAAGTCCCGTCTGTTTGCATAAAGCAACAAAGGGGCCGCTCTCAAGAGCACGCAAAAACTGCAGGCCAGGTGTTCAGTAAATAATTGTTGAACTGAGTTCACACTATGTGTGACTTTCACATGCTTTATATTTCATAGCTGTTACAAGGGTTACATTGGTTTTCATTGTGATGACACATGCCCTCAAGAAATAGTTTAGAAAGGAACCTGAAAAATGTATACAATACAGACATAGAATTCTATGATTTAAAAATCAGTGGTGTGTTTTACAACATCAGATTTTACTAGTCACATGGATCTTGGGTGACAATACAAACTTCATGAAGGCATTGGATGTCTCTTAATTGTGTGACTTGGTGCCTAGTACTTTAGTCCTTGGCACAGTAGCATTCAGTAAATGGATAAATGAAAACAATCTTCCATACTCTTCTATTTTGGTGATTTTACTTGCACATGTATACCAAAAGCAATGAAATGGATCATTTCAGTTGCATTATATTTATTTATGTAACAAATAAGTTATATTGGGTTTCATGTTGATAAAAATAAGTTAATATTGAATATCGTTTTCTATATTATAAAGCTCCCAACACCCCACATCTTAACTCTCATTTCTGAACATTTGTGTCCTGTTTGGATATTAGCTAGTATTTGTTAGAACGTGTGCATATGTGTGTGGTGTCACTTCAGTCGTATCCAGCTCTTTGCACTCAGTAGACTATAGCCCACCAGGCTCCTCTGTCCATGGGATTCTCCAGGCAAGAGTACTGGAGTGGGTTGCCATGCCCTCCTTCAGGGGATCTTCCTGAACCCATGTCTCTTATGTCTCCTGTACTGGCAAATGGGTTCTTAACCACTAGCACCACCTGGGAAGCCCATTTGTTAGAATACTTTAAAGCCAGTCTGGAAGGAAAACTGTCATGTGTCCAGTGAAATTCCCTCTCCCTTGGCCACATTTATATTCTGCTTATGCCTGTTCCACAGCCCACCTTACCACCCCCCAAAGAGAGTGTTGTTCATTTCCTATTTGAATAACCAGTTTGGTAGATTTAAAAAATCTTTTGTTTCAAGGTTCCATCATCCGAACATACTGGAGTTGGCTGCATATTTTACAGAAAGTGAGAAGTTTTGCCTGGTTTATCCATATATGAGAAATGGATCACTCTTTGACAGATTACAGTGTGTAGTAAGTCATATCCATCACTCTGCCTGATATTCTGACCCTCTAAGCCCTGGGGGAGCTGCTGAAACCTGCTGAGAGAACCAGGAGCCCAACATGTGTTCATGTGAGGGGACGCCAACAGTGGGTTTCCCAAGGAAGTAGAGGACTTCTCCATGAGTTAATTTCTTACTTTTAGAAGGTTGCATAAATACCCGAATTGTTGTGTGTTGTGCAAAATGGTGGCCAAAAGAGATGCTGGGTCCTCACTCCTCATCAGTACCATGTCTCCAATGAGTTTATGTCAGTTACCGTTATTTCTCAGGTGATTTTTATTTGCATCACTTTATGCAAAGTACCATTCAGTATGGAGGGTAGACATAAAAGTGATATCTATATCACTTAAGAAGAAGGAGGTTAAATAAATGCCGTGGCTTCTCTTATGATGTTTTTGAAAGGTAAGTTAAAAAATGGATTCCAAATTTGTAAATTGCAATTAAGATGAGGATAAAAATAGATTATTCTCAATTACCTGCACTGTTGTGCCACAAATAATCTAAAAATCTTATACAATGAAAATTTAAGCATAGTTATCATATTAGCCATATTTCAATTTATATGACATTAAAATTATTGGGTATTTTCATTGCCTATAAAGGGACCTAGAACCAGCATGGGTAGTAGAGGAAAACCCATCTTGAATTAAAAATAGGTTATGGTTAACTAAAATATTGATTCACTCACCTCTCCCCACTTTATCATTAGAGTTTATTCTGGCATACACCTAGGTAGTGAACACAAACATGGTTTTTACTCAGAAAATACAATGAAACCAACCACTGTTGTCTTTTCAGGGTAACACAGCCCCACTCTCTTGGCACATTCGAATCAGTGTATTAATAGGAACATCTAAAGCCATCCAGTACTTGCACAACACGGAACTGTGCTCCGTCATCTGTGGCAGTATATCCAGGTAAGTTATCCCAGAGCTCTAGGTTACACCTGAAGGCTCCTTTCATCATCAGTGGTAAGTCAGACTTCACCCTATTTTCCATCTGTAGTTTCCCTGGTATATATCTGTATGTGTTAAGAATTCTCATAAAAGTACTTAAAATCTTAGCTTCTTAATGAAAACATGTTTGTTAAATTTTAAAAACTACATTTGTATTGCCAATGGAAGAGTTTATATTATTTTTAGGAATTATTGATGAGCAGTATAGGATAGACAGTTTTGTGTGTTTTTTTAATTACTCTGCATAGCAAACTGAAACAATCTGCTGTATTCATTGCACTTAAAAAACAAACAAACTGAAGTCTAAGAAAAGATTAAGTGGCTTATACAGGGATTCTTCACAGGATTAACAGTAGTGATCGGCAGTTTAAGTTCTTTGTCCTTGAGTCCCCAGTGTCTTGCATTGCCACTGGGCCTGCTGCCTCCTAGATGTACGTATTCCCCTTGACAAGCCAAGCAGCACTCCCAGTGGTCCTTCTCGATCCATGAGAAGATGAGAAACAACATCTTCCGTCTTTTTCCCTCTTCAGCAGACATGAGTCTTTCAGACAGAGAGTAGATACCCTCCAAACCTCCACCTACTGTGAATTCTTCCTGTGTGCCCTTCATGATGGACTTGTCTCAAAATAAATATACCTTGGCTGAATAGCAGGGAAGACTGGATTTAAAAGGCTCTGCCTCTTCTGAGCCATCATCTAGTGTCTTTGAAAAAGCTTTTAGTGTGCTTTCCAGTTGAGCAGAAGAGGAACTGATTGCTTACTTTGTTTTTCTGGTGAAGTGAACTTCATATAAAAAGCCTCTAGATTTTACTTCATCCTGGGGGAGTGGCAGAGGTGGGCTGGGGACACCACCACTAGGTAGCTTCTCCTTTTGGGAAGATGAAACTGTTAGTTACTCAGTCGTGTCCCACTCTTTGCGAACCCAAGGTCTATAGCCCGGCAGGCTCCCCTGTCCATGGGATTTTCCAGGCAAGAATACTGGAGTGGGTAGCCATTCCCTTCTCCAGGGAATCTTCCTGGCCCAGGGATTGGACCTGGGTCTCCCACATTGCAGGCAGATTCTTTTATCATCTGAGCCACAAGGGAAGCCCCACTTTCTCCTGCTGCAGAGTGGCAATTCATCAACTGCCAGTGACCTTATAGAATCAACATAAAATTGATGCACCCTCAGGGGACCTGGGACACAGATGGATGGTGAAAGTCTCAGAGGTCAGTAGAATCAACCATTGAGGTTGGTTCTGGCGGGCCAAGGTGGCCACCTGCAACCTAAAACAATCCCTCTTCTACCCAGCTCGTAGCCCGCTCAGCACTACAGGTGCTCAAATATATGTTCAGACTGCGTTGCTGTTGTTCAGTCATTAAGTCATGCCCAGCTCTTTGTGACCCCATGGACTGCAGCATGCCAGGCTTCTCTGTCCTTCTTCAGTTTAGTTCAGTCGCTCAGTCGTGTCCGACTCTTTGCGACTCCATGAATCGCAGCACGCCAGGCCTCCCTGTCCATCACCAACTCCCGGAGTCCACTCAAACTCACGTCCATCGAGTTCAGTGATGCCATCCAGCCATCTCATCCTCTGTCGTCCCCTTCTCCTCCTGCCCCCAATCCCTCCCAGCATCAGAGTCTTTTCCAATGAGTCAACTCTTAACATGAGGTGGCCAAAGTACTGGAGTTTCAGCTTTAGCATCAGTCCTTGCAAAGAACACCCAGAACTGATCTCTTTTAGAATACACTGGTTGGATCTCCTTGCAGTCCAAGGGACTCTCAAGAGTCTTCTCCAACACCACAGTTCAAAAGCATCAATTCTTCGGTGCTCAACTTTCTTCACAGTCCTACTCTCACAGCCATACATGACCACAGGAAAAACCATAGCCTTGACTAGACGGACCTTTGTTAGAAAAGTAATGTCTTTGCTTTTGAATATGCTATCTAGGTTGGTCATAACTTTTCTTCCAAGGAGTAAGCGTCTTTTAATTTCATGGCTGCAATCACCATCTGCAGTGATTTTGGAGCCCCAAAAAATAAAGTCTGGCACTGTTTCCACTGTTTCCCCATCTATTTGCCATGAAGTGATGGGACCAGATGCCATGATCTTCGTTTTCTGAATGTTGAGTTTTAAGCCAACTTTTTCACTCTCCTCTTTCACTTTCATCAAGAGGCTTTTTAGGTCCTCTTCACTTTCTGCCATAAGGACTTGTGCCATAAGGGTGGTGTCATCTGCATATCTGAGGTTATTGATATTTCTCCCAGCAGTCTTGATTCCAGCTTGTGCTTCATCCAGCCTGCATTTCGAATGATGTACTCTGCATATAAGTTAAATAAACAGGGTGACAATATACTGCCTTGATGTACTCCTTTTCCTATGTGGAACCAGTCTGTTGTTCCATGTCCATTTCTAACTGTTGCTTCCTGACCTGCATATAGGTTTCTCTTACTGGGGGGATAAATAAGTAAGTGGAATTTCTTCTTTTGTTTCAATTTCTTCATTTGTAGCCTGATGGGAGAAGGGGATAGGGAAGTCCACCGATTGGAGCCCAAGGGAACATTAGGGTGAAGGACACAGATTCGAGCTCTGCCTGGCTTCCCCAGAGACACTGGGTGGGGAGATGTGCATGCACTCTTCCGGCATCCCTCTCCCACAGGCTGTGACCCTGACTGCTGCTTTCTCAAGTCCCAGGACATAGGTGCGGTGGCAGAGATGTGCCTGCAGGGGAATTTTTTGAGTGCTCTCAGGAATAATAAAAGAGAGGAAGGCAGAATTGGAGACTTGGGGATGCTGATCTGGGGTATTGTGTTTATAGAAGAGGCCGGGAAGACCCCCTGGAGAAGGGGCAGCCGCTTCAGTATTCTTGCCTGGGAAATGCCCTGGACAGAGGAGCCTGGCGGGCTTCAGTCCGTGGGGTTGCCAACGTCAGCTACGACTGAGTGACTAACCCACCACCACCGCCAGAGGCCTTGGCTGACGCCGTGGGGACCGCTGAATCTGGGATGGCCCCTTGAAGCCGTCCCTAGGTGAGGCAAGGCACGGAGTTTTTCACCCCTGTGCCCTACCAGCCATGAGTGGGGCTGTGCAGGGGGTGAGGCAGCTCCCTTCTGCCACTGGTGGTTCCCAGGTTGGGGCTTAGCTGGGAGCCATCAGCAGCCACCCCTCCCTCACAGGGGGTGTGTGCCTGATCCTAAGGGAGGGTTGGACCCATGGCCCTGCAGCCACTACAGTTCAAAAGAGCTGGCTGGATGCGTTCTGCAAAACGTCTCTAACTGATTTTCTTTTGCATGTACTTTCCTCCCACTTCTTCCCATCCTTTCCTCTTAGTTCAGTATCCACAATTGTTTAAATCAGACAGATCTGTTTTAAGAAGCCAACTTTTCACTTAAAAATGTGTTTCTGACCCAACTGCTTGCCTCTTTTAAGCCTCAGCTTGTTTCCTCTGCAAATGCTAATGAAAGAGCCTGGCTGACTCAGTCAGTAGAACATGAGACTCTTCATCTCAGGGTCATGGGTTCAAGCCCCACATTGGGCGATCTCTTTTCTTGGGCTTCCCTGCTAGCTCAGTGGTAAAGAATCCTCCTTCAGTCCAGAGACTTAAGAGATCCAGGTTTGATCCCTGAGTTGGGAAGATCCCCTGGAGGTGGGCATGGCATCTCACGCCAGTATTCTTGCCAGGAGAATTCCACAGACAGAAGAGCCTGGTGGGCTACAGTCCAGAGGGTCACAAAGAGTCAAACATGACTGAGCACAGCAGCTTCTACCTCTTAAGGTTAAGTGGCATAAAGTATACATGGTGCTTAGCAAAGAGGATGCACTCACTAAATGCTGGCTGGCTCCCGTTACAGTAGTCAGGAAGTGGTAGGAGTAGCAGAGACTGAGATATGACGGCCAGCTAGCTTTTTTACTTATCACTCTTTTACTTCTTGTCTTAGTCCATTTGGACTGCTCTGACAGCAATACTATAAACTGAATGGCTTATAAGCGTTACATGTTTATATCTCACAGCTCCAGAGGCTGGGAAGTCCAAGACCATGGCCCTGGCCGATTCTCTTTCCCAGGCAAGCTCCCTTTCTGGTTCACAGGTGCTATCTTTTCTCTGGTGGAAGGTGTGAGGGGTCACTCTGGAGTCTCTTTTATGAGAGCACTAATCCCATCCATGAGGGGAGCCCTTATGCCTAATCACCTTCCAAAGGCCCAACATCCTAACTCCATTACAATGGGAGTTAGGATTTCAATATATGAATTTCGGGTGCCACAAGCTGGAATCAGGATTGCCTGGAGAAACATCAACAACCTCAGATATGCAGATGATACCACTCTAATGGCAGAAAGCAAAGAGGAACTAAAGACCTCTTGATGAGGGTGAAAGAAGGGGATGAAAAAGCTGGCTCAAAACCCAGCATTAAAAAAACTAAGATCATGGCATCTGGTCCCATCACTTCATGGCAAATAGATGGGGAAACAGTGGAAACAGTGAGAGACTTTATTTTCTTGGGGTCCAGAATCACTGCAGATGGTGGCTGCAGTTGTGAAATTAAAAGATGCTTACTTCTTGGAAGGAAAGCTATGACAAACCTAGACAGTGTAATGAAAAGCAAAGACATCACTTTGCCGACAAAAGTCCATATGGTCAAAGTTATGGTCTTTCCAGTAGTCATGTATAGATGTGAGAGTCTGACCATAAAGAAGGTTGCTGCTGCTGCTGCTAAGTCACTTCAGTCATGTCCAACTCTGTGCGACCCCAGAGACGGCAGCCCACCAGGCTCCTCCGTCCCTGGGATTCGCCAGGCAAGAACACTGGAGTGGGTTGCCATTTCCTTCTCCAATGCATGAAAGTGAAAAGTGAAAGTGAAGTCACTCAGTCGTGTCCGACTCTTAGCGACCCCATGGACTGTAGTTGAGCAGCAAAGAACTGATGCTCTTGAACTGTGGTGTTGGAGAAGACTCTTGAGAGTCCCTTGAACTGCAAGGAGATTAAACTAGTCAATCCTAAAGGACATTGACCCTGAATATTGATTGGAAGGACTGATGGTGAAGCTGATGCTTTAAGACTTTGACCACCTGATGCAAAGAGCTGACTCATTAGAAAAGACCCTGGTGTTGGGGAAGATTGAAGGCAGAAGCAGAGGGCAACAGAGGATGAAATGGTTGGATGGCATCACCGATTCAATGGACATGAACTTGGGCAAACTCCGGTTTTTGGTGAGGGACAGGGAGGCCTGGCATGCTGCAGTTCATGGGGTTGCAAAGAGTTTTTGGACATGACTTGGCAACTGAACAACAGCAAGCATTCAGCCCATAGCACTACCTCTATCATCAATTTATTGTGTTTGAAAAGTGGACCCACAAACTAGCTCTATTTTAATAAAAATAATTTCTGTATTAACATATGTTTATTGAACATTTTGAAAATCACCTTCCTTTTAGTTCACAAATATTTATGGAACATCTGCCGTGTGCAAAGCATTGATTTACACTGCAATGGGGGAAAACAGTGATAGTCATAGTCTTGAACTGGAAGCTTCAACTTGGTGATCAGATAAGATAATAAAAACACAGAGAATATAATATATGGTACGACACTAAATATGCCCAATGTGTGTTTGGTCTGAGAAGGTTAATGCTAACTAGCTAGTTCTAAGCCAGCTCTTATGACAGTGGGTTGGTTGAAGGAAGGGACGAGAATATTCCTGGTGGAAGGCAGTAATTTGTTCAGGGGACCAGAGTGAAGAATTGCAGGATATATAATGAAAGCAAGAAGGGTTGGTTGGAGAAAAGAGGAAGAGAGTGGAGAATAAGGAACGAAGAGTGGATAAAAACAAGGAAGTGATGGGATGAGAGTTGGATGGTACTTTGAACACTTACTAGGTGGACAACATGGGTTTGATAAGCTAGGCTTTTACGATGGACTCTGAGGCTTTTTCTCTCTGGAATCTGAATGGGAAGAGAAAGTTTCTGGAGTTTCTTAGGTGGTATCACAGTTTAAAAGGAGGCTATTTATTCCAGAATAGTATCTCAGATATTTGTCTAGATGTGCCAAGCTATGTGTGTGTGTGTGTGTGCGTGTGTGTGTGTGTGCGCATGTGCGCTCAGTCATTTCAGTCATGTCTCTTTATGACCCTGTGGACAGTAACCCACCCAGCTCTTCTGTCCATGGGATTTTTCCCTGCAAGAATACTGGAATGAGTTGCCATGCCCTCCTCCAGGGCCTCTTCCCCACCCAGGGACTGAACCCACGTCTCCTGCATTGCTGGCAGATACTTTACCACTGAGCCACCAGGGAAGCCGTGCCAAGCTATAATATCACTTAAATAACACTGTTAGACAGAGTGCCTACCAGGTAATATAGATATGAGTATCAAAAGAGATCTGATCAGAGAAAGGGAGAATTTCGTGGATGGGGCAGGATTTGAACTGGAAATGCAGCTAGCGGTGTATTTTATTTTATTTTTTGTTGGTAAAGGGGCTGCTGCTGATTGTTTCCTTTCTGGGTTTTCCACAGGGTTTGAGAACTCAAACATGACCATCTTTAGATTACACCCACCCAGGCATGTGTCAGGGTGTGGAGTGTGGAGGCTCTGGGCACTGATGTGAGAACTGTGGTTTCACAAGGGCTCGTCAGTGTGTCCCTCTCTGTTCCAAGGCCAGTCAGCCCCCTCCACAGCCTCTGAACTCTTGGCCTTTCTGCCGAGCCTGCCAGGGAAGATGTTAATGAGTGCCAACTATAACAGTTGACTTTCTCTCTTTTCTTTAGTGATGTGCACACCTGTTCTTTAGAAACTGGAATGAGACCAACTCATTTCATTCAGGGCACTGAACATCTGTCAGATGGTAATGCCTTCAGTTCCCAGCAGGCTTGGCCAAACGTGAATTGGCTGAGCTGGATGACCCTCCTGAATCTCTTAAATGAATCCTTCACTTGGCTCAAACCTTGGGCCTCCCTGATTCTGAGTCCCTCTGTGTATAGCCATGTGCTTTCAGGAAGGTCTGAAATCCCTGCTTTTCTGACTTCATCATATTCGTTTTCTCATTCTTTGCAAGGAAAGGCAGCTTCTAGGACAGATGTCATTTTATTGTACAGCCTGATAACTGACTTAAAAAAGGACATCTCGGACTGTGTTAAACAGTGACCTTTTCTGTGGGTAAGTCTGGGCTCTGTTTTTCTTGAAGCAAGACATGGAAAATATTGTTACCTTTGTTTTCTTTTCTGTATTTGGGCCTCAGACCAATGAGTCACAGAAGAGTTACCATACATCAATTGACATTTTAAACATTGTTTTTAATCGTATGAAGTAACATACAGTATACATAAAGTGACAGTAAGTAAAAAAAGATATATTGAAATAGTAAACAATATACAATTATAACTTTGTAAAATTACAAATTCAGGAATTAAAAGATTAAAAGTGAAACAGACCAAAATAGAAATAAAACTTTCATTAGATGGAGAGACCGTGGCTTTTCATTTAATGGCTTAGTTTTTTTTTTTTTTAACTTGATGTTAAATTCTTATTTAAGGATTACATCTTCTTTTATAATAAAAATAAAATTTATTAGGGAAAAAATAACATCAGACCTTTCTATCTCAAACCGGGGAATCAGAAATTTCAAGGAGTCTTTAGTTAGTGGATAATATCCCAAAGTTTCATTTTAGTCACTCTGTCTACAGAGAAGCTTGATAATCTCATACCTTGGTGGTTTTAAAAATAGTTTGAAAAACGAAGATTGTAAGGAAGATTATCCTTCAGCAGCCTGGTGCCCAAAGTGTGAGCAGCACCTTTTGTCTGAGCAAAATGAAATGCCGTCACTGGGGATGACCTGGGAAGAGCACCAGAAATCTGTGTTCTCACCCAGGTCCTGCCTCCCTCTCTTAGACCATGGTTTCCTCACTTGTGCATCAGAGCTAGACGAGATCATCTCAAGTTGGACCTCTTCTTGATTTCAAATTCTGTACAGCTACACCTGCTTGTTTTTGTCCCATGTTCTAAGACTCACAAATCTAGGGATTATGGCAGGAGAAGGACATAACCCCATGTTTTTGTAAATCTTGGCCAAGTCTTACTTACCCAGGCCAACCTGGAGCAAGGATGAGCTCAGACAGGTTTCAGGAGGCACCTTCTGACACCTACTCATCCTGGAGCAGGTCAGGCAAAGTACTGACACGCCCGTTCTCCAGAAACACCCCCAGTCCTGTCCCTGCCCTGCCCCTGTCCTGTCCCAGTCCTACCCCTGTCCTGCCCCAGTCCTTCCCTTGTCCTGCCCTAGTCCTGCCTCTGCCCTGCCCCCTCTCCAGCAGCCACCCCAGTGACCTCATTGCTGCTCCCATCTCTTGTCACTTGTTGAGGGTGTGGCCTTCGGGTTCTCCCAGATCTGAGTACAAAGGCCAGCTTTACCATTTTCCATCTGTGTGATCTTGGGTAAATCACTCAGTTCTTTGGGGCAAATCACTCAGCTCCTTGTCTGGAACTGGAACCTCTGCTCTTCTTCCCAGGGCTGTGAGGATAAAATGAGCTCATTTCTGTGAAGCACAGCCCAGGAGTATAAGATGGTGGGTGTTGGAAGAGGGCATCAGAGGGCAGACACACTGAAACCATACTCACAGAAAACTAGGACCACAGCCTTGTCTAACTCAATGAAACCAAGCCATGCCCGCGGGGCAACCCAAGACGGGTGGGTCATGGTGGAGAGGTCTGACAGAATGTGATCCACTGGAGAAGGGAATGGCAAACCACTTCTGTATTCTTGCCTTGAGAACCCCATGAACAGTATGAAAAGGCAAAACAATAGGATACTGAATGAGGAACTCCCCGGGTCAGTAGGTGCCCAATATGCTACTGGAGATCAGTGGAGAAATAACTCCAGAAAGAATGAAGGGATGGAGCCAAAGCAAAAACAATACCCAGCTGTGGATGTGACTGGTGATAGAAGCAAGGTCCGATGCTGTAAAGAGCAATATTGCATAGGAACCTGGAATGTCAGGTCCATGAATCAAGGCAAATTGGAAGTGGTCAAACAAGAGATGGCAAGAGTGAACGTTGACATTCTAGGAATCAGCGAACTAAAATGGACTGGAATGGGTGAATTTAACTCAGATGACCATTATATCTA
>SJYX01014794.1:74298-161203 GCA_006410675.1 Oreotragus oreotragus | reverse complement strand
GCCAGCAAGTCTGGAAAACTCATCAGTGGCCACAGAACTGGAAAAGGTCAGTTTTCCTTCCAATCCCAAAGAAAAGCAATGGCAAAGAATGCTCAAACTACCACATAATGGCACACATCTCACATGCCAGCAAAGTAATGCTCAAAATTTTCCAAGCCAGGCTTCAAGAGTATGTAAATCATGAACTTCAGATGTTCAAGCTGGATTTAGAAAAGGCAGAGGAACCGGAGATCAAATTGTCAACACCCTCTGGATCATAGAAAAAGCAAGTGAGTTCCAGAAAAACATCTATTTCTGCTTTATTGACTATGCCAAAGCCTTTGACTGTGTGGATCACAAGAAACTGTGGAAAATTCTTCAAGAGATGGGAATACCAGACCACCTGACCTACCTCTTGAGAAATCTGTATGCAGGTCAGGAAGCAACAGTTAGAACTGGACATGGAACAACAGACTGGTTCCAAATAGGAGAAGGAGTATGTCAAGGCTGTATATTGTCTCCCTGCTTATTTAACTTATATGCAGAGTACATCATGAGAAATGCTGCACTGGAAGAAACACAAGCTGGAATCAAGATTGCTGGGAGAAATATCAATCACCTCAGATATGCAGATGACACCACCCTTATGGCAGAAAGTGAAGAGGAGCTAAAAAGCCTTTTGATGAAAGTGAAAGAGGAGAGTGAAAAAGTTGGCTTAAAGCTCAACATTCAGAAAACAAAGATCATGGCATCTAGTCCCATCACTTCATGGGAAATAGATGGGGAAACAGTGGAAACAGTGTCAGACTTTATTTTTGGGGAGCTCCAAAATCACTGCAGATGGTGACTGCAGCCATGAAATTAAAAGACACTTACTCCTTGGAAGAAAAGTTATGACCAACCTAGATAGCATGTTCAAAAGCAGAGACATTACTTTGCCGACTAAGGTGTGTCTAGTCAAGGCTGTGGTTTTTCCAGTAGTCATGTATGGATGTGAGAGTTGGACTGTGAAGAAGGCTGAGCGCCAAAGAATTGATGCTTTTGAACTGTGGTGTTGGAGAAGACTCTTGAGAGTCCTTTGGATTGCAAGGAGATCCAACTAGTCCATTCTGAAGGAGATCAGCCCTGGGATTTCTTTGGAGGGAATGATGCTAAAGCTGAAACTCCAGTACTTTGGCCACCTCATGCGAAGAGTTGATTCATTCGAAAAGACACTGATGCTGGGAAGGATTGTGGGCAGGAGGAGAAGGGGATGACAGAGGATGAGATGGCTGGATGGCATCACTGACTCGTAAGTGAGTCTGAGTGAACTCCGGAAGTGGTGATGGACAGGGAGGCCTGGCATGCTGCGATTCATGGGGTCGCAAAGAGTCAGACACGACTGAGCAACTGAACTGAACTGAACTGATAGTTCCTCTCACCTAATGGAGACTCAGGTATCTCATCTGACCTGTCCTTGGACCCTGGTACAACACCTTGTTAGAGCTCTATTTGGGTGCAGCTCTGATTGTTAGAACTTCCTGTGTATTAGACAGGAAGGGGCAGGGCTTAGACAGAATGGGTGGGATTAGGGTTAGGGTGAGTCTTCTAGTGACTCACCCATTTGCCATTGTTTTGGCACTAGAATTACCTACCTACAACTAAAGGGAAGAAGAGAGAAAATTCACTTCATTTCTGCCTTATAATCAACAATTTCTTAATGTTTTTTGAGTAGGTGAATGCTGCTAAGTCACTTCAGTCGTGTCCGACTCTGTGCGACCCCATAGACGGCAGCCCATTGGGCTCCGCCATCCCTGGGATTCTCCAGGCAAGAACACTGGAGTGGGTTGCCATTTCCTTCTCCAGTACATGAAAGTGAAAAGTGAAAGTGAAGTTGCTCAGTCGTGTCCGACTCAGCGACCCCATGGACTGCAGCCTACCAGGCTCCTCCGTCCATGGGAGTTTCCAGGCAAGAGTACTGGAGTGGGATGCCATTGCCTTCTCCTGAATAGGTGAATAAAAAGATGTTTTTTTGGTTAACTACAAGTTGAAAGTGCACTGAACAGAGACGTAGGAGCACTAAGCTTTAGCATAAGCTATTTTGCATAGAATGAGTGATTTCAACCAGCTGGGCCTCATTTGCCTCATCTGAAAAAAAAAGCAATTGTGCTTATAGAAGCGATGACAAATCAGTTTCGTCTCACATTCCATCTTGGATTGGTTGGTAATGAGTTCCCATGGGCAGAGTTGAAAGGGAATCTGGGGTGGGTACTTTCTGAAGTCAATTAGTGATGTCTGCCAAGAATATGAAAGGATGTCTTGGCAGCGTTTGGGCCACATATTTGCCATATGCCAAGTGGTCCAAGGCTACGTATGGTTTCAGATTCTCTTCATTTACAAACTGATTATATCATCAGATGTTTATTTAGTATCTTCTATAGATTCAGCATTATGCTTATGCAAACAGAAGCTGGCCTCTCTGGGAGTGCCACGTGAAAGAGTACAGGCTGTACAGTAGGAACTTGGAGAAAAGAGGGCCACTGGAATTCAGATTAGTGAAAACTTTCTGGAGGGAATTAATCAAGCTGCATAGAAGAATTGGGTAACAGTAAGTGGGAGGGGAGTACTTTCCAGGTAAGGGGAACACAAAGAAAGCCACCCATACAACAGTAACCACAGTCTATTTGGGGCTTCCAAGGAGGTACTAGTGGTTAAGAACCTGCCTGCCAGTGTAGGAGACCCTGGTTCGATTCCTGGGTTGAATAGTTCCCCTGGAGAGGGGATAGCCTACCCACCCCAGTATTCTTGGGCTTCCCTGCTGGTGGCTCAGACCATAAAGCATCTGCCAGCAATGCAGGAGACCTGGGTTCGATCCCTGGGCTAGGAATATCCCCTGGAGAAGGGAATGGCAACCCACTCAAGTATTCTTGCCTGGAGAATCCCCATGGACAGGAGCCTGGGGGACTACAATTCATAGGGTCGCACAGAGTCAGACATGACTGAGGCAATTTAGCAAGCACACATGCATCCTGACCGCATTGATAAGTGTTAGCACATTCCTTGTGACTGATAGGCTGCAGAGACGTATTAGGGAACTCAGTGAAAGCCAGAGGACTGAGTTTACACATCATTGGTGTTATCGTTGGTTTGACAGAGAAGAAAGCTGAGATTTACAGAGGTTAGTAAACTGCCTCGGTCACATGCCGATAGATGGAGGGGAGGAGATGGGGTTCCATGTTTGTGTGGGTCGAACAGCATGCTCATATTAGGTCATTAAGCCGAGACTCCTGGGAGCATGTTGGTTTCAACAGCAGAGACAGGGAAATGGGGCAGAAGAGGAGAACATAATTAGCATGTGCAAATTTGGAAACGTGGACATTGGGCTTCTAGTGAGAACTGCTACAGGGAGCAGACCTTGCGGGGCTGGGGAGGTAAGGCCTGGGGGTCTGCATTTGGAATCTTCGCCTCGTGCAAGCAGAGAGTAAATAGTCTTAGAAGCAAGACGCTATCAGGGACACAGCCACAGAACACCCAAGGAGGAAGCCAAGCCCACATTTCAAAGCTATTTGCAAGAAGTCTGCTGGTGTAGTTAGCCCAAAAATGTCTTAGTAACTCGAACTCTTCAAAAAGAGCATGTTATAAAAACAAAATTCATTTCCAGATGGTGGAATTTGAGGAGGAAAAGGATTTAAAGAAAAGAATCTTGAAGAGTTGAAGTCTTTATTCTTGGCAAAAGACGCTCACATTTTTATTGGGGGAAACAAAGATGTTTTTGAATTACAGGATCACATAAAAGCATCTGAAAGCAGTAAACCTTCTTGTTATTTCCATTGTATCCCTCAGCGAGCTTAATTGTTTTCACATTTATGAACGATTTTAAATTGAAATGCGTTTTATCCCTGGCATTTTTCATCCCAGACATTCATTCTTGTTCATGTTGCCAAAGCGAGATAATCTTGGGGAACGTTTCTAATGTTTCCTACAAGATCATTTTGTCTTATGCTATGGCCGTGGGTCTCCTGCCAAGTGAAACAAACTCTCTTACTAGGGAGGTGGTCTCAGAAAAAAAGGAAGGAAGTGGCCATTTGTTTAAAAATGAATTTTTTTAAAAATGGAAATTGATCAGAGATGTATGGGCGTAGTAAGTGCATGGGGAATTTCCTTTGTGAGGGACTAGAAAGACTGGGTGGTTGGGGAGGGGATGGGGTACTGCAGAGGGACTCCTTCCTGTGACCGTGTCACCCTTGCTGGGGGACCCAAGCTCCTGCCTTCACTCCCAAGACCTGATGTGTGTGGTGAGGCTGCTGGGCTCCAGCTCAGTGTTTAGCAGGGATAGAAAGCCTGCAGGGAATGCAAATGTTTATTTGACTGGTGCTTTAATTAACCATCAGTCTCCTCCCTCTCCATTTTCCCCTACCCCGCAAGAAAACTACTTTTGTTTTTCAAAAACATTTTAGATATAGTAATTCTTTTCCTTAGATTTTTTCTATTTTCCTGCTAGTGCCTGCCTTCTTCTAAAATATCCATTTATGTTCATGTTTTTCTAAGGGATGCCAAAACATATGTTACATAAATTAAAAGTCCCCCTAGTAATTTTATTTACCGCTACTATCTCTAATGGGTGTTCTTTGGAAGGAATGATGCTAAAGCTGAAACTCCAGTACTTTGGCCACCTCATGCGAAGAATTGACTCATTGGAAAAGACTCTGATGCTGGGAGGGATTGGGGATAGGAGGAAAAGGGGACAACAGAGGATGAGATGGCTGAATGGCATCACCGACTCAATGTACGTGAGTTTGAGTGAACTCCGGGAGTTGGTGATGGACAGGGAGGCCTGGCGTGCTGCGATTCATGGGGTCGCAAAGAGTCGGACACGACTGAGCGACTGAACTGAACTGAACTGTCTCTAAGCTCTAGTGTATACTTATATACGTGGATACATACATGCCTGCACACATACATACCAAACAATATGTATATGTTTATCCCCGTGGTCTTAAAATATCTGAGAATATTAGTTTAGTCAGGTTCTTCCAACACTTCTCTAGAACTATTTTGAAATACAGCTGATGCATTGAAACTGAGTAACCCAAGGATGTTCATATCTCCAGGTTTATCCTGCAACCTCTGTACCTTTGTTACATCAAATTGATGTCCTAAAACTTCTAGAGTTACCCGGCCAGGTCCAATGGTGTTTTCAGGTAAAGAGACAAGTATAGGATGGACAGTGGGCAGCCTATATCCTTCAGAACAAATTTCAAGGCTCTTCCTGTGCATCAGGCACTCTTCTTAGGTTTTCTCATTTAACCCTCACAACAATCCTGTGAGGTCTACATTATCAGATCTTTTTACCTACAAGGAAATCAAGGCTTAGGGAAGTTGCACTAGTTTGATCAGACATGAAATTTCACATTGAAAGGAGGTTTACCCCTTCTTGACTAAGCCTTTACTCAAGAAAGCCTAGGACTCATTAGGAACCAATAAAGCAAAAACAAGCCATAATACTAAGTGCTGACTAGGTCAANCAAGGCTTAGGGAAGTTGCACTAGTTTGATCAGACATGAAATTTCACATTGAAAGGAGGTTTACCCCTTCTTGACTAAGCCTTTACTCAAGAAAGCCTAGGACTCATTAGGAACCAATAAAGCAAAAACAAGCCATAATACTAAGTGCTGACTAGGTCAATGAGAAGGCTGTTTATGCCAAAAGGGGAGTGAGGGTTTCAGTTTTGTGTCATTTATGCTGAATGGATATATTGCATGCTGATGTTGGCAGGGGGAGGATGTGTATGCTTTTTCCCAGTAATCTGCAGATTTATACAGAAACTGTGTCTTGCTACATATGGTGAGGGAAGGCAAGATATCTGGTGAGGGGTGTCTTAGTGCTTCAAACAGCAGTGACACAGACAGCAAGCTGTCCTATTGCCTCAGGCTGTCATTTAGAACCCAGTGGGGTGCTTTTTATCTCTGAACCCAATTAAGTTTTTTTTTTTTTTTTTACTTTATTTTACTTTACAGTACTGTATTGGTTTTGGCATACATTGACATGAATCGTCATGGGTGTACATGAACTCCAATTAAGTTAAGTCTGGACTTTTTTAGAGTATTGCAAAGTACTCAGGGACTGGACTACTAAGCACTAATAACTCTTCCTAAAATTAAAAATATATATCTTTAAAAACCAGTCATGCACTTACATGTCAAACATAAATTTGCACTTAGATTCAGATCCTGCATTATAATCTAGGTGTATCATCTTGCTTTATATTTAAGGCCCAAGAACTTCAACTTTAAATTAGGAGACAAATGTAAGCAAAGAAAGCAATTCTCATAACTTTGTAAGGGCTTAGGTACCCAAAAAGAATTGTCCTAGAGACCCCTAGCTACAGAGAGATGAACTAACATCCCCAGATTCAGAATACAAACTCACCACTTTGTGTGAGACTTTTCCCATCACCTTACTGAACCATGACTAGTCCTTCTGCCAAAAGAGTTCTCTAGAGAGCTGATGGGCTCTCTGCTACAGAAAGTGGCTTGTGGGAAAGACTAGAAGAAATAGGTTGTAGAAACCCTAAATCGAAGGTGTGGGCCATTGGGTGTGTCTTACCTGTTCCCGGGTGGCTCAGATGGTAAAGAATCCGCCCGCAGTGCGGGAGATCTGGCTTCGATCCCTGGGTTGGGAAGATCCCCTGGAGGAGGGCATGACAACCCACTTCAGTATTCTTGCCTGGAGAATCCCCATGGACCGAGGAGCCTAGCAGGCTACAGCCCATTGGGGCTGCAAAGAGTTGGACATGACTGAGTGACTAAGCATAGCCTGCACAGCCTGTTTGTTGCATTATATTGTTACATGATTTTAGTTACTTTATGTTGTCTTTGCTAGTCTGTTTTTACTCCCATAGAAAGAATGTATTCAGTTGACCTGCAAGGTGGCTGAAGGCACTTTGTGTCTGAATATTCTATTTGAGGTTGAAGCGGGAGAAAGAGTTTGAATAGAATTGATTGTTGAAGGGCCTTTTGGAAGTCCCACTTTCCTAAAACAGAACATCCTTCCTCCTCAGCTGCCATTCACCTTTATTTAGAACAGAGTAAATCACTGAACTTAAAATTTATGTTATACACTAAAGTCTGCTGGTAAACAACTTGTCTTTTCACCAAATACCATTATTCAAAGTGTAAATGCAGTGCCCTGGAACAATTTCGCATTCTTATTGATGGCCTTTCACTGACCCAAAGTCATCTGTGGGTTTTATTGTGTAACATGTTTTATTGTGGTTACTCAGCTCCCCTCTGCCTAACTCTTAACAGAAGTATGAGTCACCAGCCGCTGCAAACTTCCCGTTTTTCTGAGGATCGAATAAATGGATTAGATTATGAATGTTGTTGCTGCTTCTTTCCCCTTTTGTACTTGGAAAAGACCTGTTCTTTAGGGATTCTAAGTGTTTCACAAATTCAGCTTTTTGCATTCTCTTTAAAGTTATGGTTTAAGTTAAATTTAGGTTCTTTAAAGCTGGGGTGGAAGAAGAGGTAGGATGAGATGCTTGACATTGAAAATCTGGCACTCAGATCTTTGCATTCCTCCTCTTATTGCTGAAATAAAGTGGGGGGCAGTGGTAAGGCAAGGGGTACAGAAGAGAGCCAGACCCTCAGAGTGGCAGAAGCTGGAGGGGTAGAAGCTTGGGTCCTGATACTATGAGTTAATGAACCTCTCTGCCCACCTTACCTCCTGGCACATGTGGCAGATTCCTGCTTTAGGCACCCAATGATCAGGGCATCTCCAGAAGCCCCAGCTTTGATCTGAATAAGTGAAGTGTACATCTGGGGAAGAAGTCATTAAGAACTACATGCTTGTTCTAATCTAGAGCTAGAGCAAAGATAGGATCTGGCTCTAATGTATTGGCTTAGTGGTTCTAAGCCAAGCATTCCACAGCACAGCCCTGTGCATATCAGATACTTAATTACTATCTGATTAAAACTCATTTAATGTTCTTATTACATGTAAGTAGAACACAAGGAAAGCTGCTTTGGTTAACTTTAGTTTCTCCTATTGACAAAGCATCAACTTCATCCACCAACTCCATATATAGACCTGTAAATTTGAAATACTTGCTGTTCCTAGGTCAGGTTTTTGTTTTAGGTTTTATATAATGCTTGGATTTATACTTTGAGAAAAAAATGAGAAAATCTCCTCTAAAAATTTCATGGAAAGTAATGTATGACTATTTGGAATTGATCAAATATGAAAGCGAGCTTGTCCTGTGGTTTTCCACTGGAATACCTTTATGATGTCTTTGTCTTGTTTGCCTACAATCACAATTTCAGTGCAAACATACTTCTGGATGATCAGTTTCAACCCAAACTAACTGATTTTGCCATGGCACACTTCCGACCTCACCTAGAACCTCAAAGCTCTGCCATAAGTGTGACCAGCAGCAGCAGTAAGCATGTGTGGTACATGCCAGAAGAATATATCAGACAAGGCAAACTTTCCATTAAAACAGACATCTACAGCTTTGGAATTGTAAGTACCAACTACTAGTTAATGAAGGAGAAGTGTTTATCACCAAGAATGCTCTGAATTCTAAGAACTGTTTTAAAGACTTTAACTTTTAGACCTATTGATTTCCTGTTACTCATTGTCTTATATCAATACATTAATTTTATGTAATCAAAAGTGATTAATTAGAATGAACTATATTCAGTATTGAGGTTAACTGAAAAAAGACACATGTACCCAGGGTTCATCACAGCACTGTTTACAATAGCTCGTACATGTAAGCAACCTAGATGTCCGTTGACAAATGAATGGATAAAAATGTGGTACATATGGAATGTTAGTGTAATGGAATATTACTCAGCAATAAAAAGAATATATTTGAGTCAGTGCTCATGAGGTGGATGAACCTAGAGCCTATTATACGGAGTAAAGTAAGTCAGAAAGAGAAAAACAAACATATTAATGCATATATATGAAATCTAGAAAAATGGTTCTAATGAACCTATTTGCAAGGCAGCAAAGGAGACACAGACATAGAGAACAGACTTTTGGACACACTGGGGGAAGGAAGGATGGGATGATTTAAGAGAATAACATTGAAACATACACATTACCATATGTGAAATAGGTATGTGTGTGTGTGTGTGTGTGTGTGTGTTAGTCACTCAGTCGTGTCTGACTCTTTATGACCCCATGGACTGTAGCCTGCCAGGCTCCTCTGTCCATAGAATTCTCCAGGCAAGAATACTGGAGTGGGTTGCCATTCCCCTCTCCAGGATGCAAAATAGCCAGTGGGAATTTGCTGTATGACTCAGGGAACACAAATCCAATGCTCTGTGACAACCTAGAGGTGGGATGGGGTGGGGAGTGGGAGGTGGGAGGGGGGTTCAAGAGGGAGAGGACTTATGTGTATCTATGGCTGATTCATATTGATATATGGCAGACACCAACACAGTATTGTAATTATCCCTCAATTAAAATTTTTTTAAAAGAGCCACAACTAATTGCGAGTATGGCTCAGATGGTAAAGCATCTGCCTACAATGCGGGAGATCTGGGTCCAATCCTTGGGTCAGGGAGATCTGGAGAAGGAGATGGCAGCCCACTCCAGTATCCTTGCCTGGAGAATTCTATGGACAGAGGAGCCGGTAGTAACAGGACTGAGCAACTTCACTTTCGCTTTTTAAAATATTTATAGTAATATAATGATTATTGTGCGTATTATTAATATTACGTAGCTGACCTACATATTCCTTGTAGGTAATAATGGAAGTTCTGACGGGTTGTAAAGTGGTGTTGGACGAGCCAAAGCATATCCAGCTGGTAAGAGCTGTCTCCACCTCTGCCCTCCTTGGTCGCTTTTCTGATCGATCGGAGTTCTAAGTGATGAGCTTGTCTTCTTTTCTTCCTAGCGGGATCTTCTTATAGAATTGATGGAGAAAAGAGGCCTCGATTCATGTATCTCCTTTCTAGATAAGAAAGTACCTCCCTGTCCACAGAATTTTTCCGCCAAGCTGTTCTCTTTGGCAGGCCGATGTGCTGCAACACGGGCGAAATTAAGACCATCGATGGATGAAGTGCGTATACATGTGATTTTGTTAAAAACAGTCTGTGGAACCATGGAAAATCTAAACTGGATAAACTGTATATCTAAGTGAATATCAGTGTGAGAAACACAACCCCCAACAGTCTTCTCGCCTAATAGATAGCTTTTCTAAATCAGAAAGTTTGGTACTCTGAGAAAGGGCATCATTGGATAGAACCAGGGCAACCACAAAAAACTGATGAAAAGACATAAGTGAATAATTTGGAGAGAATATTTTATTCAACATTCATTAAGAGATCTGGTGCAATAAAATGGGAATTCTCTGGTGGTTCAGTGGTTAGGACTCAAGCACATTCACTGCCAGGGCCTGGGTTCAGTCCCTGGTTGGGGAACTAAGATCCTACATGCCACATGGTGTGGCCAAATTTAAAAAAAATGCAGCATGTATTTCTCTTGTTGATTTTTAAACTTCTTCATCTGCCCATCAATTTAATCATCTAGGTATTTGTTTATAATAAACAAATATTTATTTAGTACCTGCTTTCATGAGCCCGACTTTGGACTAGGTGCTGGTGATGCAACAGTGATCAGGATACTGAACTGCTGCTCTCAGCTCACAATCCAAATGGAGAGTCAAGACTGATAAACATGGAATTTCGATGCAAGAAGATAAGCATCATGATAGATGAGAACACAGGCCATTATGGGAGCATAGAGTCAGAATATGTCCCAGCGAGGAAGTTTCTTGATGGAGGTGACAACTGAGCTATAATCTGAAGAACAGGTTGGATTTAGGTGGCCTTAGGATGGAGGGATATTCCAGGCAGAGAGACTATGCCTGCAAAGGCTCAGAGGTGCAGTGGATTCCATGGCACCAAGACTGCAGATAATCCTGCATCATGGAATTACGATGACAGAGAGGGAAATGCTGGACTGTTTTAAAATAATAGGAGGAAAAATAAATAAATAAAATAAAATAATAGGAGGTTTCGTGTCTAGCTCCCTGTACTTAAGGTAAGATCCTTAAACCTAAGGTAGGACTTAGACAACAGCTCGGTACCTTTTCAAAAATTTGGTCCTCAACTGTATTAGTCTTATATTTCTGGTAACCGGACCCTTAGTCCTCTCGACACAAGATCTGGACTGTGGTGGTCATTCTCGATACATTGATCGTCAAAACTCGAGACTTATGTATCACCTCTCTTGTACTTTAACCCTCGGTCCTCTACACCCCAATTCGGTGTCCAGACGAGAAATGACCGAATACTATCACTAAAAGAAAAGACTTTCCCTGAGTCGGAATAGTAGATATTTCACTCCTATTATTACAAACACGTCTAATTTACTCCAGTACACACACTTTTGTGAAACATTTAATATTTCGAGAAATGTACATAAAAATTTTAATGTACATACACACTTCTATGCAATAAAATATAGTCCAATTACCAAGAGTTAAATCGACGTGTAGGTTTCGAAATTTTTATGTCTAAGGACCCGAGGATAGAGGTATATATAAAAATTACTCGTAGAAATCCAGCCAGCTTCCCTAGAACTTCTCTCTAAAAAATTCCATAAAATTCTCGCGAAGGGATCCATCAAGATCACAAACTCTTGATACCTAACCCAAGTGATAAGCGACTGGGGTAGGTTAGAAAGTGTATAATTCCAACTTTATTTTTTATTAGTCTCTACACAGGTTCCAGTGTGTCATCAATCACCGTTTAGCACCGGATTTCAATCAAGAGGAGAAAAGATTTCCTTAAAAATGCATAAATGAACACATAGTAAAAACCGACGGGGCTCGGAAGTAAAGACGGGAACCTGAAAGAGATCAGGGTCGTTCGTCCCCGATGAGAGATCGGCGCCACGAATCCAAAGAGTGACGCCCCGAAGAGAGCGACGTCTCGGATCCGAGGTCTCACACGCCCGAAGTCATCAACCCCATGTGTCCGAATCAACGGGGCGTCGTACAATACAGAAGGACCTGGTCCCTAGTTTGGGTAAAGGGGGAGTAACCGGCCTCCTGAGTATTGGTGACCTGGTCGTTCTGTGAGGTCTAGAGAACTACAACTTAAGTCAAGTCACCGAAAAGACGAAACGAAGTCCAGTGAACTAAATCAATAATGGCACTTTTTCAATTCGATTAGAAATTAAGGAAGAGTAAAGTTTACGATATTTCTGTTACACAATGAACGATTCACCACAGGCTGTCTCTGCAACCCCATGGACTGTAGCCTCTATCTATCAGATTCTCCAGGCAAGAATACTGGAGTGGGTTGCCATTCCCTTCTCCAGGGGATCTTCCCAATTTAGGGATAAAATCCAGGTCTCCCACATTAATTGAACTTATTTCATGAAAAAAAAAAAGAGACTATTCCTTAATAGGTAGACAGAAAAAAAGGTTAAAGAAGAGGTTATTGAGACTTCATTCAGTGTGTGTTTGTTTCTTGGTTATTCAGGTCCTAAATATTCTTGAAAGTACTCAAGCCAGCTTGTATTTTGCGGAAGATCCTCCCACATCCCTCAAGTCCTTCAGAAGTCCTTCTCCTCTGTTCTTCGATAATGTTCCGAGCATTCCAGTGGAAGATGATGAAAACCAGAATAACCCATCACCACCTCATGATCAAAGTTTGAGAAAAGATAGAATGACTCAGAAGACTCCCTTTGAATGCAGCCAGTCTGAGGTCACATTCCTGGGCTTTGACAAAAAGATGGGGAGTAGGGGGAATGAGGACTCTCCCAGTGGGTCTGGGTCTCCTTGTGAGGAAAGCTGGTCTCCAAAGTGTACAACTCTATCCCTGGACTTGAGGGCCCCCGGTGTGCATATGGACCCTTCTGCAGAAGCCCCAGGCCATTCCTATAGGAGCAGGCCAGTGGAGACTAGCTGTTCCTCCGTATTTTCCTGGAATGAGTGCGAACAGTACAAAAAGGCATCAGTTTCTGCCGAGGATAAAGAAGAAAGCAAGAATTGCTCAGGCACTGAGTAAGGTCTTATCTGCGGAAGCCACTGTCTTCATCAGTAGTGCTGGAGGATAAGGGATGATACATTTGGCTGATGCCCCTCAACAGTGTGACCAATCCCAAAACATTCCTTCCCTTCCAACTTGTAGAACAGAGTGGCTTAAAAGTTTGTTTTAGTAGGATCATTGCCTCATGATCCAACCTGGGCTAAAGTAAAACCATTCAGAGTTACTTAAGATTGTAGACTCTGACTTCAGACAAACAGAGCAGTCAGAACCTACTAGAAAGGGTCTGGATTAGTATCTTCTCTGTCACATCCATGTGAGTCCTGAGAGCCGCCAGTCTGCTTCCAAGCACGTTCAGTTCAGTTGGATTCCATTGTTTTGGTTTAGCCTGCCTGCAGAGGTTGTGGGAAATGTCTAATTTGTAAATGTTAAGAGAAATCTTTTTAAAGTATTGCCTTTTTGCTTATTTTGATTGAATCTTAGTATGTTTCTTTCATCCCTGTCAAGTCTGCATATGTGAAAATGAACCAGTTTCACCCTTGGTCATTACATGCCCAAGATCTGTATTTCTGTATTTAAACTCTTAGTTTATCTCATATAATATAGTTGTTGACTAGTATTATTATTTTTTACATACTTAGAGACTATTATATCCTGAGTATACGATGCAATTTTAATCAAATAATTCTTGTTCCTAAGAAACTGGTTGATAAAATAAAGGCCTCAGTCAGCTTTTTGTTTGATTCCAACTCTATGCCTTTACTCCTATTCTTTACCAGATCTCTCCCTTTTGAAATTCTAGCCAGTCTTTCAGGGCTCACCATAATTGCATCCTACAGGAAGCTTTCCTAATCTTTCCAGCCAATAATTACTTACTTTATCAGCATTTCCACAGCAATTTCTTTTTTTTCTCATTTTTAAAGATTTTTTTATTGAGGTATTGTTGATTTACAATGTTAGCTTCTGGTGCACAGCAAAGTGATTCAGTTATACGTATATGTATATACATATTCTTTTTCATATTCTTTCCCACTGTGGTTTACTGCAAGATATTGAATGTGCTTCCCTGTGCCATACAGTAGGTGCATGTATGCTAAGTTGCTTCAGTCGTGTCTGACTCTGTGACCCCACGGATTGTAGCCTGCCAGGCTCCTCTGTCCATGGGATTCTCCAGGCAAGAATACTGGAGTGGGTTTCCATGCCCTCCTCCAGGGCTATATAGTAGGACCTTGTTGTTTATGTTTTCTGTATCATGGTTTGTATCTACTAATCCCAAACTCCTAAACCTCCTTTCCTGTTTAATAATGGTAAGTTTGTTTCTGTGTCTGCGAGTCTGTTTATATCTTGTAAATAAGTTTATTTGTATCATCTGTGACAATTTCTTTGCCTTTCTGTTTTACACCTGTCACTTTCTGAATCATATCAAAGTTGCCTATATTATCCTTCTCTCTTACTAGATGATAAATTCCCTGTATTAGTTTCCTACTGCTATCACAACAGTAGTTAGTGGGTTAAAACAACATAAATTAATTATTATACAGCTCTGAAGGTCAGAAGTCCTTGGCATTCCTTCTGGAGGATCTAGGGGAGAGTTCGTTTCTTTGCCTTTTCTAGCTTCAAAATGCTATTTGCATTCTTTGGTTCATGCCTTCTTCCTCCATCCTCAAAGCCAGTATCTGTCACATCTTTAAATCTAGATCTCTCTTTCTGTCTTTCTGGGCTCTTCTTCATCACCTCTTCCTCTTACTTGGCCCTCCAAAAGATCCTTGTGATTGCATTGGGCCCACTCAGGTAATCCAGGAAAATCTCTGTATCTTAAGATCCTTTGTTTAATCACACCTGCAGTGTCCCATTTCTCCTATAAAGTCGTGTGTTCAGGATTAGGACACGGACATCTTTGGCACCATTACTCTGTTTATCATACTCCCTGACTGTGTAGGGTCCATCTCTTTTGGGCCTAGCATGTTATCCTATACAGAGCAGGTGTTTCCTTATATGTTAAATTGAGTGCCATTATCTCTGTGAACCCACATAATCAAAAATTCAGCTATAGTAAACATTCCTGAGTAAATTAACCAAGTAGGGATAATGAGTGTCTTTATGATGATGGACAGAAACACTCATGAAAACCATTTCCAGAGGATTTACAGAGATGTTTACTGTATGAGGGCAGACTTCTAATTTTCTCTGTATCAAAGGAATAGGCCCATTTTTTTGTATTTTTTTTTTTTTTGGATGAATCAATACAGTTGGGTTAATGATCGTCAGATTGGAGTCCAGATTCAAGAGCAATTATTCAAAGAAGGAAGTCATCAGAAATCAGGGTCAGGTTAACAGACCAAGGTCCAAAACATGGAGCTATGGTTCTGGGAAAAAGGATCTTACGGCAGGAAGTGAGGTTCAAAACACAATAAACTGTAGCCTGATTGACAAGTCAAATAAAAGTCGCAGGCAAGCAGCTGGGAGAGGCCATCTCCGAGGGCTAGTCTGACACATCCTGACTGCCCATTGCTGTCTTCCCCATCTGAGCATAAAGTACGTTCACGGTGCTCCCAAACTGCCCCTATGCTGAGACTGTTGGGGGAAGGGGTTGCACTAGACTTCATTGATCTTACTTCTTGTGATGCCCTGGCCTAGTTTGAAAACTCTTTTGATTATACCCAACTGTTGATTCCTTGTTAATCACAGGAAGCTGTGAAAGTCTTTGACATTTGGCTTTATAAATAGCTAGCCATTCTGAGGTCAGTTTAGCTTGTCTCATGTAGACTGAATGTATTTTGGCTGAATCAGGCAAATAAGCTTGGAATCACATGAAGTTGCCACTAATAATTCAAACGAGGTAATCAAGATAATAAAGAACTGACTCTTTGTTAAACTGCTCTTCACTTTGAATCTGAATCCCCCAGTACCTTCAAAGAGAAACATTAGGAAGTTCTGATGGACACCAGGCCCACACCATTATTCAGCACATGTGTAATTTGTTGGTATGATGTTGACTGAAACTTGCTTAATTGACTTAAAGCAGCGTTTGTCAAACTTTAGTGTGCAACAAAGTGGCATGGAAGGCTTGTTAAAAACAGATTGCTAGCTCCCAATATATTGCATAGAAGTTTGCTTATCACCTTGCTTGGGTGTGACTATTTTGGACATCTTAAAAACCAAGTCAGATTAACTGGCAATAACCTAATTAACAATATGGTAAGTAGATACTACTGTGGTTAGAAATAACCAGAATTTTCTATTGAGTGGCCCAGTCCTCCTTACTAGATTTACCTTCTAATGCGTGTGTTAACTGATAGGAATTAAATCTCCCATCCTGCTATAGGCAATAAGAGGATACTTTAGTGGCCTCATGATATAAAGACTAAGACACATGAAGAAATCAAGAATGAGTCCCCAAGTGTTCCCTATGATCAGTAAAGATAAATTAGTAAAGAATTTCATTCACCTTCATCTTTGTAATGTACCATGGGCTATCTTCCAGGTAGATCCTATTTACCTGATAGATTTTTGTCCCATTTTATAGCCCCCAAAACATGAAGAAAGTGTTTTGTTGTTTTTGAAGTTAGCTATGGGATTTCTGGCCTAGTCACTTTTATTGGCTTCTGGAGAATTGTTGTAATGATCTGTGACCCACTGCGTCATTGTGGAGTTTCATGGGGTGGTAGAACAGCTTGTGTAAAACAGCTTTTATGACCTGAGATAGAGTGAGTCTAGGAAGTGAAAGTTACACGAGAAGCATTTGTGAAGCATCTGCCAGAATCAAGGTACTGTGTTAGCTACTAGAGTACCTGGTAAGGAGCAAACGTTTTATTAAGGATGAAAAGGCATCTGCCCGAGTAAACTGTTCTATTACAGCATCTGTTATTTGAGTCACAAACGTTTGGAACCGAAAGTAAGGGCTGAAAGAGTAAGGAGGAGGCAGAGATTACTAGTACTGATGCCATCTTCAGCAGGCTTCGCGTAAGAAATCTGAAGCGTCTACACACGCATCACCACACCATCACCCCACACTGGAACTGCCTGTTAACTCCTCTCTCCTCCATAAAACTGAAGCTTCCCTGGGGGTAGAGGTTATCTCCTGCTCTTTTTGGTATCCTTAGTGGCTAGCACAGTACCTGACACATAATATGGCCCACCAAATGAATGACTGAACCGAATAATCCTTCAAACCTCTTCAGAATCATTGGTATCTAGTGTCTCAACGCTGTCATTTAGTTTACACCCGAAGTCTGTCTTTCCAATATCTAGACTGTCAGCAATCATTTGGTTAAATAGTTCCACTTCATCATTCTTGGTTGAAAGTCTAATTTCAAATATTAATATCTGAGGCATTGTTGAAAAGAAGAATTAAAAATTGTGTACACGGCTTATAAATTTGCCTCATGGTGAAAAACATTCCTAAATCATGTCTGCTGCTGCTGCTAAGTCACATCAGTCGTGTCCGACTCTGTGTGACCCCATAGACGGCAGCCCAACCAACAGGCTCCGCTGTCCCTGGGATTCTCCAGGCAAGAACACTGGAGTGGGTTGCCATTTCCTTTTCCAATCATGAAAGTGAAAAGTGAAAGTGACGTCGCTCAGTCGTGTCCGACTCTTCGCGAGCCCATGGACTGCAGCCTACCAGGCTCCTCCGTCCATGGGAGTTTCCAGGCTAGAGTACTGGAGTGGGAATCATGTCTAGGCAATGATAAGCCAACATTTTGAATTTTGACAGAGAAGCTGATGTTTCTTGTATTGTGCTTCCATCTTTATGTCCCAACTTATTTAGGTATGTTAATGGTCCATTGGATTGCAAGTGTTTTCTTGGGAAGCACGTTTCTTCTGAAGATGCCTCCCAAATCTTCACTGCTCACCAAACTTCCACTTAAGAAACTTCTTACTGATGTCTTCTGCCTATGTCTCCTGTCATCTCTATAAATATAATAATTTGAACATCTCCATTGTTTTTCAGTGACTCCTTAGTTTTGAAATTTTCTTACAGACTAACGTTAATTGGGATGGAGTATAAGAAGGAAGAGTGTACTTGAAGGAGGGTCAGACTCAGTTAATATTTGGTTGTGCGAGCTGCAGTCACACATCATCTAAACTATTGAGCTGTGTTCCATTACTATAAGATCAAGGAAAATGAGGTTCAAAGAAGTTGACTCTCATCCTAAGTAACACTGATGATGGACTGGGGATACAGAGTGAAAATTATTTAAGCCCAGGACATATCTTCTCTGAAGAGGAATAACTTATATTAGAGAAATACAAATCAAAACTACAATGATATACCACCTCATACCAGTCAGAATGACTATCATCAAAAAATCCACAGACAACAAATGCTGGAGAGGCTGTGGAGGAAAGGGAACCCTCCTACACTGTTCATGGGAGTAGAGATTGGTACAGCCTTTCTAGAAGGCAGTATGTATCAAAACTTTAAATGGTTCTGTTTACCCATTGCTTTTGCCCAGAAATTTGTTTAGGAATTAATCCTAATGAATAGAAACTTCACAAGTGTGTAAACATGAGGGGAAATAGGTACTTTTTAATGTTTATGATATTAAAATACTGGAAACTGTGCATATCCTTCAATAGAAGACAGGTTAAATAAATTATAGCACAAGTCTATAATTGAGTTATACGCATCTGCCTAATTGTTTAGATCTATGTTTACTGCTATGGAAAATCTGTCCTTGAAATGTTAGTGAATGAAAAAGCAGACCACAGAATAGTATGTTTAATATGAGCCCATTATAATACTAGATATTTTAAAATAATATATGTTTCATAGAGAAATCTTTGCTAAAATGTTAGTAATGGTTTCTTTCTGGGCTGTGGTATTTGGGTGATCATTACTTTTGTTAGACTTTTATGTATTTGAAATTTTTATAATGCACATGTATCACTTTTATTATCAGAAAACAATAAAGCTATTTTTATTTTGGAGAAAATATTCTCTACATTTCTACCTTTGACTCTTTGCTCAGCTGTGTCCTTGATAGCAACTGACAACCGGTAATCTTGCTTTTATTCCAATGCCCTTTATTTTTTTTGTCTTCCAACCTCCATGATATGGACACTTCATACAGATTTGTCTGGTATCCTCAGAGTAACAAGTTTTTAAAGGCAAAAGGCAGCCCAAGAAGCGAAAACCAGATGAGCAGAAATACAGAAGAATGAAGAAGAGATCACAGTATACAACCGAGACTGTAATCAAATATTAGTTGATTTCGGTAAAATCTTTAAAAGTTACTTTTAACATTTATGCTTACTTCAGGAAACAACCTACAGTTAAAGGTCTTTGGGGAGGTAAATTTTTCACCCTAAAGTATCCATATCCTAGTCTGGTGTCCCACTATCCATTGTTAGCCTACATAAAAATTTTAACCTGCTGAACTTAGTAGACTCTGATTGTAGTTCAGTTCAGTTCAGTCACTCAGTCGTGTCCAACTCTTTGCGACCCCATGAATCACAGCACGCCAGGCCTCCCTGTCCATCACCATCTCCCGGAGTTCACCCAGACTCACGTCCATCGAGTCCATGATGCCATCCAGCCATCTCATCCTCTGTCGTCCCCTTCTCCTCCTGCCCCCAATCCCTCCCAGCATCAGAGTCTTTTCCAGTGAGTCAACTCTTCGCATGAGGTAGCCAAAGTACTGGAGTTTCAGCTTTAGCATCATTCCCTCCAAAGAAATCCCAGGGCTGATCTCCTTCAGAATGGACTGGTTGGATCTCCTTGCAGTCCAAGGGACTCTCAAGAGTCTTCTCCAACACCACAGTTCAAAAGCATCAATTCTTCGGCGCTCAGCTTTCTTCACAGTCCAACTTTCACATCCATACATGACCACAGGAAAAACCATAGCCTTGACTAGGCGGACCTTAGTCAGCAAAGTAATGTCTCTGCTTTTGAATATACTATCTAGGTTGGTCATAACTTTTCTTCCAAGGAGTAAGCATCTTCTAATTTCATGGCTGCAGTCACCATCTTCAGTGATTTTGGAGCCCCCCAAAATAAAGTCTGACATTGTTTCCACTGTTTCCCCATCTATTTCCCATGAAGTGATGGGACCAGATGCCATGATCTCCATTTTCTGAATGTTGAGCTTTAAGCCAACTTTTTCGCTCTCCTCCTTCACTTTCATCAAGAGGCTTTTTAGCTCCTCCTCACTTTCTGCCATAAGGGTGGTGTCATCAGCATATCTGAGGTTATTGATATTTCTCCCGGCAATCTTGATTCCAGCTTGTGTTTCTTCCAGTCCAGCGTTTCTCATGATGTACTCTGCATATAAGTTAAATAAGCAGGGAGACAATATACAGCCTTGACGTACTCCTTTTCCTATTTGGAACCAGTCTGTTGTTCCATGTCCAGTTCTAACTGTTGCTTCCTGACCTGCATACAGATTTCTCAAGAGGCAGGTTAGGTGGTCTGGTATTCCCATCTCTTTCAGAATTTTCCACAGTTTATTGTGATCCACACAGTCAAAGGCTTTGGCATAGTCAATAAAGCAGAAAGAGATGTTTTTCTGGAACTCTCTTGCTTTTTCCATGATCCAGCAGATGTTGGCAATTTGATCTCTGGTTCCTCTGCCTGTTCTAAAACCAGCTTGAACATCAGGGAGTTCACGGTTCACGTATTGCTGAAGCCTGGCTTCGAGAACTTTTGAGCATTACTTTACTAGCGTGTGAGATGAGTGCAATTGTGTGGTAGTTTGAGCATTCTTTTGCATTGCCTTTCTTTGAAATTGGAATGAAAACTGACCTTTTCCAGTCCTGTGGCCACTGCTGAGTTTTCCAGATTTGCTGGCTAATTATAGCTACCAACTGAAAATAAAACTTGCAAGAGTGCAGAGAAAGAATGACTGAACACAGAGCTTTGCTCCAGCAGGTAGACATGGAGGTTATGAAACAAGTCTAATGGGATCCACAGTAATGTATTCATCTTAAAGGGAAAAAGCAAAATATACTCCAGGGTAAAATACCAATTCTAATGATTTCTGTTTGGGACAGTTGTGGACATAAGGGAGTTAGTTACAGAGTATATGAATATGATAAAAAAAAACTTCCTTAGTAAATCTAGCTATAAGATAAATGAGTGTTGACTTCTTAGGAGCATGACACAGCCACAATTTTTGGTCTTTTATACCAAATTAATGTGTTGGTGCTATTCTTGTGTTTCCTAGAAGAGAAATGCCAGGCAACACCAATGGCGCCATCGCTACAAAAATTTCAACAAAGTAAAGGAAACCAATACCTAAATACAGTGTAAAATGGAATCGTTCTGAACAGCACACTAGAGTGAAGTATAATTTTCTGGCGGTCTTCTTAGTCCCATTATTTACTGATGATGATTTCACGTCCTTCTGAAAGTGTACAGGTGAATTATAATGTACTTGCAGGACCATTAAACACTGGATCTTGTGGGGTTTTTGAATGTTTATATCATGACTTTTAAAAAGCTGCAATGACTTCAGCCAAGGGCACATATTAATCAGTGACCTTTTATTGTCTGTATTTTATATACCTGGAGAAAAATTCGTGCTTATTTTCCAGTATGCTTATAAACCCAGATACGCGTGTTTATGTTAACTCACTGCCTGCAGCTCTAAGGCTCTTGCTGTGGTAGGCAGAGCAATCTCTGACATTTTCATTATGCATTTGTCTGGCATTTTGAAGAAGGGGAAATAATTCATGTGATTATCAGTATCCTGTTTTGGCCATTAAAATGTATTTCCTTAATAAAACATCATCACCATATTTTAGGAGGCATGGTCTGACACGTGTTCGTCTTTCTTCCCATTTCGTATCCTGGCATTTTTTGCTCTTGATTTCTATAGTCATGTGAGTGAACGAGGTAACATTGCTGCATCACAGTTAAAAGAGCTCATTGATTAGACTGAAGCCACACTTAAACTCCCCTTCAGCCACTATTCCCAAGGCACACGCTGGACCCTGTAACCCCCGAAGCTGCCAGGCACCAGAGAATCACAGTATGTTGTCCTTGAGTTCATAGACTTTATCTGATCTCTCCATGTTGCCCTGCCTGTCTGTGATCATTCTCTTCCTCTTCCAATCTACTCCAAGTTTTTTCTTTGCATAGGCTGGGCCATGGGTTCATCCGTAATCAGTGATTGTGCTTACGGAGAAATAGAATCTCTACTTTTTACCCACCACACTGAGCATATTACATTTAACTTAAATGATTATACATTTTCCCTTTTTTTCTCTTTCATCTGTAAAAGTGAGAATGGCTTCCTGTAGTATTACTGTCCTACTAGCTATTTCAAACAGATGGAGTTTAATACTGGGAACTGGCGATTAAAGAGTTGGAAAGCCTAGAAGTGCAGAAAGAGAAAAATGTGGCTATCCAGAGAGTAATACTACAGGAAGCCATTCTCACTCTTACAGATGAAAGAGAAAAAAAAAAAAAGGAAAATGTATAGTTAAGAGCTCATGACCACTGACCTCTGAGGCTGCTGAGAACTTGCTCCTGATGCTTCTGGAATAGTGTTGCCAAGGAGAAAAGCAGGAACTTGGACATGACCCTTGGCTACTGCCACTGCCAGGGGCCCAGTAAGAAGCAGGGAAAGAAAAAGTTTCTCTATTTCTTCCACATCCCATAATGAAAAGTTAGCTGCCAAGGGCATCTAGGATGTACAGTTTTGTCTGAACTATAGTGGAAAGCACAGAAGGACAAGCATGGAGCTAAAAGCCAACAGACAAATCCTATTCTTCAGTCATCCAGCATTTATCCTCACCTTCGTACCCTGTATTTAACTTTGCAGTGACAATGACAGTATCATACAAATAACACATAAATAATTCAAGATGCTGTCATTCTCCCCAAAGAGGAGACCCAAGGTCTCATCAGTCATCATTTCTGTCTCTAGGTGATCTTAATTTTTCTTCCACCTGGATTTTCTGACTATACAGGCAATCATCCCCAACATTTCTTATATAGGAGGAAAGAGAGGGAAAATACAAATTGATAAATGATACACAGATAAATACAAAACCAAGGAAATATGCTTGGCTGCTATGGTTTCTGTTTCTATTATTTGTCACAAGTCTGCAATTTGCATGTATAATATGCTTTAAAAAAAAAAAAAGTCTCCTTCCACACTCCCTTTGCCCTCAGCCAGCACCCTGGTGATCTGGGTTTCCTTCCTTGAGAGTGTGCACCAAACCTTCGAAGCTGAAGGGTGTCAGTCTTCACTGGCCCTGTCTTTATTAGTGTGTGACAACTGCACATGTACTATTACCCCTGGATATGAAACTGTTAGCACACACAGCTTCCTGGTTTCCCATCTCAGACCTCCCCACCCTTGTGCTCACCAATCTGATGCCCCTTGATAACTGCAATCAGTACTCAGAAACAGTATAATAATCTACTTCTTTCTTCTTGGTTTAGTGGAAGAAAGAGCCAAAAGCCAGTCCCTCAAATTCCAATTCAGTGAAACTGTGGTTGTGTCCACATGGGATCATTTCTCACTTGAGATCTAGGACCTTTAAATTAGCAGAGCTCAGAGTCTTGGAAGAATGGATGGAAAGCCAAAAACATATGTGAGTGGCTACTTTTATTTTTCACAGCATTCTGGTCATTGAAAATGGAAAAAAAAATTAATCATCAATAACTTAAAATATATCATCAAGTTAAATGTAATATGTTCAATGTGGTGGGTAAAAGGAATATCAGTTTATTCTGTCATTTAATTTGGGTATGTACCGTTCATTTTGTCTAAGGTCGTGCTGTTTAGTCGATAAGTCACGTCTGACTCTCTTGCAACCACGTGTGAAAAACAGCTCACGGCAGCAGTAGATCCACAAGCTCAATGAGAGCCAGTATAAAATGAATTTGACACACACACATGCACCCCACAAACAAGCACATACACGTGCATACATGCATGCATTTACTCACACTTAACACAACTTTCAGTGGTAATGAATTCACTTGCCAGGCTTCTCTGTGCATGGGATTTCCCAGGCAAGAACACGAAAGTGGGCTGCCATTTGCTTCTCCAGGGAATCTTCCCAACCCAGGGATTAAACCTGCCTTTCCTGTATTGGCAGGCAGATTCTTTACCACTGAAAGCTGTGTTAAATGCAGGTAAATGCGTGCACATACACATGTGCACATGTGCTTGTCTGTGGAGTATGTGTGTGTGTCTCAAATTCATCATTTTATACTAGTTCTTACTGAGCTTGTGGATCTACGAAGGCCTTGACATGTTTTTCTCATAAACTACTGACAGCACATTTCTTCATCCTTTCCCTGTGTAATTGATTTTTATGAAATAAAACCCAGAGTGTATTACATTTGTATTTTTATAACACTCTCCAACCATTTGTAAATGACTATATAGCATCGTGCTTCAGTGCCATCTTGCTTGTTTTGATTTATTGATTTCACCTTTTGAAGAAGCTCCTGACTAACGTTCCATTTCTTCTCACTCTCAGTTATCATGCCCCCTTTCAGCAACGACTCCAGCCTTTCTAGCCTTTTTGCATGCAAGGCTCATTCCCCTGCAGGACTTTTACCCTAGTAGTTCCCCTGCCTGGAACTCTCTCCCCAGAATTTCTACCTCTGTAACTACTTTCTATTACCTTTTACATTGTGTCTGTTTTCTTCAATTCATTTGTCAGTGCATAGCACTATATTATATAATTATTTGTTTATCATCAGGTTTCTCTACAGTATAAAATCCAGGAAGTCAGGGACTTTCACTTGTTCATACCTAGATTACTACCAACTTAGAAAATTTCCTCTAACATTGCAGATGCTCCATAAACATTTTTTAAATACAAGAATTGTCTTTAAAGAAATTGGTTGATTTACAATATTGTGTTAGTTTCAGGTATATAGCAAAGTGACTCAGTTTTGTATATATATACACACACACATATATATATACACGTGTATATATACATGTGTATATATATATATACATACACAGATTCTTTTCCATTATAGTTTATTTCAAGATATTGACTATAGTTTCTTGTGCTATACAGCAGGACCTTGTTGTTTATGCTATATATAGTAATCTGCATTTGCTAATTCCAAACCACTAATTTGTTCCTNATATACATGTGTATATATATATATACATACACAGATTCTTTTCCATTATAGTTTATTTCAAGATATTGACTATAGTTTCTTGTGCTATACAGCAGGACCTTGTTGTTTATGCTATATATAGTAATCTGCATTTGCTAATTCCAAACCACTAATTTGTTCCTACCTCCATTGGTAGCCACAAGTTTTGTTTTTTTATGTCTGTGAGTCTGTTTTTATTTTGTAAATAAATTCATTAGTATTATTTCTTCAGTTCAGTTCAGTCGCTCAGTCGTGTCTGACTTTTTGCGACCCCATGAACTGCAGTATACCAGGCCTCCCTGTCCAACACCAACTCCCGGAGTCCACCCAAACTCATGTCCATTGTGTCAGTGACGCCATCCAGCCATCTCATCCTCTGTTGTCTCCTTCTCCTCCTGCCCTCAATCTTTCCCAGCATCATGTTCTTTTCAAATGAGTTAGCTCTCTGCATCAGGTGGCCAAAGTATTGGAGTTTCAGCTTCAACATCAGTCCTTCCAGTGAACACCCAGGACTGATCTCCTTTAGGATGAACTGGTAGGATCTCCTTGCAGTCCAAGGGACTCTCAAGAGTCTTCTCCAACATCACTGTTAAAAAGCATCAATTCTTTTGCACTCAGCTTTCTTTACAGTCCAACTCTCACATCCATACATGACCACAAGAAAAACCATAGCCTTGACTAGATGGACATTTGTTGGCAAAGTAATGTCTGTGCTTTTTAATATGCTATCTAGGTTGGCCATAACTTTCCTTCCAAGGAGTAAGCGTCTTTTAATTTCATGGCTGCAATCACCATCTGCAGTGATTTTGGAGCCCAGAAAAATAAAGTCAGCCATGGTTTCCACTGTTTCCCCATCTATTTGCCATGAAGTGATGGGACCAGATGCCATGACCTTAGTTTTCTGAATGTTGAGCTTTAAGCCAACCTTTTCACTTTCCTCTTTACTTTCATCAAGAGGCTCTTTAGTTCTTCTTCAATTTCTGCCATAAGGGTGGTGTCATCTGCATATCTGAGGTTATTGATATTTCTCCCAGCAATCTTGATTCCAGCTTGTGCTTCCTCCAGTCCAGTGTTTCTCATGATGTACTCTGCATAGAAGTTAAATAAGCAGGGTGACAATATACAGTCTTGACATACTCCTTTTCCAGTTTGGAACCAGGCTGTTGCTCCATGTCCAGTTCTAACTTTTGCTTCCTGACCTGCATGCAGGTTTCTCAAGAGGCAGGTCAGGTGGTCTGGTATTCCCATCTCTTTCAGAATTTTCCACAGTTTATTGTGATCCACACAATCAAACACTTTGGCATAGTCAATACAGCAGAAATAGATGTTTTCCTGGAACTCTCTTGCCTTTTCAATGATCCAGCAGATGTTGGCAGTTTGATCTCTGGTTCCTCTGCCTTTTCTAAAACCAGCTTGAACATCTGGAAGTTCAAGCAGTACAGTTCACGTACTGCTGAAGCCTGGCTTGGAGAATTTTGAGCATTCCTTTACTAGCATGTGAGATGAGTGCAATTGTGTGGTAATTTGAGCATTCTTTGGCATTGCCTTTCTTTGGGATTGGAATGAAAACTGACCTTTTCCAGTCCTGTGGCCACTGCTGAGTTTTCCAAATTTGCTGACATATTGAGTGTAGCACTTTCACAGCATCATCTTTTAGAATTTGAAATAGCTCAACTGGAATTCCATTGCTTCCACTAGCTTTGTTTGTAGTGATGCTTCCTAAGGCCACTTGACTTCACATTCCAGGATGTCTGGCTCTAGGTGAGTGGAAATGATCACACCTTCGTGATTATCTGGGTTGTGAAGATCTTTTTTGTACACTTCTTCTGTGTATTCTTGCCACCTCTTCTTAATATCTTCTGCTTCTGTTAGGTCGATACCATTTCTGTCCTTTATTGAGCCCATCTTTGCATGAAATGTTCCCTTGGTATCTCTGATTTTCTTGAAGAGATCTCTAGTCTTTCCCATTCTGTTGTTTTCCTCTATTTCTTTGCATTAATTGCTGAGGAAGATTCCACATAATAGTTGTCTTATAATTTTTAGTTTGATTTTCCAACCTTTAAGTTCCTTTCAGACCTGTATCATTGGCCAGTTTGATGAGATTGCTTTCTCTTTTCAAAAATTGTTGATAAAAAGTGCTCTACAGGATAAGGCCAATTTCAGAACCATGTGGCTCTCCACCAAGTACTTTGTTTGAGGTTAATGGCTTAAAATTCAGCATCCAAAAAGATCATGGCATTTGGTCCCATCACGTCATGGCAAATAGATATGGAAACAGTGACAGACTTTATTTTCTTGGGCTCCAAAATTAGTGCAGATGGTTACTGAAGCCATGAAATTAAAAGATGCTTGCTTCTTGGAAGAAAAGCTATGACAAACCTAGTGTGTTAGTCACTTAGTTGTGTCCGATTCTTTGTGACCCCATGGACTGTAGCCCACCAGGCCCCTCTGTCCATGGAATTCTCCAGACAAGAATACTGGAGTGGGTTGCCATTCCCTTCCCCAGGTGATATTCCCAACCCTGGAATCGAACTGGTGTCTCTTGCATTGGCTGGCAGATTCTTCACTACTTAGCCACCTGGGGAGTGTCTCCTTCATTGCAGGCAGATTCTTTACTGTCTGCACCACCAAATCTAGACAGTGTATTAAAAAGCAGTGACATTACTTTCCTGACAAAGGTCTGTAGAGTCAAAGCTACGGTTTTTCCAGTAGTCGTGTATGGATGTGAGAGTTGGACCATAAAGAAGGCTGAGTGCCAAAGAATTGATGCTTTTTAACTGTGGTGTTGGAGAAGCCTGTTTAGAGTCACCTGGACTACAAGGAGATCACACCAGTCAATCCTAAAGGAAATCATTGGAGGGACTGATGCTGAAGCTGAAGCTCCAATTCTTTGGCCACCTGATGCGAAGAGCTGACTCATTAGAAAAGACCCTGATGCTGGGAAGGATTGAGGACAGCAGGAGAAGGGAATGACAGAGGATGAGATGGCTGGATGGCATCACCGACTCGATGGACGTGAGTTTGAGCAAGCTCTGGGAGATGGTGAAGGACAGGGAAACCTAGGGTGCTGCTGTCCATGGGGTCGCAGAGAGTCAGACACGACTGAACAGCAACAAATCTTTCCAGTTTTTTTTTTTTTGGCCACACCACATGGCAAGCAGAACTTCTCTGACCAGGGATCAAATCCATGCTCCCTGCAATGGAAGCATGGGGTCTTAAACCCTGGACCATCAGGGAAGTCCATCTGTCCATAATTTTTAAAAATTAGGAATAAAGTCAACCAACTCTGACTTCATGTCATATTTAAAAATATACTTCTCCATCTTGAATGCAAGATATGATCCCAAGTTCTTTAAACAGAACAAGAGGAACCAACAAACTTGTCCCAAACTGTTTTTCCATCATTTATATCTCATCACTACTTGCTTCCTGTCTCCTTTCTATAAACTTTGTATCTTTTGTTCTAGTCTCACTAAATTTGTTATGACTCCTGAAGCATACCACATCCCTTCTCATCTGCATGTCTGAGCACATGCATTCCAGCTATCTGGAATGCCCTCCTACCTCCACCCCACCTCTAGCTTGGCGCATCTTTATATATCATTCATAACATAGCTAAATCACTTTCTCATGAATTGTTCTCAGACTGTCCTGAGTGATTAATTACTTACTCCTCTGGTCTCCTTCAGTAATTTAGATTTTTCTACTTTAATCTTTTGCTTATTGTTTATAATCATAGCCACTCTTTTCAGTGTTAAGATGGTGACCTCCTCCAGATATGAAGTTAGGTGCTCATTGCTACTTACTGAATAAATTAAAAACATGAAAGATTTAGTTCCGTATTTGTTGCAATTTAAAGAAAGCAGGTCACCCTCAATAGGACTGACTTCACCAAGGTTGGCACTGACCATGGTGAGTTTTTTGGGATTTATCTTAGCCTTGACATCTCAGAGACCTGAATTCATCGATCTCTTTGGAGTGGACTTACTCTCAGTGGCAGAACCGCATTGACCAGGTTCATGGAGGTTTATAAAAATCAGCATAATCCTTGTCTACTTTCTAATGAAAAAATATAACTGTACAGAGAACTGAAATTCTCAAGGCAACCTATTAGTGCATTGTCCCCCTGCAGGTGAGTTATATTTACAGCAATATGATATGGCCCAGGGGAATTTGTTGATCTTAAGTGTTTCTCAATGAAGCAAGCTTGAGACTATCTCATGCACTAGAGAAATAGTCTCGCCAACGAAACTTCATGCTTAACCAAGACTGCCACCCCCTGGGCAGGGCCTGGGTAACTCCCTTCAACTTGTCTGCTAACTCTTATTTCCTGTGCAGCTGTGGTCAACCAACATTTTTGGCCCAGACAGGTCTTAAAGAAATTTCATTAAATGTCTGATGACAAGGTTCTGTTTGTATTTGAGTTTCCATTCTTCCCATTTATATAATCATGGGTACTCTCTTGGTTTGTTTCTGTTTATATTTATTGTATACAGAATTAACTAATTTAACTCTACGGACAACTATACTTTCACCTCATTGGCAACTCTGTTTAATGACAGCAAGACCTAAAAAGGCTGAGTGACTAATCAATGTCTTAGAACTTGTCAGTGGATGAGGCAGACATTCATCCCTGGTCTTGTGGCTCTAATCTTTATGCTTTCTATTATTCTTTTCATGTGGAAATTCCCAGTAATTATGCAAGCAGGCCTAGTTCTTAGCCTTTTTTTTACCTGATTAAACACATAGTTTTTTGAAAGGCTGAAAAACTCTGACACATGAGTGACACTTCTGCGATTTCTCTGGAAATCATATCCCACGGAGGTGCAAGAATTATAACTAGAAGGATGTTCATTGCCACGTGGTTTACAATAGTAATTAGCTAAAAAGAACCTAAATGTTCAACAACAGGAAATTTGTGAAATATATTATAAAAGACCCTGATGCTGGGAAAGATTGAAGGCAGGTGGAGAAAGGGACGACAGAGGATGAGATGGCTGGATGGCAACACCGACTCAATGGAGGTGAGTTTGAGCAAGCTCCGGGGGCTGGTGAAGGACAGGAAAAGCCTGGGGTTCTGCAGTTCATGGGGGCGCAAAGAATCAGACATGACTGAGCAACTGAGCAACAATAGTTATTAATGTTTTTATAAAGAATGTTCATCTTACAGTGTTAAGTGGGAAAAGGCAGATTACTCAATACTGTATAAAACAGGACCCTACTCTTTTTTTTTTTAATAAATATTTTGACTGTGCCCTGCAGCATGTGGGCTCTTCTCCACCCAGGGACTGAACCCATACCCCCTGCATGGGGAGCATGGGGAGCATGTAGTCCTAACCACTGGACTGTCAAGGAAGTCTCAGCATCCTATTTGTTGCAAAAAGAAACTATATGGATACATAATTATAGAAAAAAGGACGAGAAGAAAACTAATACAAGTACTAAAAGAACATGGGTAGGATTATAATGACGGTTCTCCTTTTTTTATTTTTTCTACAATGCACATGTATTACTTAATTTTTCAAATGATTGCCATTATTAAGCAGTTGAAAATTAATTTTTATAATCTTATTTGATGGGATTTGAACAGAAAAGAAAACCATATGCAATGATATATCAATATTTTTATTATATAGCTTTCTGTGCAAGAAAGCTGCTTTTATCTTTCTACTTCACGTTATTAATTTCCTGTAGTGATATTCCACTGGTGAAGCTCTTTAAACTTATTAATTGCCTGTCTTTCTATCTGTATAAATGCAGACAAGTCTTTCGTTGTTGTTGTTCTCTAGGAAAAACTATTAAAAGATAGTGAGGATAGTGACCCCCAAGCAAATAGTCAAGGGACTCAGCTGAATTTGTTACAGTACTACAGTGATGTGATAACATTTTGTTTCTAATGTGGAGATAGCAGATTGTCTATGAAAGCTGCAGAATGTACTTCTTCCTAGACCATCCCCCGCAAATATTGCTTGATTGGAAGGGAGACCACAGGAGAACACAGGAGAGACCAGCATGAAATATCCTCCCACTGATCCATCAGTCATGCTCTGTTTGTAAGTGAAGTGCAGCAGCAGTTGGATCAAGGAATGTTAATATTTCATCATAATTCAATTAAAATTTAATTCAATTTCTGAATTTAGAGGATTTAAAACCAGCATAATTAAAAGTAATAAAATGTAAAGTCCTCTGATTCTATTCTCTCTCATCCTCCTGTACTCATCTTCCCTCCAGGGTTTGTTTGCTCACTGCCCATCTCCCTCCCAGACAGCCCCACTTCTTTCTGATGGAATGTTCATTTGCTTGCAAAGAAACGTCTTTTTATTCTCAGCCTGCTCAAGATATTGTCACCCTTCCCATTATCTTCACAAAACCTGGCTCTCAAAAAGAATAATGCTGTTTCTTTTACAGTTTGGTCCAGGAAAGGGTGCTCATTCTTCCATGAACCTGACACCTCCAGGACTGGGAGGAGGAGGTCCCATCCTTCCAGCTGCTCACTGCAGCTCTCAGCCCAAGAAGTCTTCATAGCTTTGTGTTCAATGTGACCTGATCAGGCCCCTATGCACAGAAATGTCCCAGGCTTGGGGTCATTTTGAAATTCTTAACAGTCATCTTGAAATTCTTAACAATTGTTATGAGTGAATTATACTTCCCTCCAGTTTATATTTTGAAATCCTAATCCTTAGTATCTCAACAATGTGCCTGTGTTTGAAAATAGGACCCTTTAATGAGGTCACTGGGGTAGGCCCTAATCCAGTATGATTGGCAAGAGAAGGAAATTCCTAATCTTATAAGATTCATTAAAAGAAGAGGAGATAAGGACACAGACACAAAGACTTCATAAAGACACAGGGAGAAAATGGCCATCTCCAAGCCAAGAAGAGGAGCTTCAAAATAAACTAAACCTGCCAGTATCTTGATCTCAAACATCTAGCCCCCAGAAACATGATAATATGTCAGTTGTTCAAGCCATTCAGTCTATAGTTCTCTGTTATAGCAACCTTAGCAAACTAACTTAACAGTTTCACCTTTTAATTTGTATTTTGAAAGTGAGGTCTGATGGAACAGGGGAGCCTATATCAGGGGCTCGGAACCTTGGCTCACATGGGGTTTCACCTTCCACTGCCTCCACACCTTCCCTGGTTAGCGTCTTGCCTCCCAGTCTCCCCTTCTGTGACTCCCAGCACCCGGATCCCACCTTCCCTTTTGTGTCCTCTCCCCAGAACAGTGACTGGGTCATGTCAGCAGAACAAACCCACCTGTGCCCCCCTGCTGCCCTCTGCCCATGGTGAGGGACGCAATACAGGCACAGGCAGGGTGGGGCTGGGGGAACATTGCCTTGTGCCATCTTCAAGGAGGGTGGAAACACACCTCCTCTCTAGACTGGCAGGGCCACAGTGTATGTTTGAATCCCTTGCCCATGAAAACCCAGGCACCAAGGATGGGGTTGTCCTTCTGCTCTGGGGTGGGGTGTTGGGCTAAGGGAAAGTGAAAAAGTAATGTGAAAGTGTTAATCATGTCCGACTCTTTGTGACTCCATGGACTGTAGTCCACCACAGTTAGGAAGATCCCCTGGAGAAGGAAATGGCTACCCCCTCCAGTATCTTGCCTGGAGAATCCTATGGACAGGGGGCTGAGGGAAGGGGAGACTGATTTTTTTTTTGCCTCCAGCTGGAATGCAGCATCTCAAGTGGAATTCCAAGGCTAGTGGACCACGCCCTGAGTCATGGGACAGGGCAGCCACTGGGCATCTGTGAGGGTCTGCACCCACTCTGCAGGTATTCCCTGTGGCCAAGGGAGCAAGGCATGAAATAGTAAATAAAAGCAACACGACGGGTCAAGAGAGAGTGACTACAGAAAGGAGAGAGTTTTTAATATTGCAGTACTCTTAACACGACTGAGCGACTGAACTGAACTGAACTGAACTGAACTGAACATCACTGTGTTTGAACAAAAGCTCCTACATTTTCATTTTGTACTGGCCCCTACAAATTACATAGCCCTGCTGAGCTGCATACAAAATGATCTGCACTTTTAGGCTTGTACAGTCTGGCTGTTTCACCCTTTCTCCTCAATACTCTGGCTTCTATTCACACAGTTCGCTTCCTTGGCTAGCTCTTTATCCCCACTGCTAGCCATCACCGTGTGGTAACCCATTACTAATGTGTGGACCCATCTACACGCTTAAGTCCGGTCTAGGAGAGGGATTTGCTCCTGCAGTCCATTCACCTTTGCGTTATCCAACTGCTCCATGTCTCAACCTCGGAGTCCTGATTTAATCCATAAACTCTGGGGCAGATCAATCAGCTGCATGACATGGAACACGTTAGCTGCTGTATTTGAGCCCCAGTGGCCTCACCTGTAAAATAAGGAGAGTGCTATTAACTTCATAGTTTTGCTGTAAGGTTAAATGAAAATAACATACACGATGCACTTAGCATGGTGCCTGGGACATGGGTGTTCACATGGAATGGCTAGCATCTTCCTCTGGGATCACACCTTCCCATCCTTCTGGCTCTCACCCATCAAACTGGCCTCCAACACTAAGAATCCCTGACTCTCAACTCTCTTTTCTGTCAAGTTTCTTATGATACCTGCGCTCATGCCCAGACTTCACTTTTCTTAAAAAATCTTGGCAGCATTTTCATCTTTTCTGCCGTATCTGGTCTGTGACACACTGCCCAGCTCCTCGGTAGTTCCCTGTGATGGGCTTTCTCTGCACCTGTACCCAGGTGTGCAGGGGAAGGGCCAGGGCAGCTCCGCGCAGGCGCGTGCGCGCCGCCTCCGCTCCCCGCTCCTCGGCTGTAGCTCCGCCCGTCGGGGTCTCAGGTCGACCTAACAGCACTTGTTAGAAGGCTTTTCTCCAAGCTCCCTTTCCTTTCTGTCCTCTGACTCCGAGCCACTGTCCTCAGTTCCTACTTCAGAAGGAAAAAGCCGACGGTGGGCTCGCCTCTGCCTCCGTCTTCTCCGGAAGGACAGCCCGCGTACCCTCTGCTCGTCATGGATCTCCTTGGCCTTTTCTTTCTGTGCTCTAGACCTCCTGTCTCTCCTGCCTTTGGTCAGGTAGGCTTTGGACTTCACCATCAGGCTCTTATTTCCCATGTCTGCTTCTCCTCAACACAGAAACTTTATGTAGATTTTTCCCGTGTTTAGGAGGGAAACCCCTTCTTTATCATGTCTTACCTAACTTCCCATTTTTCTCAGCCAGGCTCTTTAATAAAGGAGATAGCACTGGCTCACTCCCTTCCTTTACTTCCTGTTTGTTCCTCAGCTCCTTGAAGAAAGGGTTTGCCCTTCACTGCATGAAAATTTCTCTCTCTGAGACAGTTACCTTCTCAGGGCAATCAACAGTTAGTCTTCACCACTCCCCTGATTCTTCTGCAGCGTCTGACGTTGCCAAATTCTGCTTCCTTCTGGAAGGGCTCACTCTCACTCTCCCTCTGTCTTGCTCCCCTTCTCTCCTGGTTATAGTTCTACCATTTTGACTCATCCCTCTCTTCTTTCCTTTCTTCTTCTCTTTCCCCCACCTCTCTACTTCAGAAGGAAAAATAAAAAGATACCCTCCTTTCCCTCAGGTTTCCCATTCTCTGGGCTTCCACCTTCACCCTTCTTTTCTCCTGTCACAGCCTCCCTTGATGAATTCACTTGCTCTCCTGGCCGTAAGCACTCTGCGTTTTCTGGTGAGCCCACAGTGCCAGGCTCCAGGCCCACCGCACTGAAGCAGATTCAACATTGATCAGTCACTCCTCGGACCAGCTGAACGGACTGGGCGCAAATCGGTTAACCTCTGTAAGTCTCAGCTTCCTCATTTGTGTGATAAGATGAGTAATACATTTCTTTAAGGACTTATTGTGAGGATTCAAATAATGCAGAAACAGCACAGTTCCTTGCGCATATAAATGACTCAATAAATGCCAGTGACGCTGCTGTTGCTAATGGTGATGCTTTTTAAGGGTAACTTATCCAAGCCTTGCTGGGTGTTTGTAAGATTCACCCACACCTGCTCTCTCCCACTGAAGAGACCGTGGACACTTTTTCTGCCCAACGACACCTCTTTTTGTCCATAATCACAACATCTGGAGCTGCTGCCTGCTCTCTGCTTCTTCTCATGTCTAACCCACAAAGAGAGGGGTGCTCTATCTTGACTTCCTGACTTGAAGAATCTCCTGTCTGACTTGGTCTTTCTGTGGGCTGCAAAATTTAAAAAGCCTGTTTTTAAAACCCCATAGTCTCCCATACTATGTAAGACCTAGTTAATACTGACATTCTCGATGTTTTTTGGTACGTTATTTGTTACAGCTCTGTTGGTACCCATCAAGCAGTGTGGGGGACCCTATCCAACAGGATAAAGGCCTGGTCCTGGCCTACTTTTCTCCTTCATCCACTCTGCGATTAGAGCTCATGCTTCACCAAATGGAACCACTGACAGCTTCCAGAAGCTACCATAGTGCTCCAGCTTCTCCATTCGAGTAGCTGGTCTCCATTTCTACACTCCTCCACCCCTGACTCTCTCCCCAGCCCCTTGGCAAATTAGCTGTTTCCACTTTGTCTATCTGGACGCAGCTCTGGTTGGTTCTAGAAATGTCTGCCTCTCTCAGCCACGCTGAACTTTGCTTTCAATCATGTTTTTTCCCGAGAGCCTAGCTTGATGCCTGGCACACGGCACCATAACATCTATGCTGTGTTATGCTTAGTCGCTCAGTCATGTCTGACTCTTTGTGACCCCATGGACTGTAGCTTGCCAGGCTCCTCTGTCCATGGGGATTCTCCTGACAAGAGTACTGGAGTGAATTGCCCTGCCCTCCTCCAGAGGATCTTCCCAATCCACGGATTGAACCCAGGTCTCCCCCATTGCAGATGGATTCTTTACCATCTGAGTATACAGAGATCTAAGAGATCCATGTAAAACATTGGAGAAATGCTTCCTCAAAATCCCACTAGGGGTCACTTTCTGTACGTTTTAGGAAGAAACAGGGCAGGCACTTAGTAAATCAATTCTCTATGAAAAATTCAGCTTTGTGTTTAAATTTTAAAAGTCATTTGTTGTTTATTTAATGGAAACTGAAACTNGTCAAGTTTCTTATGATACCTGCGCTCATGCCCAGACTTCACTTTTCTTAAAAAATCTTGGCAGCATTTTCATCTTTTCTGCCGTATCTGGTCTGTGACACACTGCCCAGCTTCTCGATAGTTCCCTGTGATGGGCTTTCTCTGCACCTGTACCCAGGTGTGCAGGGGAAGGGCCAGGGCAGCTCCGCGCAGGCGCGTGCGCGCCGCCTCCGCTCCCCGCTCCACGGCTGTAGCTCCGCCCGTCGGGGTCTCAGGTCGACCTAACAGCACTTGTTAGAAGGCTTTTCTCCAAGCTCCCTTTCCTTTCTGTCCTCTGACTCCGAGCCACTGTCCTCAGTTCCTACTTCAGAAGGAAAAAGCCGACGGTGGGCTCGCCTCTGCCTCCGTCTTCTCCGGAAGGACAGCCCGCGTACCCTCTGCTCGTCATGGATCTCCTTGGCCTTTTCTTTCTGTGCTCTAGACCTCCTGTCTCTCCTGCCTTTGGTCAGGCAGGCTTTGGACTTCACCATCAGGCTCTTATTTCCCATGTCTGCTTCTCCTCAACACAGAAACTTTATGTAGATTTTTCCCGTGTTTAGGAGGGAAACCCCTTCTTTATCATGTCTTACCTAACTTCCCATTTTTCTCAGCCAGGCTCTTTAATAAAGGAGATAGCACTGGCTCACTCCCTTCCTTTACTTCCTGTTTGTTCCTCAGCTCCTTGAAGAAAGGGTTTGCCCTTCACTGCATGAAAATTTCTCTCTCTGAGACAGTTACCTTCTCAGGGCAATCAACAGTTAGTCTTCACCACTCCCCTGATTCTTCTGCAGCGTCTGACGTTGCCAAATTCTGCTTCCTTCTGGAAGGGCTCACTCTCACTCTCCCTCTGTCTTGCTCCCCTTCTCTCCTGGTTATAGTTCTACCATTTTGACTCATCCCTCTCTTCTTTCCTTTCTTCTTCTCTTTCCCCCACCTCCCTACTTCAGAAGGAAAAATAAAAAGATACCCTCCTTTCCCTCAGGTTTCCCATTCTCTGGGCTTCCACCTTCACCCTTCTTTTCTCCTGTCACAGCCTCCCTTGATGAATTCACTTGCTCTCCTGGCCGTAAGCACTCTGCGTTTTCTGGTGAGCCCACAGTGCCAGGCTCCAGGCCCACCGCACTGAAGCAGATTCAACATTGATCAGTCACTCCTCGGACCAGCTGAACGGACTGGGCGCAAATCGGTTAACCTCTGTAAGTCTCAGCTTCCTCATTTGTGTGATAAGATGAGTAATACATTTCTTTAAGGACTTATTGTGAGGATTCAAATAATGCAGAAACAGCACAGTTCCTTGCGCATATAAATGACTCAATAAATGCCAGTGACGCTGCTGTTGCTAATGGTGATGCTTTTTAAGGGTAACTTATCCAAGCCTTGCTGGGTGTTTGTAAGATTCACCCACACCTGCTCTCTCCCACTGAAGAGACCGTGGACACTTTTTCTGCCCAACGACACCTCTTTTTCTCCATAATCACAACATCTGGAGCTGCTGCCTGCTCTCTGCTTCTTCTCATGTCTAACCCACAAAGAGAGGGGTGCTCTATCTTGACTTCCTGACTTGAAGAATCTCCTGTCTGACTTGGTCTTTCTGTGGGCTGCAAAATTTAAAAAGCCTGTTTTTAAAACCCCATAGTCTCCCATACTATGTAAGACCTAGTTAATACTGACATTCTCGATGTTTTTTGGTACGTTATTTGTTACAGCTCTGTTGGTACCCATCAAGCACAGTGTGGGGGACCCTATCCAACAGGATAAAGGCCTGGTCCTGGCCTACTTTTCTCCTTCATCCACTCTGCGATTAGAGCTCATGCTTCACCAAATGGAACCACTGACAGCTTCCAGAAGCTACCATAGTGCTCCAGCTTCTCCATTCGAGTAGCTGGTCTCCATTTCTACACTCCTCCACCCCTGACTCTCTCCCCAGCCCCTTGGCAAATTAGCTGTTTCCACTTTGTCTATCTGGACGCAGCTCTGGTTGGTTCTAGAAATGTCTGCCTCTCTCAGCCACGCTGAACTTTGCTTTCAATCATGTTTTTTCCCGAGAGCCTAGCTTGATGCCTGGCACACGGCACCATAACATCTATGCTGTGTTATGCTTAGTCGCTCAGTCATGTCTGACTCTTTGTGACCCCATGGACTGTAGCTTGCCAGGCTCCTCTGTCCATGGGGATTCTCCTGACAAGAGTACTGGAGTGAATTGCCCTGCCCTCCTCCAGAGGATCTTCCCAATCCACGGATTGAACCCAGGTCTCCCCCATTGCAGATGGATTCTTTACCATCTGAGTATACAGAGATCTAAGAGATCCATGTAAAACATTGGAGAAATGCTTCCTCAAAATCCCACTAGGGGTCACTTTCTGTACGTTTTAGGAAGAAACAGGGCAGGCACTTAGTAAATCAATTCTCTATGAAAAATTCAGCTTTGTGTTTAAATTTTAAAAGTCATTTGTTGTTTATTTAATGGAAACTGAAACTCTGCCATGTACAAGCCTTGAAGCACTGTACGAAGGCCAGCTCTTTCTGGTTGTATGGATAATGTCAATATTCATGTTTGTATAAAAAACAAAATTGAACATGGCATTTAATTTTGCACATTAAAAATTCAGATCACTGAATTTATGTGAGAGTTTCTTCCATATTTTTAGGTTAATATCCTTGGATAAGGTTAATATTTAGATAGTTCATTTCAAATATGTTTTTTTATAGATTATCTCAAAAGCCTGTTCTTCTAAACCTTTATCTCTTTACCAGACTTATTCTCATCTGATGTCATTTGCAAAATTAATGGCATATTCCTACTGATTATCTTGATCTGCTTCATACCACAGAGATTTTAATAAGGGAAGCAAAAGAGGGAGAAACTGATTTTACTAGCAATTAAGAGCCACTTGAATACAGTGCAAATACACTTATCATACATATAATGCTTTAATATTTTAGTTACTCTCAAATATATTAACATTATACTTGACTGGCCTCCAAAAGAGCCCTGGTATCAAAATTTTGTTCTTAATGGAACATATTGTTCTTAGCAACTCTGCAAATGTAATATCACAGCTCTTGGTCAAACATTGGATTTATATTGACTGTCAACCTTCTAGTACACAGAAGCATCAACCAATGATTACCATGAGGTGGTTGTATTGACCACAAGCACAGATGGATCACAGGGGAGGAATTAGCGGAAGGATGGTTGCTTGATATAACAGGAAGGACTGCAAGGAGTATTTCCGGTTAGCTTGGGGAAATTTCATGAAATGTCTTCATCTGCTAACAGAAGTTTCCTTCTCTAATGACTATATGTGGATGTGGGTTATTTCTCCAGACTGTCAGGGAAACTATCCTCTCAATACATTAAGTAAACATAAAATGTGTATAAGTACATTTCATAGGGTGTGCTTATTCATTTCGGGAATGGTCAAATCAATTTGTTTATATATATACACATATATACACATACAATTTCTTCATTTATTTCTTTTTGGCTGTGTGCTGGGTCTTTGTTACTATGCAGGCTTTCTCTAGTTGTGGCAAGCAGGGACTACTCTTGGTTGCAGTTCACAGCCTTCTCATTGGGGTGGCTTCTCTTATTGTGGAGCACAGCCTCTAGGTGCCCAGGCTTCAGTAGTTGCATTTTCTGGGCTCTAGAGTACAGGTTCTGCGACCGGTGCACTAAGCATGGGTGGCTGTGACTGGCACACTAAGCGCGGCCGAGAGGAGCTGCCCCACCTCTGAGGTCGGGGCAGAAGGTGGGAGGACCCCATGCCTGAAGGGCGGCTGCCAAGAGGAGTTACCCCACGTCCAAGGTCAGGGGCAGTGGCCAAGAGTGCCAGGCTGCAACGGCACCGGAACAGCCGAGAGGAGCTACCCCACATCCGAGGCCAGGGGTGGTGGCTGGGAGGAGCAACCCCACGTCCAAGGAGCGGTGGCTGCGTGGGTGCAGGAGGGCCTAGAGGAGCTATTCCACATTGAAGGTCATGAAGGGCGGCAGTGAGGGGATACCCTTCATCCAAGGTAAGGAGCAGTGGCTGTGCTTTGCTGGAGTAGCTGTGAAGAGATACTCCACGCCCAAGGTAAGAGAAACCCAAGTAAGATGGTAGNGACAGGGAGGCCTGGTGTGCTGCGATTCATGGGGTCACAAAGAGTCGGACATGACTGAGCAACTGAACTGTACTTAACTGAAGGATTTAATCCACTGTTTAACTAATACAGTGATCACTGAAGTCTTCTGATACAGTAAACTGATACAGTAAAAACAAGCTATTAGGCAAGATGTAATTTGGAGACATTTTGTTTTTTGTGTTTCATGGAAGCCTGGAGTCTGTTGATCAATCTTAATAGGCTCTCTGTCAGTCAGGAGGCTGTGTGGAATGGGTATAGCTCCTTCTTCCTCTACTAAACCACTCTCCTTTTTAAAAACCTCATTAAAATTTATTTTACTGGTAGTTTTACTCCTAAAGGGCTTCCCTGGTGTCTCAGTGGTAAAGAATCCACCTGCCAATGCAGGAGACACAGGTTCAATCTCCCCTGGAGAAGGAAATGACAACCCACTCTAGTATTCTTGCCTGGGAAATCCCATGGACAGAGAAACCTGACGAGCTGCAGTCCATGGAGTGGCAAAAGAGTGGGAGAAAATTTAGCAACTAAGCAACAACATTCCTCCTAAAATCAGATTTGAAATAAAGTGTTCTATTTGTACAGAACCAAATAAACCATTGTAAACCAGTGCTACAGACCAGAGGAATAAGGTTTAGAAGAGCTGTCACTGGAGGTAGGTAGGCATTATCGTGAGGTCTTCTGGAGCTGGGGCATTTGACCTGAGTCTTGAAAAATGACTGATGAGAGGGAATAATCTTTACAAAGAGACTGTGTAATGGCTGGAAGTGCCTTGGTATTAGTGAGCTCCTTGCAAGCTTTGAAATGAAAAGCATCTTCCTGTTTACCCGTTTTGTTTTTCTTTTTTGTTAAGAGAAGTCAGAAATTTCTAATTTTTCCTAGAGCCTCTTATCTAAATTACAAATCTGAACATGTTTTTAGTCTTTCTTCAAGCCCTTTGTGACCAAGTCCAAATTCTTTAGATATATGCAAAGAATTCATAATGTGTCCTCTATTTTTAACTTACATTGCATTATACTCTAGTTTTAACTAATTTTTTTTACAGCTCTCTGAAAATAACATGCTTCATTTGTGTTGGACCCTGGTGAATAACAGACATGCAATAAGTGATTATCATTCTGCTGTGCTTTGTAGTTGTTAACCATAAGGTGTAATCTTGATATGCATTATAATTATTACTAATTTAACACAATTGAAAGCTGAGTTTCCCTATATCTCTTCTCTGTAGCAAGATCATTGCCCCTTTTTTTTCTTTGAGAAAACCAGGCGAGGAAAAAAGACCATGAAATGTGGTGAAGAATTTAAAACCAGTGTCAGAAATAAAAGATTTCAATTTATTTTAATTTGCCCTTAATCTAATAGTCCAAGTTATTGAGTAAATTGCCCTAACAGCCATTATTGTTCCTATTTGTATTTATGGTTCAGCTGCTAAGTCTTGTCCAACTCTTTGTGATCCCATTGACCCCAAGCATGCCAGGTTTTTCTGTCTTTCACTATCTCCTGGAGTTTGCTCAAACTCATGTCCATTGAGTCAGTGATGCCATCCAACCATCTCATCCTATGTCATCCCCTTCTCCTCCTGCCCTCAATCTTCTTCTACCTTAAGTGACCATAAATAACTAACAGTTTCAGTAATAGGAGGAAATCTTCCCTTTATATATGNCAAACTCATGTCCATTGAGTCAGTGATGCCATCCAACCATCTCATCCTATGTCATCCCCTTCTCCTCCTGCCCTCAATCTTCTTCTACCTTAAGTGACCATAAATAACTAACAGTTTCAGTAATAGGAGGAAATCTTCCCTTTATATATGTACTTGTTAGTATTTTCCTTAGATAAAATTAAGGAGCTTCATTTCAACTCTGAATAGCAGAGTAAAATTTACATGGAAAGAAAATATTTCACGTTATGTGGAGCCATGTTCATTAATATCAATTGATTGTTAATTCTTAGCCATCAGAAAAATTATAAATTAATTAAACTTTTATTTAAGTTTTTTTTTTTCTTTCAGATATTACATGCTGGCTTTTCCTTAAACAGGGAGGTAAATCAAGTAGTATAAGCCTAAAAAATTGTTTTCACAGAGAATTTTAGTAGGAAACAGTAAAAATAGACCGTGCACATTTATTACTGATTAATGGAACTTTTGAGATAATTCCTTTAGAGATTTGAAACCTAGTGAAAATCTATCTTTCCATCTCATTACACTTAAATATCTTTCTTCTTCTTGTATTCTCATTTATTAACTACAATGTTGCTATAAAAAATTAGGGTCAAACTGCTTAAAATTTAGCATAGCTTGGAGAGAAGCAAATCAGAAATAATTGGACCAACTTAAGGAATAGCTTCGGATTTACCATTTAGCTGAAAAATTAAAAATAATCATATATGAGTTCTTCAAAATAAAAAAAATAATGATTGAGGTCAGACATTTCCAATTATGTTTATCTTTTACTGATATGAGAAGATTATAATTAATCTAGAGATTAGGAATTAAGACATGGAGGTCTGAACAGAATGTGGTCCACTGGAGAAAGGAATGGCAAACTACTTCAGTATTCTTGCCTTGAGAACCCCCATGAATAAGATGAAAAGGCAAAATGATAGGATACTGAAAGAGGAACTCCCCAGGTCAGTAGGTGCCCAACATGCTACTGGAGATCAGTGGAGAAATAACTCCAGAAAGAATANCATGCCTGCAGGGCAACCCAAGACGGGCAGGTCATGGTGGAGAGGTCTGACAGAAAGTGGTCCACTGGAGGAGCGAATGGAAAACCACTTTAGTATTCTTGCTTTGAGGACCCCATGAACAGTATGAAAAGGCAAAACAATAGGATACTGAATGAGGAACTCCCCAGGTCTGTAGGTGCCCAGCACGCTACTGGAGATCAATGGGGAAATAACTCCAGAAAAAATGAAGGGATGGAGCCAAAGCAAAAACAATACCCAGCTGTGGATGTGACTGGTGATAGAAGCAAGGTCCGATGCTGTAAAGAGCAATATTGCATAGGAACCTGGAATGTCAGGTCCATGAATCAAGGCAAATTGGAAGTGGTCAAACAAGAGATGACAAGAGTGAACGTCGACATTCTAGGAATCAGTGAACTAAAATGGACTGGAATGGGTGAATTTAACTCAGATGACCATTATATCTACTACTGCGGGCAAGAATCCCTCAGAAGAAATGGAGTAGCCATCATGGTCAACAAGAGTCCAAAATTCAGTACTTGGATGCAGTCTCAAAAATGACAGAATGATCTCTGTTTGTTTCCAAGTCAAACCATTCAATATCTTTTTGAAAGTGCTGCCCTCAATATGCCAGCAGATTTGGAAAACTCAGCAGTGGCCACAGGACTGGAAAAGAATCTTTTCATTCCAATCCCTAAGAAAGGCAATGCCAAAGAATGCTCAAACTACCGCACGATTGCACTCATCTCACATGCTAGTAAAGTAATGCTCAAAATTCTCCAAGCCAGGCTTCAGCAATATGTGAACTGTGAACTTCCTGATGTTCAAGCTGGTTTTAGAAAAGACAGAAGAACCAGAGATCAAATTGTCAACATCTGCTGGATCATGGAAAAAGCAAGAGAGGTCCAGAAAACATCTATTTCTGCTTTATTGACAATGCCAAAGCCTTTAACTGTGTGGATCACAATATACTGTGGAAAATTCTGAAAGAGATGAGAATACCAGACCACCTGACCTGCCTCTTGAGAAATCTGTATGCAGGTCAGGAAGCAGCAGTTAGAACTGAACATGGAACAACAGACTGGTTCCAAATAGGAAAAGGAGTACGTCAAGGCTGTATATTGTCTCCCTGCTTATTTAACTTCTATGCAGAGTACATCATGAGAAACGCTGGACTGGAAGAAACACAAGCTGGAATCAAGATTGCAGGGAGAAATACCGATAACCTCAGATTTGCAGATAACACCACCCTTATGGCAGAAAGTGAAGAAGAACTAAAGAGTCTCTTGATGAAAATGAAAGTGGAGGGTGAAAAAGTTGGCTTAAAGCTCAACATTCAGAAAATGACGATCATGGCATCTGGTCCCATCACTTCATGGGAAATAGATGGGGAAACAGTGGAAACAGTGTCAGACTTTATTTTTTTGGACTCCAAAATCACTGCAGATGGTGACTGCAGCCATGAAATTAGAAGATAGTTACTCCTTGGAAGAAAAGTTATGACCAACCTAGATAACATATTCAAAAGCAGAGACATTACTCTGCCAACTAAGGTCCATCTAGTCAAGGCTATGGTTTTTCCAGTAGTCATGTATGGGTGTGAGAGTTGGACTGTGAAGAAGGCTGAGTGCAAAAGAATTGATGCTTTTGAACTGTGGTGCTGGAGAAGATTCTTGAGAGTCCCTTGGACTGCAAGGAGATCCAACCAGTCCATTCTAAAGGAAATCGGCCCTGGGATTTCTTTGGAGGGACTGATGCTAAAGCTGAAACTCCAGTACTTTGGCCACCTCATGCGAAGAGTTGACTCATTGGAAAAGACTGTCATGCTGAGAGGGATTGGGGGCAGGAGGAGAAGGGGACGACTGAGGATGAGATGGCTGGATGGCATCATGGACTTGATGGACGTGAGTCTGAGTGAACTCCGGGAGTTGGTGATGGACAGGGAGGCCTGGCGTGCTGCGATTCATGGGGTCGCAAAGAGTCGGACACGACTGAGCGACTGAACTGAACTGAAAGTATGGAAGTTATTGATTAGCTATAGCATAAGGCCTAGTTGGCTATTTGTGTTGATTTGTCATTATGTTTCAGTTTTGTAATACTGAGGTATTTCTAGCTTAGATTTTTGTTTTTGTAGTCTGCCATGGCATGAGAATCCCCTCAAGCTAATGTTTTCCTTGTTTAACTAAACACTGGTAATTATTTGATTAATCACTGACTTTCAGACTCAGCTGGAGCTCCAGGTATAACTTTACTCACCATTATCCAGCCATGTCTGGTGCAAAATAAGCATTCAATAAATATATGTTAAGTAAACAAATGCACTTCGTTTTAGTTTGGCTACACAATCCCAGATTTCTATTTCTAAGACCCTACGAGCCTAGCACTGTTGTCTGCAACTTCCTTTATTAAGGATTGAAGGATATAGAGCAGATTTACTCAGCGAAATAAAAAACTTCAGGTTCAGAAAACCAGACATTTCCTTCACACTGTTGGCCTTACTGGTGCACCTCCAGGGCCTTGCCAGCTGCCATATTGCTACTGTGCTCTCACGTGCAATGCATCTCCCATCTCTTCCCCATTCTTTAGGAACCCAACCCGTTGTTCCCAGCCCCTTTCCAAACCACTTATCCAAAGAAGGCCTCCAAGGACGATGCCCTTTTCCATTTGATCTACAGCAGTTTTATCTACTTATGTTTAATATTTCTGATTCTTGCTAAGCTTTGCTTAGCCAAGAATTTCCCCAAAGCTGTTCACTCTCCCAGATGAAGTCTGTTACACTTTTCAAGCAGTAAAAATTTTCCTTCCTACTGTCTACATTCTATTTTGATGAGAAAACAGAAGCCTCCAAATCCACAGTGAATTCAGAGTTGAATAGCTTGTCAGTGATAGATTTTTAAGTCAGATTTTTCTTTTCTTTTTTGAGACTTCTGACTTTGAACCCAGTATACGCTCTGTACAGATCACTTTCATCTTCTAGCCTGGGAGTTCCTTGGGGGTGTGGAATTGTTACCTAGCTTAGCACAGTACCTGGAATAAAGTAAGATTATGCCCCATGACTGTTTGCTGAATGAGCAAGCTGATCCACTGTTCCTCAGCCTTCTTTTAGACTTAAGCTACTTGGCTTATCCCTCTGGTGCCAGTGACCAACTGTGACCATTAGAGGTACAAAAAGCACCCCAGAGGGGATGGTTGAAGTGTTGCAACCCAGTCAAAGTTAGAAACCTCAGAAACAGAAATGTTAAGGAGTACAAAGTGCAGCGTTGTTAGATTTAGCAAATAAAAATACAGGACCTCTGAGAATACTTATATTTTAAAAGTATTCATTGTTCATGTGAAATTCAGTTTATCTGGGTGTTCTGTATTTCATCTGGCAACTCTGTTAAGTGCCATTGAACGTGAACTAAATTGATGCTCAAGAAATGACCTTGGTCCTTAGTAGGAACCTTTTGGGAGGAATTGGATGGGAAAAGTGTTGGTGAGCTTACCAAGGTCCAATGGACATGCTCATCACACGGGGATTGGCTAATTCGAGGTCAGCCAGTATTAACAAAAGACTCTGTACCTGAAGTGATCAGGGTGGCAGGCCTTTCCTCTGTCCCTGCCTGCTTTGTGATGGAAACAGATGGTAATAGTTGAAAGAGGATGTGGAACATCTTTATCTGTGGGCATAGACTGAGTAATAATTGTTTAACCCCGCATAGTGTGACGGTGGTAACTTGCATCCACTCACCTTCTCTTCTGACCTTGTGGTCTCTTACTCTGCATAACTATCCAATTCTCTTATATTTCAGAATCTGCCATTTTCCACATATTTTTTTCCTATGACATTTCCTCTCCCCTAAGACTCATTTTCTTTCTTTGGCCTCTCCTGAAATTTGACTTCTTAAGTGTATCTTCCTCTAATTAAAGTGGAGACATCCATTCTTAATCCAATTGTTAAACATGAAAACATTGAATAATTCAAGATGTTCATTTCAATACACATTTATTGAGAGCTTACTGTGTAGGAAAAGTTTCATCATTAAGAACCTTATAATCTAGTTAAGGAAATATAACATTAGAAACCAGAGGGGAAACCCTCGCTCTGAGAAGTGATTGATCCAGGTTGCCAGAGAACAACCTGCCCCTTTGAAAATCACTGTTCCCATGTTCCTATAAATTTACTTTTGGAAGTGTAACTCAGAGTAAGAGAATTCATGAGTATGTTACAAGTGATCCATGAAATTGGGCAAGTTAACAGTAGGGCCTTCTTTAAGTCCCTTCATTTCTCAGAGAGCAGTTGTTTGCTTCTTCTTTTGTTGTAGGAAGAACTGACAAAATCTAGCCTAGTTATTATTCTGGATATAGAAGTGATAGAAATACATCCCCCCCACACACACACTGCTGCATGGTTTCAGGAAGAATGGGCAATAGTGATAACCCACTGGAGGAGGCGGCTTTTAGAATCCTAGGATTGACATCATAGGGACTTCAAAGGGACCAATCATGTGATCCAACCTTCTTACTTACAAATATGATACCCAAGGCCCAGAGTTTAAAGACTTGTATAAGATGGTACACTAAGCTTGTGCCAGGGTTGGGATGTGAGTCCAAGTCTCCTGGATATGTCTAAGATTAGGTTTTGAAGGACTAGATATGATGCTCTGAGATGTTTCACTAGTAACTACATTTTCCCTAGGAGACTCTTGTAGGTCTTGTCTTCTGTGACCATTTCACCCCTAAACTGTCTCCTCCCTTTCCTGATACTCTTCCTTTGCTGCTGCTAAGTCACTTCAGTCGTGTCCGACTCTGTGCGACCCCATAGACGGCAGCCCACCAGGCTCCCCCTTCCCTGGGATTCTCCAGGCAAGAACACTGGAGTGGGTTGTCATTTCCTTCTCCAATGCATGAAAGTGAAAAGTGAAAGTGAAAGTGAAGTCGTGTCTGACTCTTAGCGCCCCCACGGACTGCAGCCCACCAGGCTCCTCTGTCCATGGGATTTTCCAGGCAAGAGTGCTGGAGTGGGGTGCCATTGCCTTCTCCAAAAAGGAATGTTCCTGAGAGTTCACTCCCTCACCTTCCCTCCCTGAACAGTCAATCAGCTACCAGTGTTGCAGTTACCTTAAAAACCAGCTCTTTGATTCATAAATATTTATCTTTAGTTCTGATCATCTTCCTGGAATCTATGTTTTCAGCTGTTATCGGAATATCTTTTCCCAGATGGTCTACAGATAATTAGTCCAAAACTGAAACCTCATCTCTTCCATCATTCCCCCACAAACTGGGTTCTCTTTTCCTGTGTTTCATGTCTTAGGTAGTGACATCATCATACTTACCAGTCTCCTGGTCCCTCTCTCCTTCACTAATTGGTCACCAAGCCCTCTCATATCTGCCCCCTTAATGTTTCTTTATTCATCATATCCTCTCAGCCACATGACCCCAGCCTTAGTGTAGACCAGGAGACATAGGTTAAAATGTGTCTAGGAGAAAAGCACATGAGATAGGACACATGCCAGTAACAAGACAGTGAGGACTGGGATCAGCTGGAGACAACAGGCCTCATTTAAAGAGGACCACAGAATACTTAGTATAAGCAGATTTTCACCACAAGGGAATACAGTCCCAGTGTTGACATATGTTCTCAATTTAGGAGAGGTCAACACTTGTAAATGAAATATTCTGATTTTTAAATTGGAGCAAATAATTTTTTTTAATTCCCAAATATTGGATGGAAAATAAGCACACCCTGTCCCCCACCCTCATCCTTTATTCTTCCTGTGGCTCTGCATGCTCCTGGTGCCTGCCACACAGCAAAGGATCAGCTGTTACTTAAGTGAGTGAAAATGGACAGGGTGGTCCTGGTAAGCAAGGTATTACTGAGTGGTTTGCAGTTTAAATTTTTTCATTGTAATTACTGAATTGTTATGTGCCCATTTTATTGAATGAAACAATGTGGAAATGTCTCAAGAAAAGGTCAGTTTTTTCCTGCTCTATTCCTATATCCTTTAGGTAACTGATACTAACAGCTTCATGTGTATTCAGCTACACTCTTCCCATGGTCTTAAAGCAGTTACTTAGATTTTTGTTTCTGTTTTTCAAAAACATAGCAATACTTTACACGTTACTCTGCAAGACGCTGCTTTGGCTTAATTATGCAGCATTGCCATCCTTCAGCTTAGGAACAATATATCTAACTTCATTCTTTTTAATAGCTGCATAATGTTCTTTAATATGATTTACCATAATTAATTCAACCATTTTTCTATTGATGAGCAATTAGATTGCTCCAGCTGCTTTTTAGCCTATGAAAAATGGTGCAATAACTATCCTTATAAATGGATACTTACACAGTGGTGCTTCTGTGCTTTCTATTTCAATGGGAGAGATTCTCCCAGTGGAATGGCTGTACTAAAGGATGCAGCTATGGATTTTAATAGAAACTCTGCAGTTACTTTCAATTCACTTTCCCATGAAAGGCCCCTGGCAGGGTGGACAGGGAAAGTCCCATTGAGAAGATGTTAAATGAGCAAAAACTTAAAGATGGTAAAGGAATTTGTCACACAGATCCCTGGGAAAGACAGCTCCAGATAGAGAGAAGAGACAGTTCAAGGACTCTAAGGCTAAAACTCATCTGATGTGTCCAAGGAACAAGAAAGAGGTCAATGCAGCTGAAGCAGGATGATCAGAGGGGAGCCTAAGAGGAGAGAATGTCAGCAAGATTGATGGGCAGGGCATGGAGGAACTTCCAGGGTTTCACTCTCGTCATGAGGGTGACGTGCAGCCATTGCAGGTTTTTAAGCAAAGGAGTGATACACCAGGATCTTTTATAAAAGGATCACTGTGGCTGCTGTGTTGAGAAAAGCCTACAGGGAGCAAAACTGGAAGCAGGAGACTAGTTAGAGGTGTTTGCAATAAGCTTGGACAGAAAAAGAGGGCAGAGAAGGGAGCAGGATGAAAGCAGTGGCGATGTGCTGGATTTTAGGTGTGTGTTGTAAGTGGAGCCAATGGGATTTGCTGATGGGTGGGGTGTGGGGTATTTGGAGACAGAAAGGAGTTGGAGATGAATCCAAAGAGTTTGACTAGAGCAACCAAAGGATGCAGCTGCCAGCAACCAAGGTGGGAAAGTCTGAAGGTGGAACAGATCCAAGCAGAGAGAAAGATCAGGGATTCACATTTGGCCATGTTAAATTACAAACTGCCGGGGTCCAGCCCCGGTGGATCCACGGTGATTCAAAGGTGGGGACGGGGTCGGTGACCTTGGAAAAATACATATTTAATTACAGATAGATTAGAAATGGATAGTGTAGTAGGAAATATTAGTGGAGAAAAAGAGGCTGAATAACTTGGTTTACATGGAATAGCATCCATGCTCCAGATGGAAATTCAGCCAGAGAAACGAGAAGCAAGAAAGAACAACATGGGGGAGTCAGTCTTTCCAGGAACTGATCCCATTTCTTTATTTTTCAGGTTTTCTTAAATACCTTTTGTTACATATAGGGATGAATACAGAGTTACGTGGGGGTCAGCAGTCCTGACCTTTATCAAAATCAGATGCTTTACATTAAAAAAAAAAAGGTCTTAGGGGTTTTACCTCATCTTTTGGCCATGAGACCTGCTGACATTTTATGATCCTTTCTTTCTGATAACCAAAAAACTTATTTTTTCCAAGGGTGTTTTTTCTTAAACCAGGCATCACCCTCCAAATAAAGTTGCATTCCTATAGGGTGAGGGTGTAGTGAGTTACAATCAAGAAAGGAATTTATTTAACCCAAGGTTAACATGATTAATCTTAAAGGTTAATTCTTATTTCTCCTATATGCTTAAAGGTTAATATTTATTTCTCCTATATGCTAGTTATATTCATTATAAGGGCAGGGAATATGGAGATTTAGCAGTAAACATCAGCCCAACAAATGAAAACCCTTCACCAGTGCTCCCCTTAAGATCTATTTAGTCTTAAGATAGTGATAAAGTTACATTTTTACATAGCAAGGACACAGTGATTTATAACAAAGTACAGTGGTCTATAACAAAAGAGAAAATTCGTTAACTCAAAAAGTCTAGTATTGCTAACCTTAAAAACTACTGTATTTCCTTTTCTATATTCCAAATACATTGATTAATATATTCCCAGGTGCCTAAGGATATGGAGGCCTGGCGGCAATCATTGACTCAACAATGAGAAAAGCCCTATGCTAATACTCCAAACTCTCTGTGCTGTTTATGGTTGAGAGGTTGTCACACAAGCTAGTCTGTCAGCAGAGAGGTTTGACCTGAGACACCCTTGTCCCACCCAGGGCAGGGAATTAGCAGCAATTATTGACACAACAAATGAAAAAACCCTTCACCAATATAATTCTCAACCAACCCACTATACTAATAATTTCTAACTTCCCACAAGAATTTGCCTTTAGTAAGTCTAAGACATCTCGTGCCTCTCACAGTTGGGGGGCTGTAAACCATCACATGCGGCCAGACGAACCTATACAGGCGGGCTAGATAACCTTCAGTCAAAACACTCTTGTCACGCTCAGGAATTTTTATTGACTTGGAGTTGCACGTTTACTCCTTCTCCGAGAGAAGGAATTATGGGGGAGAGCCCCCCGGAAAGTCAAAGGTGTAGGTGGGAGCAAAAACAGACTCTGGTTTTGGGGTAGATGCTCGGGAACAGGGGGTCTCCTGAGGCTTGATCACGCCTTTGCGTATGCCGAAGCCTCCTTCCTCATGACCTTTGCCATGGGCGGAGTTCCTCACACTGGCCCTCAGCAACAAATGTCCATTAGAGACCTAAATGGAGGTGCTGAGGTTTAATCACAGCATGTAGATGACATTTAAAGACTTGGATGGAGTCTAAACAGAGAGAAGACCAAAGACCAAGTGGTCAGGGAGAATAGGGGAGACCAGCAAGGGAGACAGCTCAGAAGCAGCAGCCACAACAGAGGGAGACACTCAAGAGGTGGTGATGTCCCCAGAACCAAAGGACAAAAATTTATCAAGGCAGGAGAGGTCAAGTGCATCTAATAGGTCAGGTGAAAAGGCAGCCGAGAACTGAGCGGGAAAGACCTGATGCTGGGGAAGACTGGAGCCAGGAGGAGAAGGGGACGACAGAGGGTGAGGTGGTTGGATGGCACCACCGACTCAATGGACACAAGTTTGAGTAGACTCTGGGAGATAGTGACGGACAAGGAAGCCTGGTGTGCTGCAGTCCATGGGGTCACAAAGAGTCAGACACGATTTAGCAACTAAACAACAAGAAGACAGAAACACCACACCCTACCTCCCTGTAAAGATATTTGCATTCCAATCTCAGAACCCTGAATATGCTACCGTGCATGTTGATGTGGTTTTCTTAAGGACCTTGAAATGGAAAGACGGGCGCTTTTTTTCCCATCAAAAATGGACTTTTGGAGATTTTATATCCTTTATGAAATCTGCCATGGAGAAAATGAGGTGGTATTACAATACTGTGACTTGTTCTGTTTTCTAAAATTGATTATTTTTGGCTGCGCTGAGCCTTTGTTGCCATGTGTAGGCTTTCTCTGGTTTCAGCGAGCGGGGAGCGGGGACTACTCTTTGCTGCAGTGCTTGGGCTTCCCATTGTTGGCTCCTCTTGTTGCGGAGCATGGGCTTCATAGTGCCCAGGCTTCAGGAGCCACGGTGCACAGGCTTAGTTGCCCCAGGGCATGGGGGATCTTGGTTCCTCAACTGGGAAATCAGTGTCACCTGTATTGGCAGGCAGTTCGTAACCATGGGACCACTAGAGAAGTCCCCGTGACTTGTTCTTAAAGGAGGATTTGAAAATTCTTTTCTTTCCTGCTCTGCGTCTGCTTCCTTCATCCTGAATTTGGTCTGTCTAGTCAAAGTTATGGTTTTTCCAGTGGTCATGTATGGATGTGAGAGTTGGACTATAAAGAAAGCTGAGTGCAGAAGAATTGATGCTTCTGAACTATGGTGTTGGAGAAGACTCTTGAGAGCCCCTGGGGCTGCAAGGAGATCCAACCAGTCCATACTAAAGGAGATCAGTCCTGAATATTCATGGGAAGCACTGATGCTAAAGCTCAAGCTCCAGTACTTTGGCCACCTGATGCGAAGAACTGATTCACTGGAAAAGACCCTGATGCTGGGAAAGATCGAAGGCAGGAGGAGAAGGGGACGACAGAGGATGAGTTGGTTGGATGGCATCACTGATTCAATGGACAAGAGTTTGAGCAAGCTCCAGGAGTTGGTGATGGACAGGGAGGCCTCGAGTGCTGCAGTCCATGGGGTTGCAAAGAGTTGGACATGACTGAGCAACTGAACTGAATTCCCTTTCTGCATCTGACTCCTTGTCTGTCTTTCAGACATTCCTTCCTTTTTTGTGCCTTATCATTGCAACCTAGTTCTTTATATCTTACTTTTCTCTTGTGCTTTATAAGCTTATGGGTTTTTTGTCCTTGGGCAGAGGTACATGTTGTATGTGAATTCACCTCACAAATGGAGGAAATTTTCCAGCCATTTAAAATAAACCCAGGAAAACACACCTGCTAATCTGAAGGCAGCTTGATTTCTTAAACAAGGTGGCACCTATGGAATATTCAAATATATTTTATCCTGTGAAGTCAATCTTCCATTGCTGATTATGAATTGCATGGGCATAGTGCTTTTTACTTGTTCCCTGATTTGCTTTCATTTTGTTCAGTAATTCATCCCATAGCCAATATAACACTGTCTTATCAATGTGAATTTAATATTTGTGCCTCTATTTCTGTCAATCCATGTCTGAAACAACAAGCCTCCACTCTAATATTTATTTATCAATTTGGCTGTGTTGGGTCTTAGATGTAGCATGTGGGACCTTTAGTTGCACCGTGTGGGAACTAGTTCTCAGACTAGGAGTTGAACCCAGGCCTTCTGCATTGGGAGCATGTAGCCTTAGCCACCAGGGAAGCGCCACTCTAGACATTTTCTATCCTCCTACTCTTATTTTGCTCCTAGTTCTCATCATCTCTTGATATTTATATTCACTTACTCTTGGACTGTCTCCTCTCACTAGAATATAGAGGCGTGGTCTGTTTCGTTCACTGCTCTTCTCTAGTACCCAGAACAGTGCATGTATGCATGCTCAGTTGCGTCTGACTCTTCGTCAGACCCCACGGACTGTAGCCCGCCTGGCTCCTCTATCCATGAAATTCTCCAGGCAGGAATACTAGAATGGGTTGCCATGCCCTCCCCCAGGGGATCTCCCTGACCCAGGAATCGAACCTGCGTCTCCTGCACTGGCAGGCGGATTCTTTACACTGAGTCGCCTGGGGAGCCCACCCAGAACAATAACTGTCCTGAAGTCTATATCTGCTGAATAAATGAGTTGTAATCTTTTTACAAATACTTCCAAAAATGTGCTGTTTTTATTTCACTTATTATACAAGATTAGATCCATAATTTTCATAAAAAGGCTCACAAATGAAGACCAATATCGCTGGATGGGCTGGACTCCCAACAACACTTCCGTGGTAACAGAGCTGAATGCTTTTGCTTTTGTGCTTACCTTACTCAGTGTGTGTTTGTTTGGAAAGGAGCATCTAAAGAGGCAATAACTTTTTATCAACATTTTCTCCTACAACTTAAAATCTCATATACTGAAACAGAAATAGAAGGGTATAGATTTAGCCCTACAAATATTTTAGCTTCAGCAAAAGCTTATGTAATAATACAAACAAAGTTGAATTGCAATTGGGGTGACTGGGGCCATTTCTTTGTAGAGTTTAGAGACAAGGGTTTAATGTCAAATTCAGTTAACTTCATCAGCATTTCTACTGAAATGCCCATATGGCAAAGAAGAGGGTTTAGATGCCTTATGGGATCTTGAGGTATTACACAATCTGTAACCCAAAAAGGTGACGTTACTCTTAAGTTTTATCTTTTACCTCAAAAGTTGATGCCAAATTTTCATTCTATATAGTGCATCATTACTTTTTAAAAATATTAGAACAGTGTATCAAATAATATTTTGTGAGACAACTGGACATGTCAAAAAGACTTTTTTCCCCAGAGCTTTTCCTCTTGGGTCTTTTTGTCCATTTCTGGCATATCACCACTTACCTACCAGGAGTCTGGATTTCTGATTAGAGAACTATGGAACTAGATGTCAGCTCATTGTGAGTAAGTCTTTTTGTTTCTTGTTTATTAAAGTGTAGCTGATTTACAACATTGTGGTCGTTTCAAGTGTACAGAAAAGTGATTCATACACACACACATGGACTTCCTTGATGGCTCAGCGGGTAAAGAATCTACCTGCAAAGCAGGAGACACAGGTTCAATCCCTAGGTTGGGAAGATCCCCTGGAGGAGGAAAATGGAAACCCACTCCAGTATTCTTACCTGAAAAACCCTACAGACAGAGGAGTCTGGTGGGCAGCAGTCCATAGGGTTGGAAAGAATTGAACATGACTGAGGGACTAAGCATGCACGCATATTCTTAATAATAAGGACCATTATTATTTTCTTATGGCTCTTGCTGTACTCACCAAGCACATCATCTAGTATGTGATGGGTATCATGTCAGGAAGGATAGGCTAGGTTCTGCTGACTTAAGAAAGAGCTCCACTGTCTTAGGGGATTAACACAACAAAGATTTCTTCTCATTTATTCAGGCCCTACAGCAGGTCCATGGAACTGTCCAGAGCAGCTGTCCATTAGATAATGGCTCTTTGTTGCACTTCACACCCTCATGATCACCAAAGCAAGGAGAGTTGAGACCTAAAGTTAAATGCTTCCACCCTAAAGTTCGCATTACTATCATTTTATTGGTCAAAGCAAGTTAGATGGTTTCAATCAACTCCAAATAGGTGAAGTACAGCCCTGGTGAGTGCCTGGAAACAGAGGGGAATGAGGTATCAGTGGACAGTAATACTTCCTGCCACACAGATATATTTCTCGTTTTGTTTTGTTTTGGCTGCACCCAGAAGCTTGTAGGATCTTAGTTTCCCAAGCAAGGATTGAACCCACACCCTTGGCATTGAAAGAACAGAGTCCTAACCATTGGACAACCAGGGAGTTCCCTGCATATCTCTTGACTGAATGAAATCTAGCACATTTTAAATTAGGATTTCTGCTCTGTATATAATTGTCAATCTCTTTGGTAATCCTATTATTTAATTCATTTCTTAATTCTGCTCTTCCCCTTTGGGCCCCTGTTTAATAAACAAAACAGACAAAATGCTAATTTAAACATTCACCTGGATAAATTAATTTGAAGTGCTTTCCCATAACTGCAAAACCATCATTATCATGACTACATCTTAACTGCATGCTTTACCTCATCATGTTAATTAAACAGGTCACTAAACCTTATTCCCTCCCTACTCTCCTAGTAAAATGTTTAGGTTTTATTAATGACAACTTCACAGTGTGTTAGCTGCCTTAATACCATCCAGGCACACTAAAACAAATGGATTTCCAATGTAACCAGAAAACACATCCTGGGTAACTTAAAGGAAAAAAGCCTTGCACGTGAGAAGTGATAGGAATCAGATGCTGAAATCCATTGCTTGATGATGCAGGTTAATCGATTTTTTAACAAGCATTGCCTGGATTTCAAGGGGATATTGAAATGAGAGCTTGGTTTTTGTGAGACGAGTAGCCATGTTTTCAGAAGAAAATGGTTAAATTTCTCACTGTGGCCTCCCAAAGTGCTGCAAGTCCTAGCTCCAGCCCAGCTCTCTCTGGCCTCATCTCCTACCCTCTCTCCCTACTCTTGACTTCAGCTAACAGTCCCTGTTAATCCTGGATCCATTTAGCTATTTCCTGCCCTTTACCCACTGATTTTTTTTAAAATCCAGGTCAGCTGTCTTGTAAAATGTCCCAGATGCCAGACTGAGTGTGTGCATGTTATGGCCTGTTGTGTAGCCCTAGAGCTAAGAATAGTTTTTACATTTAAAACGGTTTTTTTTAAAGAAGAAAATAAAGAAAAAAGGAAGGGGAGGGGATGAGAGGGAAGGAGGGGAAAAGAGGAACTATGTGATGGAGATGCTATGTGCCCTTGAAAAGCTGATGCCTGACAGAATGAAAATCACAATCACAGAAAACTAACCAGTTTGGTCACATGGACCACAGACTTGTCTAACTCAGTGAAGCTATGAGCCATGCCATGTAGGGCCACCCAAGACGGACAGGTCATGGTGGAGAGTTCTGGCAAAACATGGTCCACTGGAGAAGGGAACAGCAAACCACTTTAGTATTCTTGCCTTGAGAACCCCATGAACAGTATAGAAGGCAAAAAGATAGGACACTGAAAGATGAACTCTCCAGGTCAGTGGGTGCCCAATATGCTACTGGGGAACAGTGGAGAAATAACTCCAGAAATAATGAAGAGACGGACCCAAAGCAAAAACAACATCCAGCTGTGGATGTGACTGGTGATGGAAGTAAAGTCTGATGCAATATTATAAAAAGCAATATTGCATAGGAACCTGGAATGTTAGGTCCATGAATGAAGGCAAATTGGAAGTGGTCGAACAGGAGATGAAAAGAGTGAATGTTGACATTTTAGGAATCAGCAAACTAAAATGGACAGGAATGGGTGAATTTAACTCAGATGACCATTATATCTACCACTGTGGGCAAGAATCCCTTAGAAGAAATGGAATAGCCCTCGTAGTCAACCAAAGAGTGTGAAATGTAGTACTTGGATGCAATCTCAAAAAGGACAGAATGATCTCTGTTCGTTTCCAAGGCAACCCATTCACTTGCAGTAATCCAAGTCTATGCTCCAAGCAGTAATGGTTCTATGAAGACCTCTTAGAACTAACACCCCAAAAAGATGTCCTTTTCATTATAGGAGACTGGAATGCAAAAGTCAGAAGTCAAGAGATACCTGTCGTAACAGGCAAATTTGACCTTGGAGTACAAAGTGAAGCAGGTCAAAGGCTAACAGAATTTTGCCAAGAGAATGCTCTAGTCATAGCAAACACCATCTGCCAACAACACAAGTGAAGATTCTACACATGGACATCACCAGATGGTCAATACTGAAATCAGATTGATTATATTCTTTGCAGCCAAAGATAGAGAAGCTCTATACAGTGAGCAAAAACAAGACCAGGAGCTGACTGTGGTTCAGATCATGAATTCCTTATTGGCAGATTCAGACTTAAATGGAAGAAAGTAGGGAAAACCACTAGACCATTCAGGTATGACCTAAATCAAATCCCTCACAATTATACAGTGGAAGTGAGAACTAGATTCAAGGGATTAGTTCTGATAGACAGAGTGCCCAGTGAACTATGGATGGAGTTTCATGACATTATACAGGAGGCAGTGATCAAGACCATCCCCAAGAAAAATGCCAAAGGCAAAATGGTTGTCTGAGGAGGCCTTACAAACAGCTATGAAAATAAGAGAAGCAAAAGGCAAAGGAGAAAATGAAAGATATACCCATTTGAATGCAGAGTTCCAAAGAATAGCAAGGAGAGATAGGAAAGCCTTCCTCAGTGATCAATGCAAAGAAATAGAGGAAAACAATAGAATGGGAAAGACCAGAGATCTCATCAAGAAAATTAGAAATACCAAGGGAACATTTCATGCAAACATGGGCTCAATAAAGGACAGAAATGGTATGGACCTAACAGAAGCAGAAGATATTAAGAAGAGGTGGCAAGAATACACAAAAGAGCTATACAAAAAAAGATCTTCATGATACAGATAATCACAATGGTATGATCACTCACCTAGAGATAGACATCCTGGAATGTGAAGTCAAGTGGGCCTTAGGAAGCATCACTATGAACAAGTTACTGGAGGTGATGGAATTCCAGTTGAGCTATTTCAAATCCTAAAAGATGATGCTGTGAAAGTGCTGCACTCAATATGCCAGCAAATTTGGAAAACTCAGCAGTGGCCACAGGACTGGAAAAGCTCAATTTTTATTCCAGTCCCAAAGAAAGGTAATGCCAAAGAATGCTCAAAATACTGCACAATTGCATTCATCTCACGTGCCAGCAAAGTTGTGCTCAAAATTCTCCAAGCCAGACTTCAACAGTACGTGAAGAGTGAACTTCCAAATGCTCAATCTGGATTTAGAAAAGGCAGAGGAAGGAGAGATCGAACTGCCAACATCTGTTGGATCATTGAAAAAGCAAGAGAGTTCCAGAAAAACATCTGCTTTATTGACTATGCCAAAGCCTTTGACTGTGTGGGTCACAGCAAACTGTGGAAAATTCTGAGATGGGAATACCAGACCACCTGACCTGCCTCTTGAGAAACCTGTATGCAAGTCAGGAAGCAACAGTTAGAACTGGACATGGAACAACAGACTGGTTCCAAATTGGGAAAGGAGTATGTCAAGGCTATATATTGTCACCCTGCTTATTTAACTTCTATGCAGAGTACATCATGAGAAATGCTAGCCTGGATGAAGCACAAGCTGGAATCAAGATTGCCAGGAGAAATATCAATAACAGATATGCAGATGATACCACCCTTATGGCAGAAAGCAAAGAAGAACTAAAGAGCCTCTTGATGAAATTGAAAGAGGAGAGTGAAAAAGTTGACTTAAAAGTCAACATTCAGAAAACTAAGGTCATGGCGTCTGATCCCATCACTTCATGGCAAATAGATGGGGAAACAATGGAAACAGTGTCAGACTTTATTTTTTGGGGCTCCAAAATCACTGCAGATTGTGACTGCAGCCATGAAATTTAAAAGATGCTTGCTCCTTGGAAAAAAAGTTATGACCAACCTAGACAGCATATTAAAAAGCAGAGACATTACTTTGCCAATGAAGGTCCATCTAGTCTAAGCTATGGTTTTTCCTATAGTCATGTATGGATGTGAGAGTTGGACTATAAAGAAAGCTGAGCGCAGAAGAATTGATGCTTTTGAACTCTGGTGTTGGAGAAGACTCTTGAGAGTCCCTTGGACTGCAAGGAGATCCAACTAGTCCATCCTAAAGGAAATCAGTCCTGAATATTCATTGGAAGGACTCATGCTGAAGCTGAAACTCCAATACTTCGGCCACCTGATGTGAAGAACTGACTCACTGGAAAAGACCCTGATGCTGGGAAAGATTGAAGGCAGGAAGAGAAGGGGACCACGGAGGATGAGATGGTTGGATGGCATCACTGACTCAATGGACATGAGTTTTAGCAAGCTCCAGGAGTTGGTGAAGGCCAGGGAAGCCTGGCGTGCTGCAGTCCATGGGGTCGGAAAGAGTCGGACACAACTGAGTGATTGAACTGAACTGAACTGAGGTATTTACTTTCTCGCCTTTGTTCTAGATCTTTTTGTTTCCACCCGGTATTATTCAGTTTGTACCTCAGTTCCTTGGATTTGGGGCAAATGGAAAATTAGTTCTAGAACTGTGGTGTCCAGTATGACAGTTGCCACCCACATGTGGCTATTGAGCACTTGAAATGTGGCTCTGTTAAACTGAGGTGTGCTGTAAGGATAAAACACATATCACATTTCAAGATTTGTGATAAAGAATGTGAAATATTTCATTAATGATCTTTATGTTGATTGCCACATTGAAATAATAATATTCTGGATATATTGGATTGGATACAATACATCATTAAAATCAATATCACCTATTTCTTTTTTTAATGTGGCCACCAAAAGCTCTTACATTGCCTATGTGCTTCACATTGTATTTGCATTGGACAGTGCTGGTCTAGAAACTTGATTAAAGTAAGGTTAAGTATTTTTGACAAGAATACTTATAGCTGATCTTATGAACATCATATTGCATCATAGCATGAGACACACACAGTTCGTCCCATTATTATTGACGCTAAGTTTGATAACTTGATTAAGGGGTGCCTGACAAGTATCTCCACTGTAAAGGTCTATTTTCCCCTTCACAATTTGTGATTTCTTACAGCCGTTGGGCGATCAGTTTCCTAGTGGATTTGCACATAGTGGTTTTAGTATCCTTGGGTGATCTTTGCTTGAGTTAGTTATTACACTAAAGATTGAAACATCATGTTTAGTATTTTTGGAATTTCTTCTTACATTTCTTTTATGTTTTATTACTTTTTCAAAACAAACAGCTTTTTTACTGAAGTATGGTTGTCTTAGTTTCTGGTGTACAATAGAGTGATTCATATATATATATATATATATATTTTTTTTCAAAGTCTTTTCCATTATAGGTTATTACAAGATAGTGAATATTCTTCCCTGTGCCATACAGTAGATCCTTCTTGTTTATTTTATTTATTTTATATATAATACTGTGTATCTGTTAATTCCAAACTCCTAGTTTATCCCTCCCCCTTCCCTTTCCCCTTTGGAAACCATAAATTTGTTTTCTATGTATATAAGTATATTTCTCTTTTGTAAAAATTCCCTTTGTATCATTTTTTAAAAAGTTATATATATAAGTGATATCATATGGTATTTGTTTTTCTCTATCTGACTTCAGTTCAGTTCAGTTCAGTTGCTCAGTCATGTCCAACCCTTTGCAACCCCATGAATCGCAGCACGCCAGGCCTCCCTGTCCATCACCAACTCTCGGAGTTCATTCAGACTCACGTCCATCGAGTCAGTGATGCCATCCAGCCATCTCATCCTCTGTCGTCCCCTTCTCCTCCTGGCTCCAATCCCTCCCAGCATCAGAGTCTTTTCCAATGAGTCAACTCTTTGCAGGTTCATTATGTTGCTGCAGATGTCATTATTTCATTCTTTTTCATGATGGAGTAATATCCTATCCATACGGAGAAGATGTCCATATATGTGGATATATATATCTGTATATATATATACACACCACATCTTCTCTGTGCTTTCATCTGTTGATGGACATTTAGGTTGCTCCCATGTCTTGGCTACTGTAAATAGTGCTCCTCTGAACCTTGGGGTGCATGTATCTTTTCAAATTATAGTTTTGTTTGGTTTTATACCCAGAAGTGGGGTTCCTGGCTCATATGGTAACTCTATTTTTAGTTTTTTAAGAACTCTCCATACTGTTCCTTATTTAATGTCAGTTAAACTTCTTAACTGACATTCTTTCCTTTATTCCCTTAAAAAAATTATTTTTTAGTGAGTATCACAATGGACACATCAGTTTTCATTTATGCAGTGTTTTGCAATCAAGTGCAGGCATTATTCTTTTTGATATTCAGATCTCTTTAAAGTTGGCTATTGGAATGCCCTTCAAGCTGGCTCCTGAATCCTCTCATCACAACCACATTAGTTTTTGAGTGCTTCCTTGCCTTCTGGTACAGGAAATACTAGGGCCACCTTGTACTTCCCTGTCCCAGAGGTGGAATCAGTCACTTCTCAAGAAGCCTCCACTTCTTTTAATAAGAAATGGTACTCCAAAATCAAGATGAAGGTGGTAGATGTGATCAGAGTCACTGGAATGACATTACTTTCAGACCCTTTCAGAAGACAGAGCTGGGAAATACATTGAAGAATTCCAAGGTCATATTGATATTTCCAGCTCAAGTATAATGCTGTAGTTTTCTTAACTTTTTTTATGCTGTGTTTCTACTTCTTTTCACGTACACTAAACACCTTCATTTGATAACACTGAGGACATTTACTTGTTTGCTTTATCGTAGAATGCATATTGCATCAATTAAAAACAATATTAAAATTAACTATAGTGTGTGGTAAAGTTTTATGTTACTTTGCAGGTCTTTTGTCCTCAGAACATAACCTACTATGGGGACATAGTCATGATAACTTAAAGTATTTATTCCAAGTATTCAAAAGTATATATTCTTGAAGTAACTTTTCCTCTGAGAGGTTATGTTATACAATTGATAGTTTCCTTTGTTTCTGTGTTCAATTTGAGGTTTTGATTTTGTTTATTTTTGAATATTTGAAACATTTACATGATTCAGAAGTCAAAACCATTATAAAAAGTTAGAGATCTTGTTCCCATCTTTTTCTCCTTTACAGCTTCCACTCTATCTGTGGGTAACTATTTTCATTAAATTCTGGCTTATGTTTCCCGTCTTTGCTTGTTTTTGCAAAAATAAGCCTATGCAAAAGGAGAAAACTATTTGCCTTGTTTTATGTCTTGTTTTTTTCTTACTGAACATAATATCCTGGAAATCTCCCTATCAGTTCAAAAAGGTATTCCTCATTCTTTCTTTTGTGCTATTACTAAAGAATACTCCATTGTGCGGATGTACCATAGTTTATTCATAGGTCTCTTACTGATGCACATTTCTGCTGTTTCCTGTCCTTTGCTGCTACAGAAGTTATACAGTGAATAACCTTATGCCTATATTGTCTTATATTTGGGGAAATGTAGCTTTATGGTACATTTGGAGATGGAAATGGCAATCCACTCCAATACTATTGCCTGGAAAATCCCATGGACAGAGGAGCCTGGTAGGCTACAATCCATGGGGTTGCCAAGAGTCGGACACGACTGAGCGACTTCAGAGAGAGAGAGAGTTTCATGATATATTCAGGAGTCATTATTGTAGAAACATCCCAGTGATTCTGATACACAGAGAGGTTTAAGTATTGTTACTTACTGTATACTGTAAAAATGGTATCCAGGAGTCTAGAATTGTTAACATTTTAAAAATGAGGAATCAACAGGTAAAGAAGTCTTGACTTAAAAAAAAAAAAAAGCACAACATGAGAGTTGCAAGTTTAGTTTTATTTGGGGCAAAATGAGGACAACAGCTCAGGAGACAGCACCTCAAATAGCTCTGAGAAACTGCTCCAGAGAGGCAGGGGAGAAGGTCAGTATATGTGTGATTATGGTAAAGGGGGAGTATATGCAAACAAGCACATATTTTTCCAGGTTTCTGTTAGTCTCGTGAAGCTTTCTGCTAGTCATGATGAATAGTCGTCACCATGAAGGATTTAGTATTTTCCTAGATATGAGGAGGTACAAGAATTGGGCTTACAAAATCGGCTCCTGATAATATCTAACCAGCCGAAGACCTGGCTGCCAGTTTTCCCCTGAACCCACATCTCCTGCCCTGGCAAGAGGATTCTTTACTGCCTGAGCCATCAGGGAAGCCCACTGAAAAACCTGTTTTGCCAATTTTTCCCTGAGCACAGAGTGCCTCATTTTTGCTCTAACTCCTTTCATGGGGAGTTGAAAATCAGCAGCTGCAGATTGTAGCTTGTAGAGGTATTTCTACAAGTGCCAATTTATAGTTGACAGAAGTAAAGTTCTCATCATCCTGAATCCTAACCTACACTGCCTGCTGCTGCTGCTGCTGCTAAATCGCTTCAGTCGTGTCTGACTCTGTGCGACCCCATAGACAGCAGCCCACCAGGCTCCCCTGTCCCTGGGATTCTCCAGGCGAGAACACTGGAGTGGGTTGCCATTTCCTTCTCCAATGCATAAAAGTGAAAAGTGAAAGTGAAGTCGCTCAGTCATTCTGACCCTCAGCGACCCCATGGACTGCAGCCTTTCAGGCTCCTCAATCCATGGGATTTTCCAGGCAAGAGTACTGGAGTGGGGTGCCATTGCCTTCTCCCTATACTGCCTAGTAGAATGCAATTGAGTTATAGAAACAGAAGCTTAGTACCTGGAGTCTTGTGCCCAAATCATAGTGTTGGTAAAAAGGTTATCTTATGAATACACACACATGTGACCCACATTTGGGCAGTGGATACCTTTCAGTTTGGATACCTGAGTCAGGGGAGCCAGGGGGCATCCAATCCTGGCATCTAAAAGGCACTTGTTGGCACAGGTTTGAAGGTTAGACTAGGGGTCATTAGCATGTAGGTGACAGTAGGTGAAAGATGACTGAGGGAAGGATTACAGAGTGAGAAGCTGCTTAGGATGGAACCCTGGGGAACACCGTTACTTCAGAGGCCAGTAGAGGAACCCAAGAAGCTATAAATGGCCAGAGAAATAGTAGGAAAGCCTGAGAAGATGAGTTACAAAAGCCTAGGAAGCAGAGTGTTACAAGAATAGTTAAAAAGAAAAGTTACCTATGATAAATGCTGTTGAGAGGTGAGGCAAGACAAAGGCAGATTTAGTAACAAAGAGATGAGTGGTAAAACATTTGTCAGGACAGATTCCCTGTCCTGGTGTAGCTATCCTGAGTGTTAAGGAAGGCATTCAGCCTCATACAGACATCCTTGGAAACACTGATGCAACAGAGTGTGTTTCTAAAAGCAACAAAAGTTGACATCTATACCCAAAGGAAAAGAAAATCAATTCTAGCATTTTCTCCCAAAAGTTTTTTTTTCAAGAACAAAATAACTTTATTGAAGTATAAAGTATATTTGATTTACAAAGCTGTGTTAGTTTCATGTGTATGGGCCTATAAATTAAAAACTTTGGTGGGGGCAGTGATTTATCTATATTAGAATCTATACAGTAAGATGCTTCTGGATTTAGCAAATAATGTATTCTTATTTTAGGTTTATTATTGAGTAATTTCATAATAGTATCAAAATAGTAATGTAATATATGTTATGCTGTTCCTCAAAAAGTACCATGACTTTCAAACATATGGGAACCATGGCTCCAGAATAACTTTTAAATCCCTTCTTTCTCTTCTACTTGCCTTCCCCTATTCTTGTCTATACCCTGGGCTATAACTTCTTTTGCTCCACTGTGGGGCTTCCCCGGTGACTCAGCGGTAAAGAATCCGCCTGCAATGTAGGTTCGATTCCTGGGTCAGGAAGATCCCCTGGAGGCGGGCATGGCAGTCCACTCCAGTATTCTTGCCTGGAGTACAGTCCTAAGGGTCGCACAGAGTCGACACCACTCAAGCAACTTAGCACGCACTAGCAGATGGCTGCTGCTGCTGCTGCTAAGTCGCTTCAGTCGTGTCCGACTCTGTGAGACCCCATAGACGGCAGCCCACCAGGCTCCTCCACCCATGGGATTTTCCAGGCAAGAGTACTGGAGTGGGTCGCCATTGCCTTCTCCAGCTCAGCCTAAAGTTTGGGAGGCCAGGGTATACTCACAGAGGAAATGGGAGCTTTGTGAAAGTTATTGAATCCACTGCTTTCCAAATCTGGCTGAGCATCAAAACGAACAACTTGAGACGTGCGTTAAAAAGAATCCTGGGTCCCAGCCCTAGATCCAGATACATTGGGTATGGAATGAGGCCTAGAGATCTGTACCTTGAATAAAGTGCCTTTGATCTTACAAATTCAACTTCTGAATAAAAAACAAGAGACCCAAAGCAGTCGCCTAGGCGGGTCTCCTGGCTGGAAATTCGCGGCTTTGAGCTTTGGGTGTTGGCGGAAGGGCATTTAGACTTTTGTTTTGGAGTCGTTGGGAGGGCTTGCTTTTCCTAGCTCTTTAGGTTCAGTAGATTGACCTTCCCTCGAGTTTCTCTCTAGGCAGGAGACGCGGTGAGTTAGCGGCTCTGCAGGTGCTATTTATGCCGCGGCCCAGCCAGCTAGTTTCCTCCCAGCACCTGGCGGAGCCTGGAGTTTGACTGTGCAGCGGCGGCTGGAGAGTGCCCCACCCCTGCCCCGCCCCTGCCCCGCCCCCTCAGAATTTCGGCGTTCCAGCCTATCCCGGCCCTCCGCTGGGAACTTGAGGCGGAGCTTCGCGCAAACTAGCTTCCGGGGGAGGAGTTACGTTTGTGAAAGCGGATGGCCTTTATCTTTTAAAACAAGTTTCAGGCGTACAGCATTATAGCTCAGTGTCTGTGTATACTAAAGCATGATCATCACCACAAGTTTAGTTGCCATCCATCTCCATACGGTTAACTCAAGTCACACATTTCGCCCACCCCCTGGAAGCCGAAGGTCCTACAGTCGCGGAGCTGATTGGCTGATCTTGGGCGTCTACGCAGCCCGGGGTTTTCCGGAATTGGGGTTGAGCTTGGGACAATGGACTATGGCCTCGTCGAGTCAGCGCTTGCTGGAGCTGCAGGGACCTCTGCTCCCACCCAAGGACCTGGTGGAGGAGGAAGACGAGTATTTAAGGGAGGATCTGGAGGAGGACGAAGACACGGTGTTTCTTGACGCAGAGGAGCTTTGCAGTGGGGGCGTAAATGCTGGTAGCCTCCCTGGGCTGCTCCGTGGTGAGGAAATAACTCGCCCCTCGGGGGTGGGATCGGCGGATTAATGAATTGTTTCTATTATGGCTTCCTCCAAAGTACACTCCATTGCTGCTAACTTCCTTTGGAATCGCTTAAGTGCTTCGTGCTGTTAAGAATAAAATAATTATAGCAGAGACTTGAGCAAATACTGTTATGTTAAGCTTGGGCTTCACGTGTATCTCATTAATGTTCACAACTTTTTGAGGTAGTTTTATAAACAAGGAAACAGTGGGTGTCCAGCCAGTATTAACAGCCCGAATCAGGGCTTTTAACTATTTCTTTCCTGGAGTCGAATATGTGGTTGCAGTTCAGCTATTTAAACACACATACACATGAAACACCACAAGCACTGTTGACTCATTAACCTGTTAATCTCGTGATCTGTATTTATCTTGTCTAGTTTCCTGTCCTAAGAATTACACCTATTGTGTGTTCCTGGTGACTGATGTTTAAGAATGTTTGAATGTTCAGACCAGTTGCTGTCCAGTAGAATTTTCTGTGATGGCATTGCTGTATATTTGCACTGTCCTATACAATAGCTGCTAGCCATGTGTGGTTATTGAAAACTTCAAATGCAGCTAGTGCACCAGAGTAGCTGAATCTAAAGTTTTAATTTTAATTAAATTTAAATAGTCACAGGTGAGTAGGCAGCACAAGTTTAGACAGAAAATGTTTAAGTTTTTGTGGAGGGTTTAGTTATTCATCCTGCAAGTGTTAGCAACTGGCTAAGGTTCCAAGCAAGATATATTTGTTGTTGGGATACCCTGGAGAGATTAGATGATGAGGTTGCTGTCTTAATGGAGCTTCCCCTCTAAGTGCCTAAACAGACATTCTACAAATAATCACAGCTGTGTATGCTATGTGTGCTAAGTCGCTTCAGTCATGTCCGACTCTTTGCGACCCTATGGATTATAGCCCACCAGGCTCCTCTGTCCATGGGATTCTCCAGGCAAGAATACTGGAGTGGGTTGCCACGCCGTCCTCCAGGGGATCTTCCCCATGATCCAGGGATTGAACCATTGTCTATTGTGTCTCTTGCATTGGCAGGCAGGTTCTTTACCACTAGCACCACCTGGGAAGTAACTATAATATCAGTGCTTAATAGAAATAGTATGAAGTGCCATAAGGTTATATTTATGAGATTCAGGGAAGGTTTTCTGAGGAAGTGACAGTTAATCTGAGTTCTGTAGTAAATGTGGTAAACAGTAAGGAAGAAAATATTTAAGGCAGGTGCAACAACTTTTGCAAAGACTGTGTGGTAGGAGGACCTTGACTTTTTTTTTTTTTTTGATTGGAGGATAATTGCTGTACAGAATTTTGTGGTTTTCTGTCTTATATCTACAAGAATCAGCCATAGGTACACCCATATCTCCTCCCTCCCAAACCTCCCTCTTGTCTCCCTCCGGATCCCACGCTTCTAGGTTGTCACAGAACCCCTGTTTGAGCCACACAGCAAATTCCCACTGGCTATCTGTTTTACATATGGTATTGTCAATTTCCATGTTACTCTCTCCATACATCTCACACTCTTCCTCCTCCCCTCCCCGCATGTCCATAGGTCTGTTCTCTATGTCTGGTTCTCCATTGCTGCCCTGAAAATAAATTCATGGTACCATCTTTTTAGATTCCACATATATGCATCAGTATATGATATTTATTTTTCTCTTTCTGACTTCACTCTGGAAAACAGGCTCTAACTTCATCTTATTAGAACTGACTCAAATGCGTTCCTTTTTATGGCTGAGTAGTATTCCATTGTATATATGTAATGTACCACAGCTTCGTTATCCATCTGTCGATGGACATCTCGGTTGCTTCCATGTTCTAGCTATTGTAGATAGTGCTGCAGTGAACACTGGGGTACATGTGTCTTTTTGACCCTGACATTTGTTTTAGATACTCCTTGGAGGTCAGTATTGGCTGAGATCAGAGTAGCAGAGAGGGAACTTCTTTTAGGAGAGGAACAACAGACTTGTCAGGTACCAGGCCTCCCTCCTGGAATACAAAGACAAATAAGACATTATCTTATTCTAGAAAGCTTACGATGTGGTAGCTGCTGCTGCTAAGTCGCTTTAGTTGTGTCCGACTCTGTGGGACCCCACAGATGGCAGCCCACCAGGCTCCTCCATCCCTGGGATTCTCCAGGCAAGAACACTGGAGTGGGTTGCCATTTCCTTCTCCAATGCATGCATGCATGCTAAGTAGCTTCAGCTGTGACCAACTCTGTGTGACCCCATGGACAGCAGCCCACCACGCTCCTCTGTCCACTGGATTCTCTAGGCAAGAATACTGGAGTGGGTTGCCGTGTCCGTCTCTGACAGTGTAGTAGAGGGAGACAGATAAACAGGTAAGTGGAATATAGACACTGCGATAGACATCTGCACAGGGTACTGTCCTGGGATTAAAGAGAGTAATGGAGTTGACAAAACATTGGGAAGGATTTTAAATTATCCTAAATTAACATTTCCTTTTTTTTTTTTTTAAAGTTGCTGTGTTTGATGAAAACACTCAGCAGAAATGTGACGTGTTTGGACGTTTTCCGTTAACCGATGCTTGGTGGCGAGTGAAGGTGCAGGTAAAGCCTGTAGGATCAAGTAGCTATCAGGTTCAAGGATTTCCATCTTACTTTTTACAGTCAGATATGTCACCACCAAATCAAATCCACATCTGTTCCCTCTTTCTTAAAGAGTGTAATGTCTCCAGTGAGCAAAGAATTAAGTTTTTTACATGGTTAAATAATAAATCAAGGTATAAAGACCTCAATTTTGAAAATCTTACGGAAAACTTAAGAACTTGGCAAGAGGAAATTGAAGGGAATAGTCAAAAACAGTCTGCGCAGAAAACACAAGAGTCACCACCAGATAATGAGATGCCGCTTCCTCTGGAATTCACATGTAAGTGATTTTATTATGGAGTTTTAGTGTAATTGAGATACTGGATGACTAGTGTGTTTAAAATATCACCACCACAGTACCTTACTATAGTATTCTTTTTTAAAATTGGGTTTGATGAAAATGTCTTTGTATTGCTTTTGGAGCATGTCATTAACGTTGCGGGTTTCTCATCTATAATCTGAAGATATGGGGTGAGATGGGAGAAGGAAATGGCAACCCACTCCAGTATTCTTGCCTGGAGAATTCATGGACAGAGGAACCTGGTGGGCTACAGTCCATGGGGTCACAAAAAGTTGGACACGACGACTGAGTGACTAATGAGGGGTGAGATGATCTTTAAATACCTTTCAGTTCCTGTCCTGCTCTAAAAGTGTGCTTCTAAGGTGTCTCTAACTTTTGTGTCCATAGGATTACCTTGAGTTGTTAAGAAAAAGTTCAGTTGTTGATTATTCTGTTTAAGAAGGCGGAGAAGAAAGGCAGGAAAAGAACAATCCATTTTGGAAAGATTTCAGTTCAGAATGATTTAAAATAACTTTTCAATGTGGTTTGTTATCTGGACATTCACATATATGGAATGTTTTATTTCTTAATTCTATCAAATGAATTTGGCAGTAAGTACATCATTGAATGACTTCCATGATGAAAGAATCATGACTATAGTAAGAAAAAAGATTATAAAGTTGAATGGTAAATAGTTTTTAATGCTTAGCTTTGAATTTATCTATATATCATTTAGTCGGAAATTTTATTCTGTTGCAAGTAGGAGGAAACAAAAGTCTAAGAGGTAGTTATCTAAGCATTTGAACAATATAAATTTTGATGTTAAACACAATGAAAGCCATCTTGTTACAAAAACAGTTGTTATAATACAATCAGTTTTCTGCTGCTTAAAGTAAATGTGTTACTCTCTCTTTGATTGGAATTTCTTTAACTAGTTGTGCTAAATGAGAAAGTCCATCAAATCAGTTGTTTTATGAACTCATTTGTTAGCTTGGATTTGTTCTTTTCTATATCCTGTAGTTCCATTTATAACGGTGATGAGAGCTTTGCAGTTTCCAAAAATAATGGAATTCCTTCCAGTTCTTCTGCCCCGACACTTCAGACAGCTCATAACCTCAAATTCTATAGAGGTGTTGGAAGAGATAGAAGAGATTTTAGGTACACAGCCATGGAAACTTGGATTTCGTAAAGTAAGTAAGACATTTGCTTAGCTTTTTGTAATCTTATACAAGGCAGGATATCTCAAACTTGACAATTTTACATCTTCTTCAAAAGAAAGAAATTTGTACGACCTCAATGAATTTATTCTCCTTTCAGTGTTACAACTAAATATAAACTTCTTATACCTATCCTGTCATACAATAAATTTACAAAGGAAAATAACAAAATAAATGATATTCATACCATCAGTACTTTAGTTACCTAATTTAATTTTGTGACTTTTTTGGTAACTAAATTGCTGTTGCACCTTGAGTATAGATCTCACTGAAGACACAAGTTCTTAAGAGTTTGGCAAGTCCATTCTGCTATGTAGCACAATTCCTCACTTTCTTATTTGAACTTTCAAAAGCCTTCATTATTCATATAGTACATCGTGATGTCATTTGATTTTTTTCTTTGGCACAATAATGTCATTTACAATTTCTTTGGCACTTCTCTTTTGTTATTAGATGCCAGGAGTAGTAAAGCCATACTGGGAAGCTCCAGAGGTGTTGAAAACCAAATGTGGCACTTAAATCAGTACTTGGTTATGAGTGGTTTTCCAAATGAAAATACAGTTTAAAGATTCTGATATAATTCGTGGGTTCCCCAAGAATGTTTACAGATTCCATCCCTCTTGAGAAATACTGGAATAATGAATTTATTCCCTCTGTAAAATGACTATGATTTCAATATGCCCGGGAAAAAGACTCTGGAGCACTATTATCTGTGTTTATTCAGTAGGACAGAGAGGCAGAGCAGTGAACCTTCTGAGACTCAAGTGGGAAAAGGAGGCTTGGAGTCTCCTGTTCAGCATGTAAACCACCACCCAGAGTAAAGATTCTTATTGAGGTTCGTTTGCTAGGACTGCTGTAACAAATAGCATAGACTGGGTGGTGTAAACCACAGAACTTTTATTTTCTCACAGTTCTCGAGTCTGTAAATCCAAATCCAATCAAGATGTTAGCAGGGTTGCTTTCTTCTGAGGCCTCTCTCCTTAGCTCATGAGCAGCTATCTCCCTGTGTCTTCACACCATCTTCCCTCTGTGCTTGTCTGGGTCCTAAAGTCTTCTTATAAAGACACCTGTCATCTTGGATTAGGGCCTATCCCACGTCTCATTTTAAGTTAATTATCTTTTTAAAGACCCTTTCTCCAAATATGGTCACATTCAGGGTTCTGGGTGTTAGAATTTCAACATATGAATTTTGTGGGGTACACATTTCAGCTTGTAAGTTGTAAGTTGTATGGAGGGCTCCAGGGGTGATGTCTCCATGAAAAAAAAAATGGAGCTAGTAGATGACCTACCGAGTGAATCATAATGAAGGAAGTTCTGCACCTCATGGAGCTAGTAGATGACCTACCGAGTGGGTCATGATGAAGGAAGTTCTACATCTCATGGAGCTAGTAGATGACCTACCGAGTGGGTCATGATGAAGGAAGTTCTGTACCTAATGGAGCTAGTAGATGACCTACCGAGTGGGTTATGATGAAGGAAGTTCTACACCTTTTCAGTAGAGTTTGGGCAGAATTGTTGACAGGCATATGGAGAACTAAACAAGTCAAGAAAATGAGGCAGTCATTAACTCCACAGTACACACAAGAGTTCCATACAAAATTTATGTAATCACAGCACATTATGTCACTCAGTCGTGGATCCTGTTTATACTGATTTAACCAAAATCAGTTTTCAAAATGGTACTGTAACTTTTTCAAAGATGGGAGGAGAAGCGTGTGTTTAGGTGATAGTATAAAAGAGCAAGTTCCATGAAGAAAGACTTTCCAAAGTAAGGAGTTAACACTAATTATCTAATTTTTTTTAAAAAAATTAAAGAATAGTATAAACAATACTTAGAAGAGAGAAAATTCTGGAAGAAATAGCTAAAAGTGTTGGAGGTGTTGCCTTTAGAAGTCATGGAAAGGGTAAGTCAAGGGATTCATATATTTTGTGATAAGGCTCTTAGTATTATTTGACTTATAAAACTGTATATGTATTGCTTTGAGAAAATATAATTTTAATTAGAGCATTATATAGCTCTCTAATCACAGTAAAATTAATTTAAAAAATAGTGATGTGTTAGGTACATAGTTTTTCTCCTCCAAATTTCATTGAAACACGTGTCTTCTGGAATTTAAAAATTATTAATAAATGCCATAGTTTTCACTGTAATTCTTGTAATAGTTATCAGTTTTTATCACTCTTATAAGACAGCATGACCTTTATTTTCTTAAAGATAACCTACAGAGAACTGAAGCTTTTGCGATGTGAAGCAAGTTGGATGTCGTTTAGTCAATGCAAGTCTCTTTTCCAGTTGATGACGGATTTGGAGAAGAATGCATTAATAATATATTCTCAACTGAAGCAGATATGTAGAGAGCAGGGGCACACGTGTGTTGAAGAAGCTGACTTAACTTTTCAACTATCAGACCTCATGTCTTTTCATGATGCTTGGCAGTCTCTGAAGTTCTTGAAGGATATTGGCGTGGTGACATATGAGAAGGGCTGTGTCTTTCTTTATGACCTTTACCAGGCTGAGAGAGGCATTGCCTCTTCAGTCTGTGACTTGATGACCAGGCCCCCATGGCAATTACAGGTTGATGTCAAAAAGGTGCTTGCGTCTATTCGCACCCCAAGACCTGAGAATTCAGGAAGTGATGATACACTGAATAAAAGTAAACCTGATGAAACAAGATTAGAAGATCTTGTGGATATTTTGGACACGCAAGACAATGGTGACCATATTTGGGATGATAGTGAAAATGAAGTGAATGCAGAAATGAGTGAGGGTCGGCTGGATCAAGACCAGATGGCTGCTCTGGACATGATTTGCTCCAATGCTGTGACAGTCATAAGTGGGAAAGGTGGTTGTGGGAAGACCACAATTGTTAGCCAGCTTTTTAAGCATATAGAGTTGTTGGAAGAAAGAGAAGTGAAAAAAGCTTGTGAAGATTTTGAACAAGACTGGAACGTACCAGAAGAATGGATCACCTTCACCGAGCAAAGTCAGCAGAAACTGAACAAGGCTATAGAAGTTTTACTTACGGCACCTACAGGGAAAGCAGCTGGCTTACTGAGACAGAAAACTGGTTTTAATGCTTATACACTGTGTCAGGTAAAACCTTTTACATTTTTTCTCTACATAAAACATTTAAAGATGGACTTAATGATTTAACTTTTCATTTCTTCCTGAAAACAATTAGTGGGCATTTATAGAATGTTTTCTAGACCCTTGCCTTGTGGTAGCTAATCATTAGATCAGAGATTCCCCAAACTCCAGGCCATGGACTGGTACCTCCTATCTGATCAGGCGTAGCATTCGATTAGAAGTAAAGTGTGAGGTAAATGTAATGCCCTTGAATCTTGAATCATCTTGAAACCATCACACCCTCCTCCTGCCCCCATCTGTCCGTGAAAAAATTGTCATCTGTCCATGAAAAAATTGCCTTCCATGAAAACAGTCCCTGGTACCAAAAAGGGTGGAGACTGCTGATTGAACTCAGTGCAACTCAAACAGCCAGTCTATAAACTGTTTACAGGGAAATAGGTGCTCATACTATCACTGCGCTGCTTCCTTCTTTAAGAAAGTCTTATTATGAAAAAAAAAAGTCAACTAAAGTGTATGCTTAATGCTGTAGTTAGTTTTGATTCTGGCATATGGCCCCCTTTCTCACTGGGACTGGTTACAAACATGTCAGAGTCCACATTTTGTGGAATGAAAGCTCCGTGAAAGTGAAAAAAACTTGGGTCATCTGGTTTAGTGCTTTATCTCCTCTGCCTAAAACAGTGCCTGGCAAAGAGCAGTTGCATAATCAGCATTTCAAATGAATTAAGATGCTTGAAAAAAAATAGCTGCGGCTGTAGTTGAGAGTTATGAAGTTTCAAACTTATAAAGAGTTGGAGACTTTCCATTAGCCCTGACCTGGCATTTTATAGATCAAGGAACTTAGTCCTTGGAAGATTTCTGAAGGAAAAAATAACTGGAGTCTAATGGATGATGGAGCTCAGGTAAGAAGAATGTTTTATTTAAGGGAAAGGCCTTCCCAGAGGCATTGAGGTAAATCATCAAGTGGGTGTAGAGATTTTGAGGGGACTTGGTTGAATGGAATGAAGTGTGTGTAAAATAATGGAAATTGCACTTGGTTTATACTGGAAATTTGAGCTTTAAAGTTTGTATTTTCCTGTTTCATAAAGTCCTTGACAAAGGAGTAAAGTGGGAAAATGATGTTATCTGCATTTTACAGAAGAGCCAGTAGAAATTTGAGGGTGTTAAACAGTTGGCCCTAAACTTAACTAAGGGCAGAGCTCGCCTGGGATTCACATGTGTAACCTCCCAGCTTGCTACTCTTTGCACTGTGTGGTGATTCCCTTATTTACTATAGACTTTGAACACCTAACAAACAAGCCTGGACTTGATTACTGGGGAGTCATTTAGGTTTCCAGGCAAAAGAGTGAAATGAAGAAAGCAGTTCTGAAGAAGGCTACCTAGAATCATGAGAATCCCTGGTGGTTCAGATGGTAAAGAACCCACCTGCAATGCAGGAGACCCGGTTTTGATCCCTGGGTCAAGAAGATCCCTTCATAGACCCACATGCCATCTCAGAAATTACTTTTGCATTACATTTATCACATGAGTGAGCACAGTGCTAGAGGAGTTCAGTGTAGCTCATTGGTGGGAGAATCTTCTGATCAGTTTATGACCTCCTCTTAGAAGAGGAGAGGCCAGAGAAGGATCGTTACTGAATTTCATCTTATGTTCCAACTCTGATCAATTAGTAGTATGTTAATATTGGGTTGGAATGCTGGGAGGACATTTCTGAAGGTATGTTTAGGCTCAGGAGAGCCCTGAGGTGGTTGTTATATCATTTATTTATCATTCTTGGGCTAGGGATACCAGCAGATAATGCAAGTAATTTTTTAGTGACAGTGAGCATATACACACACACACACATACAATGCACACATATATATAAACAACATAGAAACATTTTTTGAATGATATACACCAAAATACTTAACATTCTCTGGTTGTAAATTTTTTTTAATAGTAAATATTTTTACCTCTATAATAGGGTTTTTTTTTTTTTAGTTGTCTTGTTGGTTGTAGTGGTGGTAGTTTTTCAGTGTTGGGGAAGTACGGGAAGAAAAAATAATATTTTTATAGTTAGTTCAGGCAGGCAGCCCTTTATTTCCAGAATGGAGTATTCTAGTTGCGAGAAGAGTGAGGCTTAAGTGTTTGGGCTATCTCAGAAGGCCAAGAGAAGGTTTAATTGCGGTTGGAAAGAACAGGGAGCTCACTGTGGTCAGGAGTGGTAAGAAAACGGTTGGGATTCTGGTGGTGGAAGAGTGTTGTTTGTTGAATTAAACACATTAAGTACTCACTAGGAAGCAATTTTTTGAACTATTTCCTCTATCTTTCCATTCTATAACTTTTGTGTTCCCTATTTCTTTTATCTTGCCCCCCATGTTATTGTACCTATATCCTCCTCATCCCTTCCCCATTTAAGAGTTTTATTTTAAAAGAACATGTTAAATTTTTTTGATTTTTTTTTTGTGCGTGTGTGAAATTTTTAACCTGAATTTAGAAATGTCATACTTTGCTTATAGGTCAATTATAGTTTCTATTTATGGAAGGAAAAAATAAAGACCAAGAACAGGCCATGGAAATTTTCTTCGGTTAGAGTTCTGGTTGTGGATGAAGGGAGTTTGGTATCTGTAGCAATCTTCAAGTCGGTTTTAAATTTATTGTGTGAGCACTCCAAACTTTCTAAACTTATTGTCCTTGGTAAGTTAAAACATTGTTGGAATCCTAATTGTTTGGCTCAAATCATTGTGATTAGTAGGTTGTTCTGGGGTTTTCCAGGTGGTTCATTGGTAAAGAATCCACCTGCCAATGCAGGAGTCTCACCAGAGACTTGGGTTCAATCCCTGGGTTGGGAAGATCCCCTGGGGAAGGAAATGGCAACCCACTCTGGTATTCTTGCCTGGAGAATCCCATAGACAGAGGAGTCTGGCAGGCTGCTGTCCATAGGGTCGCGAAATAGTCGGACACGACTGAGCACGCATACACACACCCACACACACACAGTAGCTTGTTTATACCATTTCAGTGTTTTAATATCCATATCCTACAGACGAGAACGCATTTCTCAGAGCCCACACTAAAGGCACACTGAGTTCAATTTGACCACCTCCATCAGCTCAGTGGCTTCTTGTTTTGGTTAATTATTAGCAAGCTAGGTTGTGAATGAAATAAGGGTTGTGAGGGGTTACAGTAATGACTATGATGACTATTAAAATGGTAAAGTTGTCACAGACTCAGAGTAAATCAGGACGTAGATCATTTGGAAATAATAATAAGTCTGAACGACAGACCACTTAAAAGGAATTTTATGATTTTAAGCTAATAGTGCAAATGAAACCTCACTAGCTTAGGTCCTTTCCAATTGTGGTGAGATTTAGTTAGATTCTATTGGGTAGTACTGATGTGTAGACTATATGATTTAGTGGAGGAGAAAATAAAATGGCAATGAGAGAATCAATATATTTATAAGTAATTGTTTTAGGTATTTGAGAGTATTGTATAAGCAGTTGATTCTATTAATAGTTAAAGCATTCTCTCAGTTTCCCAGAAAATAGTTTCTCTTTTCTCTAGGATTTGCTTGTTTGTTTAAAGTAAAAAGATGTGTAATACAGCAGAACATTATCATTACATTACTGAAATGTATCTATTATCAAATGCACTGGATTTATTTCACATTTTAATGTTAATTTTATTTGACGCCATAGATTTTTCCATGTTTACAAAGACATTGAGCAGGATCGAATAAATGACTAAATTATAGAAACCTATGACCTGTTTTTTTCTTTACATGTTGGTGAAAATATATACCCCAACACATATCTGTAAACATGGAAAAAGTCCAATGCACATTTTACCTTACCATGTTATCACTGTTTTTATACTTTTTATTGTTTATTTGGAATGGCTTTTGTTGTTGAATATTTTTGAAGACTTAATGTTGTTAAGTAATTTTAAACAAATATTTTTTTTTTCTTTTTTTCTCAGAGTAAGTCTTTATAGCATTTATCAGTAGGGAGAAATAAAAGTAATTTCTAAATTTCAAGATCCTAGTTACTTAAAATCTACTGTATCTACTTTTCCCCCTTTTCAGGTGATGTTAGACAGTTACCCAGCATTGAACCTGGTAACTTGCTGAAAGATCTTTTTGAAACTCTTAAATCAAGGAATTGTGCTATTGAACTAAAGACAAACCATAGAGCAGAATCTGAACTAATTGTGGACAATGCTACAAGGTATATTATGACTAAAATTCTGCGTTTTCTTTCTGTTGTATTGGAAATAAAGGAAAAATACAGGCTTTTGAATTAAGGTGATTCAGTGCAGTGTGTTTACTATACTCTTTTAGCAAAACTTTTCTATCCTTCAGTATATGTATATCTTTTTGTCCCACAGTTAGAAAAGCAAAATTAATATTTTTCATTATTGGCCCAACATAAATTGTTGTTGAAGTTTAAGAATAAATGTTTTCTTAATTTTAAAAGTATATTTGTGAAATAAAATTGCATCAAGCTTAGACACCGGAATAAACCCAAGGGGAACAGAGGATTGGAAATGAGTTCATTAGAGTTCAAGGGCCAACTGGGGAATACGTTCTCTGTAATTTTTATAAGGGGAGAACCCAAAGCATAAAAAGATGTTTTCTCCTCGATGAATCCTGGTGGTACCTGTGGCATATGACTTTAAGAGTAGGAAAGAATCCTTCTGTTCCCGTAATCTTTGCATAAGCCTTTAGAGTGATCCTCTGAAATAGATGTGATGGGGCTACAGAATATTAAGAAACTGCTTTCTTCTGTGGGCCACAATTTGTCTTTGTTTCCGACTCTTACAAGGTGCTGCTTTTCTCTATGTTTGTTGTTGGTTTTTTTTCCAGGTTTCATTTTCCTTTTATTGGCTGTAGTGCATCCTTTATTTCTGTATCTGCATGGCATTATTTTTGGTTCTACTTTGTTACTGGCAGTCCACTCCAGTGTTCTTGCCTGGAGAATCCCATGGACGGAGAAGTCTAGTAGGTTACAGTCCACGGGGTCGCAAAGAGTCGGACACGACTGAGCGACTTCACCTACCTACCTACTTTATTACTAGCCATTGCTTAGGAAATTCTTGGGNTTGTTACTGGCAGTCCACTCCAGTGTTCTTGCCTGGAGAATCCCATGGACGGAGAAGTCTAGTAGGTTACAGTCCACGGGGTCGCAAAGAGTCGGACACGACTGAGCGACTTCACCTACCTACCTACTTTATTACTAGCCATTGCTTAGGAAATTCTTGGGATCATGGGGCAATCAACCGAATGGCAGAGGATTATAGTTGATTGCCGTAAAAATACGGCATGGGTCCTGAACTGTTGCTATGATCACAAATTTAGCTTGAAATTTCACTGTCTTAGGTCTTCTTTGCACAACATTTTTTGTACCTGTGTCCTACCATTGGACCTGGTATGTATCCATTTGGGACTTAGGATCTGGAACTAGGTTTTTGACTACTTGAAGACCAAAAATGACTTACTAATTAATGTAGAATTAAATTGGAAGATAGATTTTGCTCAAAGATGTACTTTTTTTTTGTTTTTTTAAGAGTAATTTCTTAGTGATGATTCGTTTTCTGTCAGAGGAGTTCCTGTTTCTTTAATGATAGATGGAAAACTTGATAGCTTATATGGAGATAGCTATCTGGTTCAGATATTCAGCAGGACTGGATATTGCATTAGACTACAAGATGCTTTTTTGTTGTCTAAACATCTTCTTGCTTGGATGTCAGCAAAAACCATCTCCCTGTCCCTGTCTACCCTGGAGAGAATAGAGAGGTTGAGAAAGAATGGATAGGAATAGTGTAGATGATATAGATTCATATTGAGACAGTAAGAAAAATAATGTGGTTGATGTGTAATATTCTTTACCTATAACTCTTCTGCCCCTATATAAAGGCAACCTCGGTTTTGGAATATTGGTAGATGATTGGTTATTGTAAAGTCTAGAAATCTTTGGAAGAATATGAAGCACATTAGATGTCTTAGAACTAAATTTTCTCTGAAACTTAGGAATTCCTTTTAGTAACTTTTTCAATATCTTTTGGGCTGTGTTCATTTTATCATTTCTTCTAGGTCATCATCACCCTGTGATTAATGACAGATTAGTCCCAGTGATAACATGAACAGAGATAGAAGTGTTACATGTCCTGGGTCAGAAGCAGAACAGGAAATCCATGGTGATTCTCAGCATCCCAAATTAAACCTGGGAGAGTTCAGCAGGGCCGGCCTTCTCCTCTCTCCTTTCTTCTCTTTCCACCATTTTGGTAAGGGTTGAAGATGACACACAGCAAGGTTCTAGACCTTTGATAGCTAGGCTGAGGTTGGTCTTTACGGGGAGTCAGTTTTCTAACAAATAGCCAAGGAGGGACTCTAGTGTGATAATGCCACTGGCCCTTACTATGTTTTCTGTTATGGTTTGCTAATCTTGGAGTGTACAAGAATAAAAAATGATTGAGAAGGGAACAGAAGCAAAGAAAAGATGTGGATACTTGGTTCAGTTGAGAAGATGAGTCCAGAGGTATGATATATAATAGAAGAAAAGAGAAAAGAAAGAGTGTGATGTATATGTATGGAAAAGCCCCTGAAGAGTCTAAATTAATTTAAATAGAAATATGGAGCCCGTTGGGTCCAGATTTCCATCCTAGCTCTTTTACTTTCTACCTCTGTGATCTTGGACATCCCCACTGTAGTTAACGAAGCATCACGCTGCTTTATCTATGAAATGAGGATAATACCTACCTTGTGTGGTTCTTTTGTGGTTTGGAGAAAAGTAGATCAAGTTCTCAGAATGTTGCTTGGTAAATTTTTTCTAATACTTTAAATGTGCTAGGAGTAGGGGACTGATGGATAATGTAGCACTGTGGTCTTGGCTAAGTCTGTTTTGAAACTCATTTCATATTTATAATGCATGTATGGGTGGCCTTTTCACCCTGTTTATGACCTATTCACAGATATTTTTATAATGACATTATCTCTGCTCCTATGTGAAGACACATTTTTGGATGCTAATGTTCTTGGTGTATTATTTTATCTTTATTTAAGAATCTCAAGACGCCAGTTTCCAACATTTGACGCAGAGCTGAATATCTCTGACAGTCTGACATGCCCTGTCTCAGTACAAGATAAATCATTTATTTTTGTCCGACTCCCAGAAGAAGATGCCAGTTCTCAGTCCTCAAAAAGTAATCATCAGTCTTGTAAGTATAAACTTTTATGTTTATAGGGTCAGATGTTTCAGTTTTATACTTCAGTTATTAAATAACTACTTGTAGTTTTATTTGACAGTAATATAAATATGGCTAGTAAAACATTAGGCACTGAAAATAAATTTATTTACTTATTAATTTAATAAATTTCTTAATCATCAAAAGCAGATTACTTTCGAATTTTGTAAAGAAGCTCATGCATACTAAAGGACTTAGTAAATATTTGTTGAGTAAATAAGTGGAGGTAGATGATTAGTTTGCTGCGCTCAGTTGCTCAGTCATGTCTGACTCTTTGACTGTAGCCTGCCAGGCTTCCTCTGCCCATGGGATTCTCTAGGCAAGAATACTGGAGTGGGTTGCCATTTCCTCCTCCAGGGGACCTTCCTGACCCAGGGCCGAAGATGATTAGTTTACAATAAAGCAAGAGCCCCAGTGATCGCAAGTTTATTCTTAATGGATGAAGCTTTTTTTTTTTTAACAGCAATTGGAAACATTTGTTATTTTGAGGACATTTGCGAAACAAAAGTGATGGCTGTCAAACTGCTGCTAAGCTGAGTTCCTAACAGTTCTGTTTCTAATTAAGTGGACAAACATCAGTTCTAATTAGGAGTATTAGGATAACAGCATGATAGGATTGAGAAAATGCATAGGACTCTTCTGCCTGTGTGTATGACTCGTGTCTCATCACTCCACCATTGGTAAAATGGGGGTCACAGTGACAGTATGGAACAGTTGTGAAAGTTGAGGGGATTTGTCAGTTTTGAGGAGCTTTGTAAATGTTATTTTTTTGTAAATCAGTTCAGTCTGACTCTTTGTATCCGACTTTTCGACCCCATGGACTGCAGCATGCCAGGCCTCCCTGTCTATCACCAGCTCCCGGAGTTTACTCAGACTCATGTCCATTGAGTCGGTGATGCCATCCAACCGTCTCATCCTCTGTCGTCACCTTCTTCTCCTGCCCTCAATCTTTCCCAGCATCAGGGTCTTTTCCAGGGAGTCAGGTCTTCGCATCAGGTGGCCAGTGTATTGGAGATTCAGCTTCAACATCCGTCCTTCCAATGAACATTCAGGACTGATTTCCTTTAGGATGGACTGGTTGGATCATGTAAATGTTATTTTTTTGTAAATAATAGATATTAAGTTATTACTCCAAATGAATTTATTTAAATAGATTATACCTTTGAATCTTTATATTATAAACTTTCTTAGCAAGCTTTTAAAAATAATGTAGCGGTTTACTCAGAATTGAGTTGGCGAAGATTTAAATGGTTATTATTGAGAATTTATGTAGTTGCCACAGTTCTTCAAATTATGTGCTTCTTAGCAGCTTTCACTCGGCATGTGACATTAATTGACATCCAACTTTGTATGTAAGCCTCTCCTCTTCTGTGTGTGTCCCATCTTAGTTCCCTTGGGTTAGTGTTCATTCACATGTTACAATATTCTTTTTTTAAATGAGATCATGTAATAATGGGATTCTATATATGTGTTTTTGGTGATGGTTTTTTTAAAAAAATTATAGAAATCATTTATATTCCTTAATAGGAGTCAACTGATACAGAAATGTTTGAAATAAAAATTAATATTTCCTTTAATCATTCCCACTCCTCTTCCCCAGAGTCAACTCCCATAAAAGTTGCATCCATAGGAAGAGCTTGGTGTTTATCTTTATAAAACTTAATTATATCCATGTGTACGTGCCAAGTCACTTCAGTCATGTCTGACTCTGTGCAACCCTATGGACTGTAGCCTGCCATGCTGCCCTGTCCATGGGATTCTCTTGGCAAGAATAGTGGAGTGGGTTGCCATGCATACACAGACCAATTTAGTTTTATGTAAATTGGATTATAAGCTGTGTATTGTTTTTTGGCTTGCTTTTTATTCCACATGTTGTGAATAATTGCCTGGAAAATCCCATGGACAGAGGAGCCTGGTAGGCTGCAGTCCATGAGGTCGCTAAGAGTTGGACACAACTGAGCGACTGCACTTTCACTTTTCACTTTCATGCATTGGAGAAGGAAATGGCAACGCACTCCAGTGTTCTTGCCTGGAGAATCCCAGGGACAGAGGAGCCTGGTAGGAGGCTGTCTATGGGGTCGCACAGAGTTGGACACGACTGAAGCGACTTAGCAGCAGCAACAGCAGCTGTGAATAATTTAGATAATGTTTATCCTCACCACAGCTTAGTTCATAGTAGATATTAGTACGATTGAAAATGAGACAGCTATGGTTAAGAAACTTTCTTTCTCTGCTGTTCCACGTAGACCTACCTGAAATAAGTTTAATTTCTGGCACCCATTCTTTACATTAATGAGAATGTACTTAAAAAAAGTTTCAGAATGGTAGCAGAACTTCGGGGAAGGCAATGGCACCCCACCCCAGTACTCTTGCCTGGAAAATCCAATGGACGGAGTAGCCTGGTGGGCTGCAGTCCATGGGGTCGCTAACAGTCGGACAGACTGAGCGACTTCACTTTCACTTTTCTCTTTCATGCATTGGAGAAGGAAATGGCAACCCACTCCAGTATTCTTGCCTGGAGAATCCCAGGGATGGGGGAGCCTGGTGGGCTGCCGTCTATGGGGTCACACAGAGTCGGACACGACTGAAGTGACTTAGCAGCAGCAGCAGCAGAGCTTAGCTGATGCTGTTTCTCTATCTTAATTATAAACTTCAGCTGGAAAATGAGTCTCTTCTTTAAGAGAATTGAATAAATACTCCTTAGAGAGGCATATAGTACTTTTTCATGAATAATTAAGTATTATTACTTAACACTTAAGTAATAAGTATTTCTTAATAAATTACCCAGTTATTCCCATTATTGCAAGATACAAAGCCCTGAGACAGGCTTCGTAGCTGGGCCGGAATTCCAATGATGTTAAAATGAGAAAAAACGCATATCTTAGAATCAAGAAAATACAGTGTGTATATTGATCTGGAAGATGTAGGGAGAGTGAACAAATCAGAGAGCAGAAAAGCATGATTCTGTACGTGTGAAACCTTTGCAAGCAGGGCTTGGCTGGAGGTGAGCTGAGTGTTGGCCATGTTTTACTGATAATCCTTTCTTCATATGAAAAATGAAGGGCTCCGTGAGCAACTAATTCAGTTTTCCTAGAGCAAGGCTTACAAGTACTGGGCTTTTTCATTACCTTTTGATTTATTTATGAGGGAAAGACCTAAAAGCCTGAAATGTTTTTTCCCCAATTTTTATATCTTCTCCCTTTCTTGAGAAATGTTCCCTGATTTGTAACATTGCTAAGAGAGATGAGAGGAAGCCAGCTTCTCAGGCTGTGAGGAAGGACAAGTTGTAAGTGGACATTATCACTGTCAGTGATCTGAGTGCTAAAAGAGGGAGGCTGGCCACCCTACCCTGTTGGAAAACTTCTTTTACTTTCAAGGGCCTCAGTTTCACTTTCGTAGCAAGGATGTAATCAGTGGTGACAGTTAAACTATTTAATAGCTGGCAGAGTCTGGTCACTATTAGAATAGATGCCCTTCCTGTATTGGGGTTAACCTATTAGTTGTTGAATCATGGGGAGATCTGGGGATACTGGAGGAGGGAAAGACACGGTTGGGGTGTGAGGGATTTGTGGTGTTTGGGGAGTAGCTGTTTTCTAGTCTAGATATAAAAACATCTCCCTATTTTATACAGGTCTGTATCAGCGAAATGTCAGCTCTGGGTATAATAATACATGCATTATATGCATATTGTGATGATTAAATTAAAGATGAAATCAGAGATGCAAAGCATATAGATTCTCAAACTATAACTGATGACCACTAGTGCCACCAGAGCTTAAAACAGAAGTCGTACATTAGTAATTCTGTTACACATTTTGTCCTAGAAACCATCAATAAATATGCAGTGATGATACTACAAATTAGAAGCTGTCTGGGCTAGTGGTTGAGAAAGAATGGCTGGAAGACTTGCCTTCATTCTGTTTTCTTTTGTTCTGGCTGATGAAGCAAATAAGGTTGATGCTCCCGTGGTGAACCTGTATCCCGTTTGATGAGACCCCTTAGAAGGAATTCTGAATTAGTTTCCCATCAGGAAGCTTCCATAAGCCTGTTATTTGTATCCACCAGAGTGCAGACAGAATAAAAACCACACTCATAGAAAACTAATCAAACTGATCACATGGACCACAGACTTGTCTAACTCAATGACGCTGTGGGCCATGCCATGTAGGGCTACCCAAGATGGACAAGGGTGGAGAGTTCTGACAAAAAGTGGTCCACTGGAGAAGGGAATGGCCAACCACTTCAATATTCTTGCCTGGAGAACCCCATGAACAGTATGAAAAAGGCAAAAAGATAGGATACTGAAAGAGGAACTCCCCAGGTCAGTAGCTGCCCAATATGCTACTGGAGATCAGTGGAGAAATAACTCCAGAAAGAATGAAGGGATGGAACCAAAGCAAAAACAATACCCAGTTGTGGATGTGACTGGTGATAGAAGTAAAGTCCAGTGCTGTAAAGAGCAATATTGCATAGGACTCTGGAACGTTAGGTCCATGAATCAAAGCAAATTGGAAGTGGTTAAACAGGAGATGGCAAAAGTGAACATTGACATTTTAGGAATCGGCGAACTAAAATGGACTGGAATGGGTGAATTTAATTCAGATGACCATTATATCTACTACTGTGGGCAGGAATCCCTTAGAAGAAATAGAATAGCCCTCATAGTCAACCAAAGAGTCCGAAATGTAGTGCTTGGATGCAATCTCAAAAACAACAGAATGATCTCTGTTTGTTTCCAAAGCAAGCCATTCAAGTCTATGCCCCAACCAGAAATGATTCTATGAAGACCTCCTAGAACTAACACCCAAAAAAGATGTCCTTTTCATTATAGGAGACTGGAATGCAAAAGTAGGAAGTCAAGAGATACCTGTAGTAACAGGCAAATTTGACCTTGGAGTACAAAGTGAAGCAGGTCAAAGGCAAACAGTTTTGCCAAGAAAACGCTCTGGTCCTGGGAAACACCATCTTCCAGCAAAACAAGAGAAGATTCTACACGTGGACATCACCAGATGGTCAATATTGAAATCAGATTGATTATATTCTTTGCAGCCATAGATGGAGAAGCTCTATACAGTCAGTAAAAACAAGACCGGGAGCTGACTGTGGCTCAGATCATGAATTCCTTATTGGCAAATTCAGACTTAAATGGAGGAAAGTAGGGAAAACCACTAGACCATTCAGGTATGACTTAAATCCCTTACAATTATACAGTGGAAGTGAGAACTAGATTCAAGGGATTAGTTCTGATAGACAAGAGTGCCCAATGAACTATGGATGGAGTTTCATGACATTGTATAGGAGACAGTGATCAAGACCATCCCCAAGAAAAAGAAATGCCAAAAGGCAAAATGGTTGTCTGAGGGGGGCCTTACAAATAGCTGAGAAAAGAGAAGCAAAAGGTAAAGGAGAAAAGGAAAGATATACCCATTTGAATGCAGAGTTCCAAAGAATTGCAAGGAGAGATAAGAAAGCCTTCCTCAGTGATCAATGCAAAGAAATAGAGGAAAACAATAGAATGGGAAAGACTAGAGATCTCTTCAAGAAAATTAGAGATACCAAGGGAACATTTCATGCAGAGATGGGC
>SJYX01014794.1:9051-65499 GCA_006410675.1 Oreotragus oreotragus | reverse complement strand
GCAGCAATTATTGACACAACAAATGAAAAAACCCTTCACCAATATAATTCCCAACCAACCCACTATACTAATAATTTCTAACTTCCCACAAGAATTTGCCTTGAGTAAATCTAAAACATCTTGTGTCTCTCATGGTTGAGGGGCTGTAAACTACTGTCACATGCGGCCGGACGGATCTATACAGGTGGGCTAGATAACCTTCAGAGTTCGTAAGCTGAAACACTTGTCACGCCCAGGAATTTTTATTGACTTGGAGCTGCACGTTTACTCCTTCTCTGAGAGAAACGGTTATGGGGGAGAGCTCCCCGGAAGGTCAAAGGTGTAGGTGAGAGCAAAAAACAGACTCTGGTTTTGGGGTAGATGCTCGGGAACAGGGTGGTCTCCTGAGGCTTGACCACGCCTTTGCGTATGCGGAAGCCTCCTTCCTCATGACCTTTGCCATGGGCGGAGTTCCTCACGCTGGCCCCCGGCATCCAAGGAGTAAGCGTCTTTTAATTTCATGGCTGCAGTCACCATCTGCAGTGATTTTGGAGCCCAGAAAAACAAAGTCAGCCACTGTTTCCACTGTTTCCCCATCTATCTACCATGAAGTGATGGGACCAGATGCCATGATCTTAGTTTTCTGAGTGCTGAGCTTTAAGCCAACTTTTTCACTCTCCTCTTTCACTTTCATCAAGAGGCTTTTTAGTTCGTCTTCACTCTCTGCCATAAGGGTGGTGTCATCTGCATATCTGAGGTTATTGATATTTCTCCTGGCAATCTTGATTCCAGCTAGTGCTTCTTCCAGCCGAGCATTTCTCGTGATGTACTCTGCATATAAGTTAGATAAGCAGGGTGACAGTATACAGCCTTGACGTACTCTTTTTTCCTGTTTGGAACCAGTCTGTTGTTCCATGTCCAGTTCTAACTGTTGCTTCCTGACCGGCATACAGATTTCTCAAGAGACAGGTCAGGTGGTCTGGTATTCCCATCTCTTTCAGAGTTTTCCACAGTTTATTGTGATCCACACAGTCAAAGGCTTTGGCATAGTCAATAAAGCAGAAACAGATGTTTTTCTGGAACGCTCTTGTTTTTTCAATGATCCAGTGGATGTTGGCAATTTGATCTCTGGTTCCTCTGCGTTTTCTAAAACCAGCTTGAACATCTGGAAGTTCTGTAGGCGCCATATTAAGGAGTTAGGACTTTTTTGAGAGCCCAGGGAGCCATTAATGGGTTTTAAGCAAAATCTGATGTGGCTGGGTTTCCATTTAACAGATGTGGCTGCTTGGAGGACAGTGTATTGCAGTAATGTGGGTATGGGGAGACTGATTACGAAGCTGTTAAATTTTTCTCAGGGAGACTTATAGGATACTTAAGAACTCAGCTAAGTTTAGGTAGACATTTACCTGTTTAGGAAAACACAATATAAAGTACAAGGGCAGGGTGTTGGTTCTATATATCTGGCAAATGTATTTAGTGTTTGTAGAAATAACGGTCATTTAAATTCATTTCTGAGATTCAGCAGCATTAGAAGGAAATGTTTATCAAACTTTTGGGCTTCCCTTGTAGCTCAGTCGGTAAAGAATCTGCCTGCAGTGCAGGAGACCTGGCTTCGATCCCTGGGTTGGGAAGATCCCCTGGAGAAGGAAATGGCAACCCACTCCAGTATCCTTGCCTGGAAAATCTCATGGACACAGGAGCCTGGTGGGCTGCTAGTCCAAGGGGTTGCAAAGAGTCGGCCACGCCTGAGCGACCAGCACTAAGCCATGATCTGAAGTGCTGACTCACACTCTGTGTCCCGGAAGGTGGAAGTGTTTGGTGTGTACAGGGTTTGCTTTTAAGTGCAAATCTGTATTTCCTACATGCTTCATCTTGTTTGTTGTCTCTCCACAATTCCTCTTTCAGCAGAGGAATGTGGGAGCATTGGGAGAGAGAATGGTTCCAGCCCTTTCTTAGTCTACACTGGCACTGAAAACATAGGGATTAAGAATAGCCACAGTTTGATATTGTTTTCTTGAAATTGTTTTCTCACAATTACTTGGTGACATTGGGCATTTTTCTGGCCTACACAGTTCTTGGTTGGCTAAACCACAAAATCAAAGGTTTGTCGTTCTGTTTTGTTTATTTCGATAAACGTATCAATAGTAAATGGCTCAACATCAGAAAAATACGGAAAATGGAAGAAAAAATAAGTTTTAACAGACTGGTTACATTTTTGGTAGAATTTCCTTCCTGTTTTATTTATCTTGTTTTTGTTACATATTTATGTTCACTTTGTATTTTTTAGATAGAATAATTTTATTTTGTGTTACATGGTTGTGATCATTTTTATACATATGTCTCTAGTTTTTAAAAATTTTGTTATATTGTAAAGCATCTTTGATATTTGCAACATATATAGATACTTGATGTAGAAAAATAAATAGGTTCACCTATGTTTATTTATCTGTTGTCCTGTTACCGAATATTTCAGGTGTGTGCTTTTGTTCTATAAGTAACATACATAAAGCCCATACAGCCATTCCAAACCCTTTTGTTAGGGAAGCTTTAGCACTGCATGCATTTTGACGTTTATTGCTGGGTTTCTGTAAACCAGTTGTGGGTCTCTGACACCTAAACTTAGCAGCATAGTTGGAAAATGGGAATTCTGCAATAACTAATAAAATGGAACACCTCAGGGGGATTCATCTGAGTACTCTGGCCGGGTTGAATGTGCTTGAGAGCACTTGGAGGACTTGTCTCCTTTCTACCTTTGTAGACTGTCCGGGAAGTGAACCCATTATGCAGTAGTAAGACTGCCCTGTGCATTCTTTCCTCTCAGGGATCGGAGGAGAAGACAGTCGTGTACGTGGTGGGGAAGGCGGGCCGCCAGCACTGGCAGCACGTGTACACCGCCGTGACCCGGGGCCGCTGCAGAGTGTACGTCATCGCAGAGGAGTCTCAGCTTCGGAGTGCCATCATGAGAAAGAGCGTTCCTAGGAAAACTCGTTTAAAACATTTTCTGCAAAACAAACTTTCCAGGAGCTGTACGTCTCCAGCAGAGTTTGCTTCCTCATCAAAGAACCCTGAAGACAGCAGGGGACCCAGCACACAGCCACCAGCATCTCCACTCTCTACAGTCACAGCTGACACGGTGACAAATGACAGCCCCGGAAGCAGGGACCCTGTGGCTGATGACATGCTGCTTGCCTTTGCTGAAGGATGGGAATTATCTTCACATGATGAAGTGGATGCAACTGAAGATCCGTCACAACTGAGAGGGTCCAAAAGAACATGTTGCTTGAATGATGCTGAAAGTCCAAGCAAAATTCTTATGGTAGGACTGATACTCAGGTTTTATTTAAATGTTGCTGGCCTCAGTGTGCTTATAAATGACTGTGTATTCTTATTACTGCTACATAGTGCTGCAGGACTTAAAAAACAACTGTTCCTCTCATGTCTGTCAGATTTCCATTCTACTTCTATATCCAGTTGAATCTGAGTTTGATCTTGGTTGGGTGTTGCTCCCTCTGCTTGAGGCTGGCACTCTGGATAGTTGTTGATGGATCGATGAGTGGGGCTGGCACGCCAGGAGGATCTTCCTAATCTTCCATCACCTTCTTTGCTCATCTTCCTCATCACCTTCCCCTCCCTTCCGTAGGTGTGGTCTCACTTTGTTCCCCCCAGCTCCATTGAAGTGGCTGGTCCCAGTCGTCTTCTTGCCAACTTCAGAGGTCTTTCCTTAGGCCTCATTCTGGACTTTTCCCCCGACAGTCAGTATTTTTAACTGCAATTGCTATTCCCGTTTCCTCCTCTTGGTTTCAGTGTTCCCTGACTGAATACTTCCCCTCTGTCTCTGGCTCATCTTCCCTTCCTTTCTTCACTCCTTTTCTCCTCCTTCCTGGACCAGAGACATCTTTCCAAGGTTCAGTTCTCTTTTCCCTTGAGAACTGATCTTGTTCTCGGTTTTAGCTGTAATCTTTGCATTAGTGATTTGTTCAGCAAATAGTTTCAGCTGTCAACTACATTCCAGGCACTGGGAATTCATGCCTAGGTGGCTCGTGGTGGAGATGGACAGGCTGTGTAAGAAACTTGGTGTTTCAGTAAATGCTTCACCAAGTTAAGTGTTTCACTGAATGCTATTAATGCTGAAGAGGAGGTGATGAACCGCCCTCCTAAACCACCCCCCCCAAATCTATGTATTTGTTCCTAGAGATTGGCTTTCTGGAGCCTCAGCCCAGCCTCTTACTCTCTTTCCTAATTTCTCCATTTTAAACATTTTTCTGTTTTCCCAGTTGAAATCCTGGAGTTTCTTTAGATTTACATTGTTTTCACCCTTTACCTCCAGATAGTTGCTGGGTTTATTGCAAAATATGTCTCTTGGCGATTTCTTCCATCTCATTAAGTCTGTGCTCTTTTAGATCTTGACCTTCTGGATGATTGCTGACCTGGCTGCCTTCCCTTCTCTTGTTCCCATTCTGCTGATGTACCCTACACCTTGTTACCAGATTCACCCACTAAATGCTGAGCTCATCCCTTTGTTCAGAAGCCTTCAGTGGCTCCTTAGGACCTGCTGTGTAAATTCCAGGTGCTGTAGCTCAGCATTTGAGGCTTTTCTCTGTTTGAGTCCATCTTTCCCAACACCATTTCTTTTCCCACTATTCCTTTTTTTGGTTTGTTTTTTTTTTGTTTTTGTTTTTGTCACTCTAATCTCTACCACATTCAACCAAACTTATTCATGTCTGTTCCTTTTGGTTTTTGCTCTGCAACTTGGCTTGGATGCCTCCTTCTCTCTGCATCCCCTCATTCAGCATTTAGAAAGAAAAACGGTTGCTCTTCTGTTGGTCACTGATCTAAGTGATCTAGAGGGAGAAAAACAGGTTCCTGGCTTCATGGCCATTACGTTGTACCATTTGTTCAAAGGCAACCCGTACCAGAGAAAATAAAATTTCCAGATTAAGAAAGATCCTATAAAGAAGATACAGGTGATGAGGTAGGCAGTGGTCAGTAGGGGTTAAAGGGGCAGGAGGTGGTCCTGGGCTATGATGGTCTGGTAAGTTCTCTCTGAGGAGGTGATGTTCGAGCTGAGCACTAAAAGATGCAAATAAGCCAGCCAGGTGGGGCTCCAAGGAAGAGTGTCCCAGGCAGAGGGTGTAGAAGATGCAAGGCCTGAAAAGGAATGACTTCATTAGAAGAGGAAGAGAAACCTGTGTGCCTAGTGAGAAAGAGAGAATATGTGATGTTAAAGAGATAGGCAGAACCATGGAAGGCAGCTAGGATTTTATTCTACTTGCGGTGAGAATCCATTGCTGGGCTTTTAGCAAAGGTGTAATATGCCATGTAATGTATGCTTGACAACCACCCCTCCAGCTGCTGTGGAGAGTGACCTGGGGAAAGGGAGGTGGAAGCAACAAGACCGGTCATCCCAGGGAGAGCAGTGAAAGAGCCGGGAGGGGGATGGAAAGTGGTTGGATTCTCTTTTTCCCTTTAAGTTGGCTGTACCGTACAGTATGTGGGATGTCAGCTCCCACAGGGAGCAGGGAAGAGACCCGTGGCCCCTGCATTGGAAATGCTGAGTCTTAACCATTGGACTGCTCGGGAAGTCCCCAGTGGTTGGAGTCTGGATATCCATTGAAGATGGGGTCTGTCTGACTTGTTGATTGGATGTGAGGGGGTAAAACAAACAGTAACCCAGGATGACTCCTGGATTTCTGCGTGAAGCACCTTGATGAATTGTATTGCCGTTTCTTGAGAGAGGAAAGACAGGAGGAGAACTGGGTTTGGGAAAATGAAGAGATCTCTTTTGACATGTTGTGTTTAGGTTATCAATTAGATGCATATGTGGATTTATTGAGAAAGGCAGTGGCTGGTAGAGAAGTTTAGAGCCTCAGTGTAGGTTAGGAAGTTGTTCAGTCATTAAGTCACGTCTGACTCTTTAGCAACCCCATAGACTGTAGCCCGCCAGGCTCCTCTGTCCATAGGATTTCCCAGGCAAGAATACTGGAGTGGGTTGCTCTTTCCTTCTCCAGGTGACCTTTCTGACCCAGGGATCGAACCCATGTCTCCTGCATTGGCAGGTGGATTCTTGACCACCGAGCCACCGGGAAAGCCCAGAATGTCCAGTTAGGCGTCATTAGCATGTAATGGTGGACTACCTTGAGGAGACACCACAGGTAGAAGAGGGGACCTTAAGGCTTTGCTTGGTGGGGGGATACTCCTGACTTTCAGAGATCCGGCAGAGGAGCAGGAACTGGCAGAGGAGACTGAAAGAAGTGTGAGTGAGAGAGCAGGGAGACTGGTGGTGGGGAGGGGACGAAAGCCTGCCCAGAGCGACTTGGTCGGGGAATGGAGGTGGGGAGTAAAGGAGAAGCAGAGGCCCCAGAAGAAGGTTGCTGTGAAGAGAAGCAGAGAGGTAGGTGGTATGTGGGTGGAGGGCTCGTGGTCAAGGAAGGGTTTCTTGATTTATTTATTCTGGGAGGGTCCTGGGGTATTAATGGAGCGGTTCAATGGAAACCAGGAAATTCAATGATTGAGAGAGAGGGGACCGTTGCAGGAACAGAGCCCTGAAGTGGGTGAGGTGGGGGCAGTCCAGAGCAGGAGCAGATAGGACTGGCAACAGGGCCTCCTCCTTCCATTGCACTTGAAGGGAAGGAGTGCCGTGCGTTGTTGGCTTATGTGGAGGGAAGATGGAGCAGTTCTTGTCGGGTTGCCTTCTCCCATCCTTTCTCTTTCCCTTGCAGAGTCTGACTCAGTTTCTGGTTTGTTCCTAAATGGTTGGGCGGCACAGCGCGCCTCCTGTGCTGCACTGGGAGCCGCCGTCGGCTTGGCTCTTGAGGACACATGTTTGTGACACGTGATTGCTCATCACATGATAACACTTTAAAAATGCACAGCGATTAAAATATAAACTGAGGAGGGCAGGGAAGCCTCTTTAAAAAAAAAGAAATCAGGCCTCCAGCGCATTCTTTCAGGGTCATGCACCCTCCTTGCTTTAAGAATTCCTTTGAAAATCACTTTTAGAGACAGTGAAAGATCCTTTTGAATGTTTATAAGGGGAGCAAACTTCTACTGAGACCTCTTTTGGTTTTTAGAAATAATCCAAAATCATTTGTTTCCTAGTTTTACAAGTTAGACGATCCAAGTCGGTAATGCTGTTTTGTGTAAAAAAGATGGGATTGTAAATTACCTCCAAATGTCGTTCTTACACAAGCGTAAGAATTGCTTTATGTGCCAGCAGCAGACTTGCTAAGGGTGAGTCTTTAGGCTTCCAGCATGGTGACGGTTATAAGAAGGGGCTGCTGTGGGAACTCAGAGGAGAAAGTGTTCATGTAACCTGCCGTTACCAGGCTGAGCTCTAAAGGAAACTTCTCTACTTCTGAGCCCACGTGGATGTGAGATCTTCAAAAATTCTCAAACAGGGTGCCCCACAAAAGGGTCCCTACGGCTTGTTAGACAACAACAGGTATGGAATAGCGCGGTGGAACACGGCATACAAATGAGAAGCTGAGCTGAGGACACTTGGGAAAGAGACCAAGGCTCTTCTAAAGAGATTGTATACGCTGCTGATTGCAGTGGAGAGCCCTGGAGGCATTTTAAAAGCTCTGTGAGTTGAAATTTATGAAGCTGACTTTGCAGCTCAGTGGATATGGTTAGGGAGAGACTAGGGGCTGAGTTCCCAACAAAAAAGATTAGTTCAGTAGGTTGGGCAAAATGACTAGGTTCTAAAGAGGTAGTAGAGAAGCTAAGGAATAGAGTCAGTGGACATAATGGACAGTTGTATGTAAGGTTGAACCTGAGGATGATTCCTGGGCTTCTGCCTTGGACATCCGGGTGGCTCCAAATAACATTAAGCAGAATTGGGGAAAAAGGCCAAAGGACAGGTTTTGTGTGGAACGTGATGAAAGTGGACATAGCAGGAAAAAGATTTTTTTTCTTCTTCTTCAAAGTAGTAAGATCACTGCTGATACTTTCATTCGGGGTGCATGCTCAGTCACCAAGTTGTGTCCAACTCTTCGTGGCCCCATGGACTGTATCCTGCCAGGCTCTTCTGTCCCTGGGATTTTCCAGGCGAGAATACTGGAGTGGGTTGCCATTTCCTTTTCTAGGGAGTCTTCCTGACCCAGGGATCAAACCCAAGTCTCCTGGGTCTCCTGCTTTGGCAGGTGGATTCATTACCACTGAGCCACCTGGGAAGCCTTTGTTTCATTCTGTACTCGAGATCAACTTGGCCGAGACTGAATTTCCATCTCGGCTAAAAATACTTAAAAAAAAAACAACAAAAATAAACCTGTGTTACCTCATACAGAAACCCTGGGATAAATAAAGCTTTTGACCTGGAGCAGAAAACAGGCAATTCCAAGGAAAGAATCTTTTTCTACAAGTTTCTGCTTTTTATTTCTTAGCAACAATGTTGGAGGGAGGAATTACGGTTTGTACGATGGTGCAAAGAGAGCCTGGCAGCACTATTTATCTTCAGTTTTGAGCTTGCCAAGGCTTTTAAGCTGTGGGGGAGGGTAGCGTCACAGAAGGTCTGTGAACACAAAGAGTGACGGTAGGGGCTGCCCAGCACTGGCTGTAAGCACTGCGTGATGGCCGCAGCACCAACAAAGTTGTCTGCGTGAAAAGGATCCGTGTCTCACGTGCTTTGCCAGAAGTATGTGGCATTTTCAAGAATCCCTAGAAACAAGGAAACTAGAATTCAAGCATCAGGACTGATAAATTAAGGACTTTTCATGTTTTATAATAATATACTTTCAGGTGCATCGAGATGTGTCATTTGTAAAAGATTGAATTCAATGACAAGGGCTGCCCGCATTCTCATCCTTCATATTCACATTGCTGCCTAAGAGCCAAGTCTTTAAATTCTGCATGTACCAATGACTGAAATGCCCAAGCCCCTCCCTCCTAGATGAAAGCTTTTGCATTTCCATCGATTTGTAGCTCTGAGTTTTTAAGTCTTCAAAGAAAATGTTGACCTGTTTTTTTTTTCTTCTTCTTCTTTTGCCTAGCCTCCCACCACTGAACAAAAAAAAGAGGGGGGACAAAAATGAACCTTAAAAACATATATGTAAAATACTGCTAAATTTTATCTGTTTAAAGCATTGATTTCCATAATTTTTTGAAAGCTAATGACATTTTCACTTTAAAAAATAGTTAGGAAATATGTCATATGGTCCCTGGATAAAGATAGTCCTTGTATTACTCAGGGTTCCTTAGATAAACAGAACCAATAGGGTGTATGTCTATATCTGTCTATCTAATCTGTCTAATCTATTTTTTGGGATTTATTTTAAGGAGTTGGCTCATGCCATTGTGAGGGCTGGTGATGGTAGAGTCCAAAATGTGCAGGTAGGCTGGCCGAGAGGACACTCAGAGAAGAGTTAATTTCATGGTGCTCTACAGGAGAATTCCTTCTTCCTTGAGGGAGATCAATTTTTTCTGTTTAGGCTTTGATTGGATAAAGCCCACCTCTGTACACTTTGGAGGGTAACCCATTTTACTTAGTCTACTGATTTAACTGTTAGTCTGACGTCAAAAATACTTCCCCAGAAACATGTAGAACAGTATTTGGCCACATATTTGGGTACTGTGGCTTAGCCACATTGACACATAAAATTAACTATCACAGTTCTCTAAACTGAAAAGATTTAGTGAGATGAATGATAAATTGAATTTTATTTTTCTCTCTGTGGGGAAGCTTTTTTGTGACTGTACTGGTCCATTGACTAGTGCTTGGGAATACTAATAGTGCCAAGAGTGCACTTACATAGTTGCAGCGTTTCAGCTTAACCACACCAGTGGCTGGCATCACGGACAGGCATCCTGGGCAGTTGGTCATACAGGGCTTCCTGCTTAGAAGGAACCCTATGCTCGCAATGCTCTCTGCTTGTCATCTTGAAATCCCACATTTTAATTTTTTTAAATTAATGTATGTATTTGGCCGTGTCCCGCCTTTGTTGCTGTGTGCGAGCTTTCTCCAGCTGTGGCAGGCGGGGGCCGCGTCGGGCCTTTGCCGCTGTGTGCGAGCTTTCTCCAGCTGTGGCAGGCGGGGGCCGCTCCATGTTGCCACGCGTGGGCTTCTCGTGTTCTCTTGTTGCAGACCACAGGTTCTAGGCACGTGGGCTTCAGTAGTTGTGGCTCACAGGCATAGCTGCCCTGTGGCATCTTCCCAGACCATAGATCGCACCNCTCTCAAGATTAAAAAAAAATGATGTACAAAGAACTAGCATTATTTCTTGTATTGGCTATGTATGTCTTGGATAATCCATTCAAGAAGTACCACTCCATCCAACTTGATGAAGCCTATATCCCTTGTGTACTGAAGGAAAAACTGGTGGTGTGTATTGATGCCGTATTTCCAGGTGAGACCATGCTGGTTTGAGCTGATGTTGTGAGATCAGGAGCCATGGCTGAATTTTTGCAAGTGGCTCTAGTAGAGCTGTTAATAACCCTTCTTGCTTTCAGTAGTGCAGTGAGGCAAATCCCTTCATTTCTTTTTATTACCAAATATTTCATTGTTTGGATGTGGTACATTGAATTTATCCATTCATTAGTGGATGGACATTTGGGTTGTTTCCTCTATTTGGCTATCATAAATAACTCTGAGTATAAGGTTTTGTACAGGTATATATATATGTTCATTTCTTTTACATATATACCTTGGTGTGGAATTGATGGGTCATATGGTAACTCTGTTTAGCTTTTTGAGGAGCTGCTAGACTGTTTTCAAAGCAAGTGTACTATTTTATGTTGACAGCAGCAGGGTGTGAGGGTTCCAGTTTCTTCATTCTCTCTAACATTCATTGTTACCTGACTTTTTAATTGGAGCCATCCTAGTGGATATGAAGTGACATATCACTATGGTTTTGATTTGCATTTCCCTTATGACTAATGATGTTGATCATCTTTTCATGTGCTTACTGGCCANTCCCTTGTGTACTGAAGGAAAAACTGGTGGTGTGTATTGATGCCGTATTTCCAGGTGAGACCATGCTGGTTTGAGCTGATGTTGTGAGATCAGGAGCCATGGCTGAATTTTTGCAAGTGGCTCTAGTAGAGCTGCTAATAACCCTTCTTGCTTTCAGTAGTGCAGTGAGGCAAATCCCTTCATTTCTTTTTATTACCAAATATTTCATTGTTTGGATGTGGTACATTGAATTTATCCATTCATTAGTGGATGGACATTTGGGTTGTTTCCTCTATTTGGCTATCATAAATAACTCTGAATATAAGGTTTTGTACAGGTATATATATATGTTCATTTCTTTTACATATATACCTTGGTGTGGAATTGATGGGTCATATGGTAACTCTGTTTAGCTTTTTGAGGAGCTGCTAGACTGTTTTCAAAGCAAGTGTACTATTTTATGTTGACAGCAGCAGGGTGTGAGGGTTCCAGTTTCTTCATTCTCTCTTAACATTCATTGTTACCTGACTTTTTAATTGGAGCCATCCTAGTGGATATGAAGTGACATATCACTATGGTTTTGATTTGCATTTCCCTTATGACTAATGATGTTGATCATCTTTTCATGTGCTTACTGGCCACGTGTATGTCTTCTTCAGGGATGTGTCTGTTCAGATCCTTTGTCCACTTACAAAGTGGGTTATTTTTCTTTTTATTATCTAGTACGAGTTCTTTATTGTATACCAGTATCTTATTAGAAGCATTATTTGCAAAAATTTCCCCATTTTGTAGATCTTATTTTCACTTTATGGTATCCTTTGAAACACAAGTTTCTAACTGTGATAATGTCTAATATATATATTTTTGTTGTTGTTATTATTTGTGCTTTTGGTGCAATATCTGGGAAACCATTGCTTATCCATTATGAAGACTTGTTTTTTCTTCTAAGAGTTAAATAGTTCTAGGTCTTACATTTAACTCTGATTCATTTTGAGTTAATTTTTTTATATGGTGGAGTAAGAGTCCACCATTAAAAAAAAGTGTCTCTTGTAAAAGTCTTTTTTAAAGTCTGTTTTGTCTGATACAGGTATTGCTACTCTGACTGTTTCTTCCTTTTTCCATTTGCGCGGCATGCCTTTTTCCACCCTCTCACTTCAGTCTGTATGTGACTTGATCTAAAGTGCGTCTCTTGTAGGCAGCATATATACAGGTCTTGTTTTTGAAACCATTCGGGCAGTCTGTGTCTTCTGATGAAGCACTTACTCCCATTACACGTGATAAGTATTGATGTGTATATTTTGTTGCTGTTTTGTTAGTTGTTTCAGATTTGTTTTAGTAGATCTTTTTTTTCCCTCCTTCTTTGTTTTCTTAAGATTTGATGACTGTTTTTAGTGTTATTATGGACTGTCTTTTCTCTTTTGCGTGTATATCTAGTATTGAGTCTTGGTTTGCTGTCACCGTAAGATTTTCATATAGCAGTGTGTATATAAATGTGATTGTTTTATGTGGCTGATCTCTTCATGTCAAATACATTTTAAATACTTGCATTTGTACTCCTCCCCTCATGGTTACTGTTTTTTGATACCATATTTTACACCTAATTGCTTTTTGTGTCCTTTAACTGTTTATTATAGATACAGATGCTATTACTGTATTTATCTTTTAATATCTCTACTGGCTTTGTGTGTGGATACTTTCCTACCTTTACTGTATATTTGCCTTTACTGGTAGATTGTTTCCTTCCATAATTTTCTTGTTTCTGGTTCTGGCCTTTTTTTTTTTTTTTTTTTTTTTTTTTTTNTCCTCTCTGTGAAAATGGATCTGGGCCTTTTAAATGATTTTCTTTCCTGAGCAGACATGATGCTAAGCTTTGCCAGGGCACTAGAGAGACACTGTAAAGAAGCGTTTTTTCCTTCCTGGTGGCAGCTCCCTCGCTAGATGCAGCTTCTCCACTTCCTGGCTGCCTTAGCACAGAAGTCTTCACCAGCATCTGGCTTTTGCAGGGTGCAGGCTCTTTTACTGCTGTCTCTTATACACATCTAGATGTGTATAAGAGACAGGTTGTAGCTTCTTCCCTTTTATCACTTTACATATATTGTGCCGCTCCCTTCCAGCCTGTGGTTTCTGCTGAAAAATCAGTTTATGGGCTTATGGGAGTTCCCCTGTATATTATTTGTTGCTTTTCCCTTGCTGCTTTTAGTATTCACTCTTTAATTTTTGGCATTTTGATTGCAATGTGTCTTGGTGGGTTTGGTTCTCTTTGGGTCAATCCTGTGTGAAGCTTTGTGTTTCCTGGCTATGGGTTGACTGTTTCCTTCCCCAGGTTAGGAAGGTTTTCAGCTTTTATCTCTTCAAATATTCTCTTCAAGTCCTTTCTCTCTTCTCCTTCTGGCACCCCTGTAATGCAAATATTACTGTGTTTAATGTTGTCCCAGAGCTGTCTTAAACTGTCCTTGCTTTTTCTCTTTCTTTTTTCTGATCAGCAGCAGTATTTCTACTACTGTCTTCCAGCTCTCTGATACACTCTTCTGTATCATTTAGCCTGTTATTGATTCTTTCTAGTGTGTTTGTTATATTCATCTCTGGTTGTTCATTATATTTTCTAATTTTAGTTAAAAAGTAACTTCTTGCTCTGTCCATTCTTCTCCCAAGTTCTTCGATCATCTTTACAATCATTACTCTTTACTGTTTCTTTACTGTTTCTTGCGTAGATCACGTATCTCTTCTTCTGGAGTTTTATTTTGTTACTTTGTCTTGAACATAGTCCTCTGATGCTTTGTTTTGTCTGTTGCTATTTATATTTTTATGCATGTGGTAGGTTAGTTATATCCCTCCGCCTTGGAGAAGTGGCACTAGATAGCTGTCCTGTGTGTCCCAGCAGTGTGGCTGGCTATATGGGTGGTATGGTAGGCTTGGTTGGTTCCTAGTCTGATTGTTTGCCTGGCCTTGCCCTGTGTGTACGCTGCTGGCTGCTCTTTAGCTGGGCTTGGTCACAGAGTGGCTGGTCTCGGAACCCTAGGGGACCCTGAGGCTAGTGCTGGCTCACTGGTGGGCTGAGTCAGGGTCCCAGAGACTCTGGGGCTATAGATGCCCACTGACAGGTGAAGCCAGATCCTGGGAGTAGTGCCAAGCTACTAGCAGTTAAGAGATGTTTTCTGGAGTTTGGCTGCAGGGCCCAGAGATCCTAGAACGCATTTTGATTGCTGTTGTTGGCGGGTCCATTCCAGACTGTTGATCATGGGGTCCAGATTGTCTGGAAGGTTGCATTCGCCTGCTAGTGAGCAGGACAAGGGCCCAGCTCATCCCAGGGTGGTCTGGCCTGTGTTGCAGGATCATAGCTGTCTTCTTTATGGTGTCTGCACCCTGGTGGGTGAGGCTGGTCTAGAGCACCAGTTTGTGGCCTGTCAGGAATAGGGCCACACAACAGGAGGTGAGTGGTGGGTGAGCGAGCAAAGCTTCTTCACCTGTATTTGCAGCTGCTCCCCATCAGTTGAATTACTGCCTGGGCTCCACTTCCAGTCAGATCAGCAGCAGCATAATAAATAAAATGTGCTTGAGTCATCTCAAACCTGCCCCTGTCTGTGAAACCTGTCCCCGGTGAGAGAAAGATTGGGGACCGCTGGCCTAGAGGCTTGTGTGGGCTTCCTGTCAGGTGGGGCTGATGCCTGCCCACTGGGGTATGGAGGTGAATACTGGCCCTTGGTGTGCAGAGCCGTGTCTAGGTATATGTCTAGAGGTGGAGTCGGTGTCTTTAGGCAGACTGTGCTGTGTCCCTGCCCAGTTAGTTTCCTGGCCCGAGGTGTCCCCAGCACTGGAGCCTGTAGTCTGTTGCATACGGCCAGGTCTTGGTGCTGGTGATCCAGAACATCAGCCACCAGGAGTGTTCACGCAGTTGAATGTTCCCCAACGTCTGACGCCAGTGTCTGTGTCCACAGCTCACCTCTCCAGGAGTCTACAGAACCAGCAGGTAGGCCTGGCTCAGTCTCCTATCAGGTTACTGCTTTCACCCTAGTTCCTGGTGTGTGTGAGATCTTGCGTGTGCCCTTTGAGAGTGAAGTCTCTATTTCCCAGTCCTGTGAGGCTTCTGCAGTTCCAGCCTTGTTGTCTGACTCTTGCAAGTCATGTCTGACTCTTGCAACTCCATGGACTGTAGCCTGCCAGGTTCTTCTGTTCATGGGATTTACAAGGCAAGAATACTGGAGTGGGTTGCCAGTTCCTTCTCCAGGGGATCTTTCTGACCCAGGGATTGAAACCGTGTCTCTTGAATAGGCAGGCAGATTCTTTACCCTCTGAGCCACCAAGGAAGCCCTCAGTACCAGCCTGCTGGCCTTCAAAGCCAAATGCTCTGGGGGCTTGTCTTCCCAGTGCTGGACCCCTGGGCTGGGGAGCCTTATGTGGGGAATCAGAACTCTCATTCTTGTGGGAGAACCTCTGCGTTATAATTATTCTCCAGTTCATGGGTCACCCACCAGGGGGATATGTGATTTGATTATATTGCAGATCCTCTCCTCCTTTCTTGTTATGGTTCCTTCTGATCTCTTCCGGTAGGTTCTAGTCTTTTCCGTCAGTGGTGGTTCTGCAGATAGTTGTAACTTTGGTGCTTGTGAGAGAAGGTGAGTGCAGGCTCTTTTACTGTGCCATCTTCCACACCTACTCTGTACTTTCATTACATTTATTCCTAAGTATTTTATTTTTGATCCTTTGAGAATATAATAATTCTTAATTTATTTTTGTTTATTAATACTATATAGAAATTCAGTTGATTTTTATATATTGATCTTGTATCTTGCAACCTTGCTAAAACTTATTTATTTGAATAGGTTTTTTAGCAGATTCCTTAAGATTTTGATATATATAAGATTGTATCATCTGCAAGTAGAGTTTGTTTTACTTCCTTTCCAATTTAGTTGCCTTTTATTTCGTTTCCTGGTTATGCTGCCCTGGCTAAAACCTCTGGTACCTTGTTAAAAGTAGAAGTGGCAAGAATGGACATCCTGCCTTGTTCCTGTGAATTTACTAAGCCTGCTAGGCAACTTGCAAAAATGAAAACGTTGGGACCATAAGGTATAGTTTTTTTTTAATATATAAATTTTAATCATGCTAATAGTTTTTGAAAATATATTTTATGGAGTACATACAGTGTTCTCAGGGGATAGATATGATCCTTAAGTTAGACTCAAGATCAAGCTTTGTCACCTAATATAAATGTATCATTAGTCTTAGAGGCGTTCCTGTTTGCCAGCTGTTTCAGCATTTTTCCATATGTGTCCCACCTCTCCACATGAAAGTACTGGAATGTAGATATGACCCTCAGTATCACAGGTGGGAAGACTGACTCAAGAAAGTAAATTTCATACCCCCAGTGAGTATCAGAGCTGGAATTCAAACCCAGATCAAATATCAAAACCATAGTTCTTCTCTTCCATGATGCTTTTCAAGTTTATGGCAAAACCTTTCTCCTTTAGAAAATTATGCAACCATTAGTGTTGTGTAGGGCTCAGTATAGAACACTAAAATATATCCAAAGCACCAAAAAAGAAGGTCTTTTTTTTTTTTTTTTGCTTTTTAAAATCACTGTTTATTCCATTTGGTAGAGGGTTTTTTAATTCCCATACAAATATTTGCAACAATTTTGAATTCCCCAAAACCATACATAGACGATAAATACCATGCTATTAAAGTATTAAATTTGTACAAAAATACTTTACAGTTTAATACTTGTTACAAATAAAAATACATATTTAAGTGACTCATGATCTTTTTCTTAACATGATTCTGCTTTATACTTTCTTGCCCTGGCGGTTCTGAAATATGATTGAAATAATATATTTCTTTGCACAGAAATGAAAGGTGAACTTTTTCCTTAAACAAAGGACACAGTGTTCAGATGCTTTACTTAAGCAGTTGTTTTAATTATTGACCAAAATAAAAATGTTTGGAAAATAATTTTTCAGTATGGAGATTCTACAATCAATGTACAGATCTATTTTTTTTAATATTCACCAAATAACAGTTATTAGTGTAACTATTCAAAATATCTGAACAAATGAATACAGTTGCTGACAGACATTAAAAGCAACTGTCACAGTTTATTGCTTTGGGGGATGGTAATAATTGGCAATGCATTTTGTGAAAATGTATTTACAATTTCAGTCAGTGGCATGGCTCAGAACAAAAGACAGTCCAGAGTCATTTACGTACATGTGCTGTACACCCCTCAGTATAACCAGTTTTCAAAACATGTCAAGCAGTATGAGTTTCATTTGCCTATCCTTAAGATAAACCTCATTTTAATAGACTTTTCATTCTCTCTTAAATTCGTAGTCTTGAATTTTAAAAATAAGATAATTTAACTAATTCTCAGTGTTACTAAACACCCTAATTCATTACCAGAGAGTTTTCAGCTATTAAAAAAATGTGTCCTTAAAAAAAAAAAAAAAACCCAAAAAACAGGTCACAAGACATATCCTGTTTGATAATTTGTTGCATAGGGAATAGCATACATCTTAGTTAAAATCATTCCTATACTTGGGCAAAACATGTACCACCACCTATTATGGTCTCCTACGTGCACCGTTGCTGAAATGTCGTAAGATAATTTTATACCTGTACCCCTCCCATAGCAGCAGTCCCAGCAGCTCACCAGACTAGTTCTAGCGGAGCCAGCTTTGTGAAAAGCCTGGTCAGTTAAATTCTTCATGAATAACTTCGTAATAAGACACTGATTTCAAAGCGAATTAAGGAAATTATTTTAGAGAATATTTTCAAACAGATATTTCTCTTTTTAAAAAGGAACAGGAAGATGGACTTGTGAACAAATGTCCTCTGATGTTAACTGTAGAGAGGGGTGGCCTGTTTTTCTTTTTCTCTACCATTGGGTTTGGCAGGGGATTGCCTGTCATATACCATAGTGATCACCAACAAAGAAACCTCTTCAGCTTGAAAAGGGAAGTGAACATGAGCCATGAGAGATTTAAAAGACCCCTGTGCTTGCAGTTAATGCCACGTGATTATCTGTGCTTCAGATGTCACAGAAATCTTAAAGGGATTTTTTTTTTAGCACCATGTAGATATTGTCTTTTGTCCCGCTTTATAAAAAGCGTTGCTATAGTGTATTAGTGGGTTCTCGTATCTCCAAATTACCACTGTGGCTCGGCTGTTGGAAAAAAGCACTGTTCTGTTCACTCCATTCTCCTCCTGGTAGAGTGTGTTCTAAGGACTTCTGCGAAGCCAGGGGGTTTCTACTAATAACCAGGTCCAGCTTATTACCAGATTCCGCTATGAGGGGTACAACAAGGCAGCAGTCAAAGTCTCTCGTTCGGACATGGTTAACCTGAAATGGCAAGAAGCGCCATGGTGAATTATTGTTATAATTCTCAAAACCCAGAGTAACATTTCAGATATAACAGGTTGATAAGAGTCTCGAAAATGCTTAAATGAGCACTCTGTATACAGAGTCTGTCCCAGCCCTGACTACACTATAAGAGGGGCATAAGCTTACTTATTCTCTGCTACTAAACTGTAAGGGCCTTGATGGCAGGGAGCAGGGACACATGTAACATCCCCCAGCTGAGCAAATAGCCTTACTCATGGGCAGGTGCTCCAAAGTGCTGTCATCCCCAATTTATGGACAAGGAGAGTGAGGCCCATAATGGTTAAGAGACGTGCCTAAGACCAGCAGCTGGTAAGTGGTCCAGAGAGGATGCTGGTGAGTGGTCCAGCAAAGATGTGATCTCAGGCAGTCTGGCTGATTCCAAAGTTTGTGCTGTGTTTTGTTTTTTTGTTTTCTTTCTTTTAAAAAATTTTTGGCTGCACCGTGCAGCATGTGGGAGCTTAGCTCCCAGACCAGGCACTGAACCCATGCTCCCTGCATCAGAAGGCAGAGTCTTAACCAGTGGACTGCTGGGGAAGTCTCCCACAACTTGTGCTCTTGATGATACTGAACTACCTCTCTCAGCAGCTCTCATGATCCCACCCCCTTCTGGGCTTGTACGTGTGCTCATCTTTCATGTTTCCTTATTCTTCCCACCCCCACCCCAAGTTTAAAAACCATCTCCATGCTGCTTCCTTCCAGTCCTTGACTTTTCATTCTCTCTGCCATCTTCTCAGTTTGGGACCTGACCATTATATTGTATTGTTGTTGTTTAGTTGCTAAGTCATGTCCAACTCTCTTGTGACCCCATGGACTGTAGCCTGCCAGGCTCCTCTGTCTATGGGATTTCCCAGGTAAGAATACTGGGGCGGCTTGCCATTTCCTTCTCTAGGGGATCTTCCCGACCCAGGGATTGAACCTGTGTCTCCTGCATTGGCAGGCAGATTCTTTACCGCTGGGCAACCAGGGAAGCCTTATATTGTATAAGTGACCCCAGTTGTTCAACATAGGAATGATGTGTTTTGAGTGCTCATCCCTTTAGCCACTCTTGACCCCTACTCATCCTGAAAACTCCTTCCTTGGCTCCGATGACACCACTGTGGTCTGACCTTCATACCATTTCAGCTGCTCACTTTCAGCCCTTTCCCGCCTTTACTTCATCCTATCCTTTAAATTTTGTTTTCCTTAGAGTTCTATCTTTAGTTTTCTTTCTTACTAGAAATCCACCCTCGTCAACTTTATCTAAAGCCATGTGTTCAGTATCCCAAATCTTTAGTTTTGGCTCTAACATCTCTCTTAAGCAACAAATGCAAACTGTAAGCTGCCTTTGACTGCTCCACCAGGATGCTCAGAAGGCATTAAAGGCTCAGGTCTGGCACAAGCATCTTACCCTTACCCACTGGTCTCCTTTCCTGTGATCCTCCCCTTCTTCACCCTACAGCAGTCCACCTATGACATAATTGTATTGTCTTTCTGAATTATGAAGTATGTCATTCTGCTTAAGAAATGAATATACCTCCAGAATGAAGTCTTAAAAGCTTGGCATTCAATGCCCTTCACAGTTCTGAGTCCAGTCTGCTTCTATAGCCTCAGCTTCCACAAAAGTAGGTATGTCTCTAATTTACAGAACAAATACTGGAGTATCAATGAAAAATGAAGGTGTTCCATATTCTTAGGACAAGTCTAATTGTTATATTGCCATGGTAAAAAGATCATCAGAATTGGTTTTAAAACTGTCTAATGAATCAGTGTAAACTTGCTTTGGTGAACATGTGTCTAAAAGCCAACCATCAAAGCACCCTCATGCTTTGAAAGTCAGCTCTTTAGGGACAAACTCATTCTGTTTGAATACATGTTCAAGACTGATGGCGACTCTTCTGTTCCTGCAAAATGCTCTTCCTGAAAACTGGACATAAGATCTAGGAATTGGCTTTCCTCAGTAAAACCAAACCTGGTCATGATATTACTCCATTAAGTAAATATGGTTCAGCTTTTGGATTTTAGATACTGTGTGAGATGAGATATCAAACACTGCAAAGTGGGAAGTGGGAGAAGATGGTACCGGCATGGCAGTCCACCCCAGTTTTCTTGCCTGGAGGACCCCATGGATAGAGGAGCCTGGTGGGCTGTAGTCCACAGGGTTGCAGAGAGACTGACATGAAGCAACAGCACGCACACATGCCTTTTCTCAAGTTTAGAATCTGCTGGGGAATGTATTCAGGGAAACACGCTGTTTCGGTGGTAAATTCTACTAAGGGAAAAAGTGTCATCCTCTCTAGGAGGGCCTCTGATCTGGTCTTGAGGCACAGGAGGCTGTGTGAACACTGGTCAAATAGGACTTTAAAAAGTTAGATAGAATTTCATCTGAGGTCTTACCTGTAAGAGCCTGTCGTAGGGCTTTAGGCCGCCAAGATCTCCTGGCCCAGCTGGGCGAATATTTTTGACATAGACTCCTTTCTCCAGCAAGCCATCTGCTACACTGAATCCGAAATCCTCCATGTCAGAGCCCTTGTACAGGGTCACCTGGAAGGTGAGAAAATGTTGGGGGGGGGCGGTATTTAGGTAGGTTGAGGACTTTTGCCTGTGAAACTTCTTGATGAACCAACTTTTCAAACTAATTTCAGTAATATAATAGATTTGTAACAGATTAGGCAGCTCCCCCTAGTCTTGGCTAGTGGTAAAGACTCCACCTACCAATGCAGGAGACTTGGGTTCAATCCCTGAGTCAGCAAGGTCCCCGGAGGAGGAAATGGCAACCCACTCTATTGCCTGGAAAACCACATGGACAGAGGAGCCTGGCGGGCTATAGTCCATGGGGTCACAAAGAAGCAGCCATGACCGAGCATAGCACACACACACACCAATCGTGAAGATTTTTCTATTCTTCAGGAACATCCTTGGAATTTCCAAAGTTCCACTCAGAACTGGAAAAGGAGGTGTGTGTTTGTTTGTTTTTAACTTGCAGTCATCAGGTGTATACAGGTGAGAATTTCCCAGGGGCATGTTCATGTCTCTGTTCTGGAGCAACCCCAGGTGTTGGGAGAAGCCAGAGTTAGCCCTTTGCAGCTGGATGTTAGGACTAAGCCAAAGACCTTTCTTTCCTGCTCACCATGCCTGGTGCTGTGCTGGGTACAGTGCTCAGCATATTCTCTGCCTCTAAGCAAGAGCCAGGAAGCCCATCATTGTATTTTCTCTGGTATTCTAATCAGGGCTTCAGTACTGCAGGCAAAAAATATTGTGAAAGGGAGCGAGGCCAAGATGGCAGAGTAAAAAGACTCTGAGCTCACTTCCTCTCATGAGCACACCAAAATCACACCTATCTGGGGAACAACCATCGACGAAAAAGACTAGAACCTACCAGGAAATACCTACAACTAAAGGCAGACGGAACCACAATGAGATGAGGAGGGGCAGGTAGGGTGGACTGGTGATACAATCAAATCCCATCCCCCTGGGTGGGCAACCCACAAACTGGGGAATAATTATACTGCAGAGGTTCTTCTACAGGAGTGAGCATTCTGAGCCCCACAGTCTGGCTCCCAGCCCAAGGTTCAACATCAGAAAGATAAGCCCCAGAGTGTTTGGCTTTGAAACCAAGTGGGGCTTAACTGCAGGAGCCCCACAGGATTGAGGGGAACATAGACTTCACTCTCAGGCACACAAAAATCTCATGCACACCAAGGGTGCACACAAAATCTCATGCATACCAAGACTCAGGACAAAAGCATCCGTCTGACAGAAGGCTAAGCCAGACCTGCCTGCTGGTCTTGGAAGGTTTCCTGGAGAGGCAGGAGCTTGGCTCACTCTGGGTACATAGACATGGATGGCAGACACTGGGGACTATTGAGCCACATGAACACTGCTGGTGGCTGCCGTATTGAGTCATTAGCACCAAGACCTGGCCTCACCACAGACTACAGGCTCCGGGGCCAGGACAAGTGCATGCTTGGTCACTCGGTCATGGCCAGCTCTTTGCAACCTGATGGACGGTAGCAGCCGGGTTCCTCTCTCCATGGGATTTTCCAGGGAAGAACTCTGAAGTGGGTTGCCGTTTCCTCCTCCAGATCTTCCCGATCAGGGGTCAAACCCATGTCTCCTGTGTCTTGCACTGGCAGGTGGATTCTTTACCACTAGTGCCACCTGGGAAGTCCCCAGACTGGGATGCTTCAGGGCAAACAATGACCTGGGCAGGGACACAGCCCGGCCCATTAGCAGGCAGGCTGCCTAACTTCTTAAGCCCCACAGCCACCTCTGGACTAACCCCAAGACAGGGCCCATCCCACTGGAGAGCCAAGACCCAGGTCCACTCACCAGTGGACAGGCTTATGCCTTTCTCTTCAGGAAGCTTGCACAAGCCTCCAGATCAGCCTCACCCACCAGGGGACAGACACTAGAAGCCCGAAAACTATGATCCCACAATGCAAGCTGGGCCCTACCCCGGTGCCAGCTGAGCCCTGGCCCTGCCCACCAGCAGGCCAATGCACCCTTCTGGACACCACGAACTTCATACCCAACTGTATTGGGAAACTCCCCACCCTCCCTCTGACCCCCTAAATCACTGATCCGAAATGAGCTCTGAGACCCCTGGGTCCTCCAGCCAGACTCTAGGAACCAGCTCTGCCTGCTAGTAGTCCAGCACTAACCCCAGTATCTGACTTCACCTGTCAGTAGGTGGGCAACAGCCCGAGTCTTTGGGACCCTGTGTCTGCCCACCAGTGGGCCAGCACCACCTCCAAGGCCTCCCAGGGTTGCACAATCAACCAACTGGTAACCTGGCCCGACTAAACAGTACTAGCAGCATCTGCATAGGGCAGGGCATGTCAACCAACCAACCCGACTAGACTGCCTGCATAATCAGCCTACCACAAAGAAGGACCCTTGCAGCCCTCTTAGGGGACCCCTAGAGCATTTAGCTTCAGCGATGAAAGGGGCGTACACGGCTGGGACGCATAGGACGTCTCCTACAGAGGGCCACTTGTCCAAGGCTAAGAAATATAATCTACAATAGACATAAAAATACAAACAGCAACTGAGACAAAATGAGGTGGCAGAAGATTGTGTTCTAGATCAAGGAATACAATTCCAGAAGAACTAAATGAAGTGGAGAAAGATGATCTATCTGAGAAAGAGTTCAGAGTAATGATCTTAAAGACGATCAAAGAACTTGGGAGCAGAATAGATGCAGAGTGAGACGTTAGAAGTTTTAAACAATTAGAAAATACAAAGAACAACCCAGCAGATGAAGTATACAATAACTAGAATGAAAAATACATTAGAAGGAATTAATAACAGACATTTAAAGAATAGTTAACACCTATTTTTCTGAAACCATTCCAAAAAATTACAGAGGAAGAAACAATTCCAAACACATTCTGTGAGGCCACCATCACCCTGACACCAAAACCAGACAAAGATATCACACAAAAAAGAAAAATACAGGCAGATGTCACTGGTGAACATAGATACAAAAAATTATCAACAAAATATTGGCAAACTCAATACAACTAAAAGGATCATACACCATGATCAAGTGGGACTTATCCTAGGGATGGAAGGATTTTTCAGTATCCACAAATCAATCAGTGTGACATATTACATTAACAGGATAAAAAAGCATATGATTATCTCAGCAGGTGCAGAAAACACTTGATAAAAATTCAACATTCAAAGAAAAAAAACTTAAAAAAATAAAACACATATGAAAAAGTACTCAATATCATCATTCATCTTGTCTTAATTGTAGTGTGGGTATCGCAAAATTTGAAATTCCATATGTGGATTGCATTATAATTCTAAAGAACTACATTCAATAAAAATACTTAGTGGGGAAAAAATAAAATTCAACATCCATTTATGATTTTAAAAGTCTTCAGAAAATGGGCATAGATGGACCCTACCTCAACATAATAAAAGCAATACATGACAAACCCATGGCTAACATCATATTCAGTGGTGAAAAACTAACAGCATTCCCTCTAAGAACAGGAACAAAACAAGAATGCCTACTCTTGCCACTTTTATTCAACATAATTTTGGAAGTCCTAGCAATCAGAGAAGAAAAACAAAGGGAATCTCAATTGGAAAAGAAAAAGTAAAACTCACTGTTTGCATGTAACATGATATTATACATAGGAAAATCCTAAAAGTGACATTAGAAAAGTACTAGAGCTCATCAATGACTTTGGTAAAATTGCAGGATTCAAAACTAACATACAGAAATCTGTTTTATTTCTGTATACTAACAACTATCAGAAAGAAATATTAAGGAAACAATCCCATTTACCATCACATCAAAAAGGAATAAAATATCTAGGAATAAACTTACCCATGGAGGCAAAAAACTTGTACTCTGAAAACTACAAGACAATGATCAAAAAAACTGAGGACACAAATAGATGAAAAGATAGACCACGTTCTTGGCTTGGAGGAATTAATATTGTGAAAATTACCACAGTACCCAAGGCAATCTACCAATTTAATATGATTCCTATCAAATTACCAATGGCATTTTTCACAGAACCAGAAGAAAAAAATTTAAATTTGTATGGAAACACAAAAGACCCAAAATAGTTAAAACAAGCTTGGGAGGAAAACATAGGCAACACACTCTCTAACATAAATCACAGCAGGATCCTCTATGACCCACCTCCCAGAGTAATGGAAATAAAAGCAAACATAAACAAATGGGACCTAATTAAACTTAAAAGCTTTTGCACAACGAAGGAAACTATAAGCAAGGTGAAAAGACAGCCTTCAGAATGGGAGAAAATAATAGCAAATGAAGCAACTGACAAAGAATCTCAAAAATATACAAGCAGCTCATGTAGCTCAATTCCAGAAAAATAAATGACCCAGTCAAAAAGTGTGTCAAAAAACTAAACAGACATTTTTCCAAAGAAGACACAGATGTGGCTAACAAACACATGAAAAGATGCTCAACATCACTCATTATCAGAGAAATGCAAATCAAAACCACAATGAGGTACCATCTCACGCCTGTCAGAATGGCTGTGATCCAAAAGTCTACAAGCAATAAATGCTAGAGAGGGTGTGGAGAAAAGGGAACCCTCTTACACTGTTGGTGGGAATGCAAAAACTAGTACAGCCACTATGGAGAACAGTGTGGAGATTCCTTAAAAATCTGGAAATAGAACTGCCTATGACCCAGCAATCCCACTGCTGGGCATACACACCAAGGAAACCAGAATTGAAAGAGACACGTGTACCCCAATGTTCATTGCAGCACTGTTTACAATAGCCAGCACAGGGAAGCAACCTAGATGCCCATCGGCAGATGAATGGATAAGAAAGCTGTGGTACATATACATAATGGAATATTACTCAGAACTTATATGCAGAGTACATCATGAGAAACGCTGGAATGGAAGAAACACAAGCTGGAATCAAGGTTGCCGGGAGAAATATCAATAACCTCAGCTATGCTGATGACACCACTCTTATGGCAGAAAGTGAGGAGGAGCTAAAAAGCCTCTTGATGAAAGTGAAGGTGGAGAGCGAAAAAGTTGGCTTAAAGCTCAACATTCAGAAAACGAAGATCATGGCATCCGGTCCCATCACTTCATGGGAAATAGATGGGGAAACAGTGGAAACAGTGTCAGACTTTATTTTTGGGGGCTCCAAAATCACTGCAGATGGTGACTGCAGCCATGAAATTAGAAGACGCTTACTCCTTGGAAGAAAAGTTATGACCAACCTGGATAGTATATTCAAAAGCAGAGACATTACTTTGCTGACTAAGGTCCGCCTAGTCAAGGCTATGGTTTTTCCTGTGGTCATGTATGGATGTGAAAGTTGGACTGTGAAGAAAGCTGAGCGCCGAAGAATCGATGCTTTTGAACTGTGGTGTTGGAGAAGACTCTTGAGAGAGTCCCTTGGACTGCAAGATCCAACCAGTCCATTCTGAAGGAGATCAGCCCTGGGATTTATTTGGAAGGAATGATGCTAAAGCTGAAACTCCAGTACTTTGGCCACCTCATGCGAAGAGTTGACTCACTGGAAAAGACTCTGATGCTGGGAGGTATTGGGGGCAGGAGGAGAAGGGGACGACCGAGTATGAGATGGCTGGATGGCATCACGGACTCGATGGACGTGAGTCTGAGTGAACTCCGGGAGATGGTGATGGACAGGGAGGCCTGGCGTGCTGCGATTCATGGGGTCGCAAAGAGTCGGACACGACTGACCAACTGAACTGAACTGATTAAAAAGAATGCATTTGAATCAGTTCTAATGAGGTGGTTGAAATTGGAGCCTATTATCAGTAAAACACCAGTACAGTATACTAAAGGATATATATGGAATTTAGAAAGATGGTAATGATTACCCTTATATGCGAGACAGTAAAAGACACATAGATGTAAAGAACAGTCTTTTGGACTCTGGGAGAAGGTGAGGGTGGGATGATTTGAGAGGGTAGCGTTGAAACGGGTATATTATCATATGTGAAGCGGATCGCCAGTCCAGGTTCGATGCATGAAACAGGGTGCTCAGGGATGGTGCACAGGGATGACCCTCGGGGATGGGATGGGGAGGGAGGTGAGAGGGGGTTTCAGGATGGGGAACACATGAGCACCCATGGCTGATTCATGTTGATGTATGGCAAAAACCACTACAATATCGTAAAGTAATTAGCCTCCAATTAAAAAATTAATTAAAAAAACAAGCTTGGGAAAGAAGAATGGAATTGGAAGAATCATGTTCCCTGGCTTTAGACTATACTATCAAAACAGTATAGTACTAGCACAAAAACAGACAGATACATCAATGGTACAGGATAGAATGCCCCAAGAAAAACCCATGCACTTATGGTAACCTATGACAAAGGAGGCCAGAACAATGGGGAAAAGACCATCTCTTCATAAGTGGCGCTGGGAAAAGAATGAAATTAGAACATTTTCTAACACCACATACAAAAACAAATTCAAAATTAATTAAAGGCCTAAATGTAAGACTGGATACTACAAAACTCCTGGAGGAAAACAGACAGAACATGCTTTGATATATAAATCACAGCAATATTTTTTTTTGACATGTCTCTTAGAGTAGAAACAAAAGCAAAAATAAACAAATAGAACATAATTAAACCTCAAAGCTTTGGCACAGCAAAGGAAACCATATACAAAATGAGACGAAAACCTACAGGAGAAAATATTTGCAAACAATGCAACCAACAGGAGATTAATTTCCAAAATATATAAACAGCTTATAGAGCTCAACATCAAAGTGAAACAATGTAATCAAAAAACAGGCAGAAAACCTAAATAGACATTTCTCCAAAGACAATATACAGATGGCCTACAGGCACCTGAAAAGAAGTTCAATATTGCTTCTTTTTAGAGAAATGCAAATTGAAGCTACAGTGAGGTATCGCCTCACACCAGTCAGAACAGCCATGGTCAGAAAATCTGCAAATAACAAAAGCTGGAAAACACTATGGAGTTTCCTCAGAAAACTAAAGACAGGATTACCACACGATCCTGCAGTCCTACTCCTGGGCATGTATCTGGCTGCTGCTAAGTCACTTCAGTCGTGTCTGACTCTGTGCGACCCCATAGACGGCAGCCCACCAGGCTCCCCCATCCCTGGGATTCTCCAGGCAAGGACACTGGAGTGGGTTGCCATTTCCTTCTCCAATGCATGAAAGAGAAAAGTGAAAGTGAAGTCGCTCAGTCTGTCTGACTGTTAGCGACCCCATGGACTGCAGCCCACCAGGCTACTCCGTCCATGGGATTTTCCAGGCAAGAGTACTGGGGTGGGGTGCCATTGCCTTCCCCGGCATGTATCTGGACAAAGCTATAATTCGAAAAGATGCTCGCACCCCAGAGTTCACAGGAGCACTACAGTGGCCAATACATGGGAGCGATCTCAATGTCTGCTGAAAGATGGATAAAGGAGTGGCACGTATATACAGTGGAGTATCCCTCAGCCATTAAAGTGAATGAAACAATGCCATTCGTAGCAATGTGGATGGACCTAGAGATTATCAGATTATGTAAATCAGACAGAAAAAAACAAATACCATGTGGTAGCACTTAATGTGGAATCTAAAAGAACTGATACAGATTAACTTATTTACAAAACAGATAAGACTCACAGAAAACAGGCCTCGCCCTGCCAGCTCCTCACCCTCTGGGAGGAACATGGGGCCCTGCTCACCACGACCAGGGAAAAGCCTGAGCCGCAACTAGAGAGTCGGCCCTGCTCGCCAGGACTACAGAAAAGCCTGCACAGCAACGAAAACCCAGCACAGCCAAATAAGCCGAGGAGTCCGCGTGGGGAGCTGCAGACACGGCCAAGAAAAGAAGGCCCCTGTGACTCCAGCCTCCAGAAACTCACCTGAGAGGGTGGCTCCTGAGAGAGAGAAGGGCCAGAGTGTCCCTCCCGAGACAGGGGACAGTCTGCCTGGAAACACGTCTCTTCTCTGCCCTCGATCCCGGCGGGAGCGACTCAGTCATTAATCAACCGGGTGGATAAGCCTAACGTGGTGACACTCGGGTCCAGCCCACGCAGCAGCTCTATACTGTGGGCCTGCCTCCTAAGGGGTGGGTCCCCCCTCTGCAGGAGCCACTGAGCTGCTCAAGTTCAGAGGGCTCTTCCAGCAGTGAGGACACAGGAGCAAGCGGAGGTCTTTGGATGCTTCCTGGGCCCGCTAGGTGATTCTGATACACACCTTGGGCTGAAGACAGCTGGCTTAATTACTAGATATTTCCATCAGGTGGAGGCAGACTCTACTAGTCTGAAACTTATGGCAGCGAGACAGGCGTGAAGCTGGAACGTGGATGTAGGTTTTTTGGCTAGTGACCTGAGCTGCTGAGTTGTGACAACAGCTAACCCTACCTGCAGCAGAGAGGTCCCTCTGGTGTCAGCCAGGACTTGTGAGCCTGTCCCACCTGAAGGTCCACGTCTCTGAGAGTCATCCTTCCTGGAGCAAGAGAGAAGAAATCCAGCTCCACCCACCAGAACTCCAACACAAGCCTCCCTAACCAAGAAACCTTGACAACCCACTGATACAACCCCACCCACAGTGAGGAAACTCCATAGTAAAGAGAACTCCACAAATTCCCAGAATATAGAAAGGCCACCCCAAACGCAGCAATATAACCAAGATGAAGAGACAGAGGAGCACTCAGCAGGTAAAGGAACAGGAGAAATGCCCACCAAACCAAACAAAAGAGGAAGAGATAGGGAATCTACCTGAGAAAGAATTCCGAACATTGATAGTGAAAATGATTCAAAATCTTGAAATAAAAATGGAATCACAGATAAATAGCCTGGAGACAAGGATTGAGAAAATGCAAGAAAGGTTTAACAAGGACCTAGAAGAAATAAAAAAGAGTCAATACATAATGAATAACGCAATAAATGAGCTCAGAAACACTCTGGAGGCAACAAATAGTAGAATAACGGAGGCAGAAGATAGGATTAGTGAAATAGAAGATAGAATGGTAGAAATAAATGAATCAGAGAGGAAAAAAGAAAAACGAATTAAAAGAAATGAGGACAATCTCAGAGACCTCCAGGACAATATGAAACGCTCCAACATTCGAATTATAGGAGTCCCAGAAGAAGAAGACAAAAAGAAAGACCATGAGAAAATCCTTGAGGAGATAATAGTTGAAAACTTCCCTAAAATGGGGAAGGAAATAATCACCCAAGTCCAAGAAACCCAGAGAGTTCCAAATAGGATAAACCCAAGGCAAAACACCCCAAGACACATATTAATCAAATTAACAAAGATCAAACACAAAGAACAAATATTAAAAGCAGCAAGGGAAAAACAACAAATAACACACAAGGGGATTCCCATAAGGATAACAGCTGATCTTTCAATAGAAACTCTTCAGGCCAGGAGGGAATGGCAAGACATACTTAAAGTGTTGAACGAAAATAACCTACAGCCCAGATTACTGTACCCAGCAAGGATCTCATTCAAATACGAAGGAGAAATCAGAAGCTTTACAGACAAGCAAAAGCTGAGAGAATTCAGCACCACCAAACCAGCTCTCCAACAAATGCTAAAGGATATTCTCTAGACAGGAAACACAAAAAGGGTGTATAAACCCGAACCCAAAACAATAAAGTAAATGGCAACGGGATCATACTTATCAATAATTACCTTAAACGTAAATGGGTTGAATGCCCCAACCAAAAGGCAAAGACTGGCTGAATGGATACAAAAACAAGACCCCTATATATGCTGTCTACAAGAAACCCACCTCAAAACAAGAGACACATACAGACTGAAAGTGAAGGGCTGGAAAAAGATATATCATGCAAATAGAGACCAAAAGAAAGCAGGAGTGGCAATACTCATATCTGATAAAATAGACTTTAAAACAAAGGCTGTGAAAAGAGACAAAGAAGGCCACTACATAATGATCAAAGGATCAATCCAAGAAGAAGATATAACAATTATAAATATATATGCACCCAACATAGGAGCACCGCAATATGTAAGACAAATGCTAACAAGTATGAAAGGGGAAATTGACAATAACACAATAATAGTGGGAGACTTTAATACCCCACTCACACCTATGGACAGATCAACTAAACAGAAAATTAACAAAGAAACGCAAACTTTAAATGATACAATAGACCAGTTAGACCTAATTGATATCTATAGGACATTTCACCCCAAAACAATGAATTTCACCTTTTTCTCAAGTGCTCACGGAACCTTCTCCAGGATAGATCACATCCTGGGACATAAATCTAACCTTGATAAATTCAAAAAAATCGAAATCATTCCAAGCATCTTTTCTGACCATAATGCATTAAGATTAGATCTCAATTACAGGAGAAAAACTATTAAAAATTCCAACATTTGGAGGCTGAACAATACGCTTCTGAATAACCAACAAATCACAGAAGAAATCAAAAAAGAAATCAAAATGTGCATAGAAATGAATGAAAATGAAAACACAACAACCCAAAACCTGTGGGACACTATAAAAGCAGTGCTAAGAGGAAAGTTCATAGCAATACAGGCATACCTCAGGAAACAAGAAAAAAGTCAAATAAATAACCTAACTCTACACCTAAAGCAACTAGAAAAGGAAGAAATGGAGAACCCCAGAGTTAGTAGAAGGAAAGAAATCTTAAAAATTAGGGCAGAAATAAATGCAAAAGAAACAAAAGAGACCATAGCAAAAATCAACAAAGCCAAAAGCTGGTTTTTTGAAAAGATAAATAAAATTGACAAACCATTAGCCAGACTCATCAAGAAACAAAGGGAGAAAAATCAAATCAATAAAATCAGAAATGAAAATGGAGAGATCACAACAGACAACACAGAAATACAAAGAATCATAAGAGACTACTATCAGCAATTATATGCCAATAAATTGGACAACGTGGAAGAAATGGACAAATTCTTAGAAAAATACAACTTTCCAAAACTGAACCAGGAAGAAATAGAAAATCTTAACAGACCCATCACAAGCACGGAAATTGAAACTGTAATCAGAAATCTTCCAGCAAACAAAAGCCCAGGTCCAGACGGCTTCACAGCTGAATTCTACCAAAAATTTCGAGAAGAGCTAACACCTATCCTACTCAAACTCTTCCAGAAAATTGCAGAGGAAGGTAAACTTCCAAACTCATTCTATGAGGCCACCATCACCCTAATACCAAAACCTGACAAAGATGCCACAAAAAAAGAAAACTACAGGCCAATATCACTGATGAACATAGATGCAAAAATCCTCAACAAAATTCTAGCAATCAGAATCCAACAACACATTAAAAAGATCATACACCATGACCAAGTAGGCTTTATCCCAGGAATGCAAGGATTCTTCAATATTCGCAAATCAATCAATGTAATTCACCACATTAACAAATTGAAAAATAAATGCCATATGATTATCTCAATAGATGCAGAGAAGGCCTTTGATAAAATTCAACATCCATTTATGATAAAAACTCTCCAGAAAGCAGGAATAGAAGGAACATACCTCAACATAATAAAAGCTATATATGACAAACCCACAGCAAACATTATCCTCAATGGTGAAAAATTGAAAGCATTTCCCCTAAAGTCAGGAACAAGACAAGGATGTCCACTTTCACCGCTACTATTCAACATAGTTCTGGAAGTTTTGGCCACAGCAATCAGAGCAGAAAAAGAAATAAAAGGAATCCAAATTGGAAAAGAAGAAGTAAAACTCTCACTGTTTGCAGATGACATGATCCTCTACATAGAAAACCCTAAAGACTCCACCAGAAAATTACTAGAGCTAATCAATGAATATAGTAAAGTTGCAGGATATAAAATCAACACACAGAAATCCCTTGCATTCCTATACACTAATAATGAGAAAGTAGAAAACGAAATTAAGGAAACAATTCCATTCACCATTGCAACGAAAAGAATAAAATACTTAGGAATATATCTACCTAAAGAAACTAAAGACTTATATATAGAAAACTATAAAACACTGATGAAAGAAATCAAAGAGGACACTAATAGATGGAGAAATATACCATGTTCATGGATTGGAAGAATCAATATAGTGAAAATGAATATATTACCCAAAGCAATCTACAGATTCAATGCAATCCCTATCAAGCTACCAGCGGTATTTTTCACAGAACTAGAACAAATAATTTCAAGATTTGTATGGAAATACAAAAAACCTCGAATAGCCAAAGCAATTTTGAGAAAGAAGAATGGAACTGGAGGAATCAACTTACCTGACTTCAGGCTCTACTACAAAGCCACAGTCATCAAGACAGTGTGGTACTGGCACAAAGACAGAAATATAGATCAATGGAACAAAATAGAAAGCCCAGAGATAAATCCACACACATATGGACACCTTATCTTTGACAAAGGAGGCAAGAATATACAATGGAGTAAAGACAATCTCTTTAACAAGTGGTGCTGGGAAAACTGGTCAACCACTTGTAAAAGAATGAAACTAGATCACTTTCTAACACCACACACAAAAATAAACTCAAAATGGATTAAAGATCTAAATGTAAGACCAGAAACTATAAAACTCCTAGAGGAGAACATAGGCAAAACACTCTCCGACATAAATCACAGCAGGATCCTCAATGATCCGCCTCCCAGAATACTGGAAATAAAAGCAAATATAAACAAATGGGATCTAATTAAAATTAAAAGCTTCTGCACAACAAAGGAAACTATAAGCAAGGTGAAAAGACAACCCTCTGAATGGGAGAAAATAATAGCAAATGAAGCAACTGACAAACAACTAATCTCAAAAATATACAAGCAACTTATACAGCTCAATTCCAGAAAAATAAACGACCCAATCAAAAAATGGGCCAAAGAACTAAATAGACATTTCTCCAAAGAAGACATACGGATGGCTAACAAACACATGAAAAGATGCTCAACGTCACTCATTATCAGAGAAATGCAAATCAAGACCACAATGAGATACCACTTCACACCAGTCAGAATGGCTGCGATCCAAAAGTCTGCAAGCAATAAATGCTGGAGAGGGTGTGGAGAAAAGGGAACCCTTTTACACTGTTGGTGGGAATGCAAACTAGTACAGCCACTATGGAGAACAGTGTGGAGATTCCTTAAGAAATTGCAAATAGAACTGCCTTATGACCCAGCAATCCCACTGCTGGGCATACACACCGAGGAAACCAGAATAGAAAGAGATACATGTACCCCAATGTTCATTGCAGCACTGTTTATAATAGCCAGGACATGGAAACAACCTAGATGTCCGTCAGCAGATTAATGATAAGAAAGCTGTGGTACATATACACAATGGAATATTACTCAGCCATTAAGAAGAATACATTTGAATCAGTTCTAATGAGATGGATGAAACTGGAACCGATTATACAGAGTGAAGTAAGCCAGAAAGAGAAACACCAATACAGTATACTGACACATATATATGGAATTTAGAAAGACGGTAATGAGGACTCTATATGCAAGACAGTAAAGAGATACAGATGTGTAGAGTGGATTTTTGGACTCTGAGGGGGAGGGAGAGGGAGAGGTGGAGGGTGGGATGATTTGGGAGAATAGCATTGAAATGTGTATCTTGTCATGTAAGAAAAATCGCCAGTCTGTGTTCGATGCAGGATGCAGGATGCAGGATGCTTGGGGCTGGTGCATGGGGATGATCCGGAGGGATGATGTGGGGTGGGAGGTGGGGGGGGGGTTCATGTTTGGGAGTTCAAATAAAAGTATATTAAAAAAAAAAAGCTGAAAATGGAACTGCCATACAACCCATCAATCCCACTGTTGGGCATACACACCAAGGGGGGAAAAAAAAAGACTCACAGAAAACAAACTTGTGTTACCAAAGGGGAAGTCAGTGTAAGAAGAGAGGAGAAGTTAGGAGCTTGGGATGAACAGACACATACTACTATATATAAAACAGATCAACAAGCACCTGTTGTATGGCACAGAAATTATATTCAATATTTTATAATAGCCTATAAGGGAAAAGAATCTGAAAGAGAATATATATATACATATATCTGAATCACCTGGCTGTACACTTGAAACATTATAAGTGAACTATAGTTCATTTTTTAAAGAAGTCTTAGAAGACCTGGAAGTACTCCTTTAAGGAACACCGCCGCTGGGGCCCGGCTTGAGTAGCTCCCTCACTCCCTTTCTTGGGTTTGGTTTCGCAATTCCAGCCATTCACTCTTCTCAGCTATGGGCCTCAGGCTGTTCCCTCTGCATTAAGGCCAGTGCCACCAGCTAAAGTTTTCCCCAACCCCCAGGCCTCCTTCTGACCACCCACAAGAGATAGTCTGAGGTTCATACGTTCATCAAATGTGTACCGAGTCTTTCCATGTTCTGAGCATGGTCCCAAGTGCTGAGAAACAGCAGTGAGAGAGAGGCGGGCAGAGAGAGAAGAGGTTGCCTTCCAGAGGGAAACGCATTCATGCGTCATGGCCACTGAGACCCACTGTGCTGGGCACCAGCCAATGTGCTCAGCAAGTCACACTCATTTAACAATGGGACTGCTTTTTTTAGTAAGGTTTGCCGCACACCCTCTGCAACAACCAATGCACATATCAAGCAATGATTGGGGTTTGCTTTTTAACTCTGATTATTTTAAAATGCCCTGGAAGAGGAAATGGCAACCCACTCCAGGCGTCTTGTCTGAAAAATTTCATGAACAGAACAGTCAGGTGGGCTATAGTCCATGGGATTGCAAAGAATTTGACATGCCTGAGTGACTGAGCACATTTTAAAATGTATATTTCTTTTAACACACATCATACCCGAAATACATTCTTGCAAAGGAGTAAAACACTTTAGAGCTATATAGGGCAAAATGTGAAGATTAATACTCTCCAAGCAATAGAGTATTATTATTCTATACCCAGTTATTTCACTTCAGAGAAGTATGGAATGCTGAAGGAAATACAAAGTGGTCATTTGTGGATTTTCATGTCCCTGGGCAGAGAACTAATATATCAAGCTGGCGGGGTCAAGTCTAATCACCAGGCAGCCTTGGCGGTTTCTGCCGTATTGGAGGTGAGGAAATTCAAGCTTGCCCACAGTCACAGAGGTACTGAATAGTGGGGGCACGTCTGACTGACTCCAATCAACTATTATATTCTAATGCCAGCCACTCAAGTGCCTTATTTCATAGATTCTAAGATGTACTTTTTTTTTCTTCTTCATGTTTTCAGTTCTCTGAAATCAGGCCATGTTTTATAGGCAGAGGTATCTTAGGTCCTATGAAATAGGGTATAACAACATCTCACCCCACCTGCCTATTTCCCACAATACACTAGAAGGAAAGGGGCCAGAATTTTGTTACATTGCTTTATGAGAAAAAAAAAAAAAATAGCCCTATCTTGCCAGTTAAAGGGTGATTGGTCCTGAACAGATGCATCGCCATCTCTCAGAATGGTGTGAAAATGCAGGGTCTTGAACCCCACTCTGAACTCCCATTTGCCAAGTTCTGAGCACACTGAAATTTGCTCTCCGTGGTACTTTACACACCAGAGGGGCTAGTACATGTTCTGAAAAGGAAATGAGCGGACTAACACTACTTCATTTAACATTGTGTTTCTTACCCATCTTGCAGGATTCTTAGGGTCAAGTCAGATAATCATCACTGGATGGTAAACTCATGATGACTCTGCTTTATTGCTATATCTTTTTTTCACTGCTATATCCTCAGTCCTTCAAATAGCACCTAGCACATCGTAAGGTTCACCTGGACCTTACGATGTGCTAGATGGGTAAGAAACACAATTTTAAATGAAGTAGTGTATGTGAAGTTTTAAGACCTGAAATAACCTGATATATGTGGAAAGATCACTTTCGTGGCACTCACTTACACAATCAGAAAGTCCTACCTGACTATAGAAGAGGTGCGCAAGTGTGTTAGCAAAATCCACTCCCCACATTTGACATGTACCTTAATGATGCATGCGTGCTCAGTTGCCAAGTCATGTCCTGATTCTTGTGACCCCGTGGACTGTAGTCCATGAGGCTCCTCTGTCTGTGGGATTACCCAGGCAGGAATACAGGGGAGGGTCAGATGATCCATGGGGAGAGAATGAATCCATGAATGAGAGAATATCCATGAATGAAAGAATGATCCATGAATGAGAGAACGATCCATGAATGAGAGAACATCCTCTCACCCAAAGCGAAAGTCATCAGGAGGGGAGGATATGTTTTTGTTAGTAACCTGGGCTCAGATAAAGGCCTGAGGGGAGATGTGGGAGATGTCCACTTCCCAAGTTCCTTGAGGGGGGCAAGGATCCTTGTTTTATTCACTGATACATCCCAAACTCCTTAAATGGTACCTGCTACATTGTAGAGCTAGTATTTTGTTGAATAGATGAAGTGACTGGTTCTGACATACCATGTGGCTGAGTTTGGAAACTAGTCAGAACTGGCCATGATGTGCTCTCTGTGTGAACAGAGAGGGATTTAATTCTGAGGGTCAGGCCACACCCTGCCTCCATGGCCCAAGAGCCATGCTGGAAATGAGCAAAGGCAAAAAGCTGCAGGGTGGCTGGGACTGGGCAGGACAAAGCTCCACAGTGACATCATGTGACCTATGACACTGGAGCCAGGTCTGTCTGCCCTCCCTTTGAGCAGAGGAAGCCCCAGTCTTGTACAGGGAGTAGGGTGGGATGTGTGTGCTAAGTCGCTTCAGTCGTGTCTGACTCTTTGCACCCTCATGGCCCGTAGCCCACAAGGCTCCTCTGACCGTGGGATTCTCCAGGCAGGAATACTGGAGTGGGTTGCCATGCCCTCCTCCAGGGTATCTTGCCCATTCAGCGACTGAACCTGCATCTCTCACATCTTCTGCATTGGTAGGTGGGTTCTTTACTTTGAGCACCATCTGGGAAGCTCCAGGGTGGAATGTAGGGTTCTCCAACTTGAGATGCAGGACTTCTCAATATTAAGGCTGTGGGACTTGTGTGAGTAGATTAAAAAGCAAACAAAGCAAACCAGATGCTACTTTTTCTACCAAGTTTGTGGAGTAGATCATACAGTTTGTGTAAGAAAGGCAAAATGAATGCCAATTCTTTCCTTTCATTTTTAAAATAGAGAATTAGTGGACTAAATATTTCCAGTGGTGTCCCAAGGAGTTTTTTTCCAGTGGGGAGGGGAATGACCTTTTAAAAGTACATTATCAATATGAATCTATGGGTCTTTTTATATATAATGTGTTACAATCAACTGCAACATTCTTTTGCAAGCTCAAGTTTCCTCTTTTTTGGCCAAGTGGAGTCCTTCATGTTGATGTCGTGTTGATATCATGATATGACCCACTTGCTCTGATAACTTCTCTGCTTTTGGCACAAGATATCACAGACTAATAGAAGCAACAGTTAGAACACCAGACATGGAAAAACAGGCTGGTTCCAAATTGAGAAAGGGGTACATCAAGGCTGTATATTGTCACCCTTAACTTATATGCAGAGTACCTCATGCAAAATGCTGGCTGGATGAAGCACAAGCTGGTGTCAAGATTGCTGGGAGAAATATCAATAATCTCAGACATGCAGATGATACCACCCTTATGGCAGAAAGCAAAGAAGAACTAAAGAGCCGCTTGATGAAGGTGAAAGAGGAGAATGAAAAAGCTGGCTTAAAACTCAACATTCATAAAACGAAGATCATGGCATCCAATCCCATCACTTCATGACAAATAGATGGAGAAACAGTGGAAACAGTGACAGATTTTATTTTGGGGGGCTTCAAAATCACTGCACATGGTGACTGCAGCCATGAAGTTAAAAGACGCTTGCTCCTTGGAAGAAAACCTATGACAAACCTAGACAGATATTTAAAAGCAGCAACATTATTTTGTTAACAAAGGTTTGTATAGTCAAAGCTATGGTTTTTTCCCAGTAGTCACATATGGATGTGAGAGTTGGACCATAAAGAAAGCTGAGTGCCGAAGAATTGATGCTTTTGAACTGTGTTGTNGAAAACCTATGACAAACCTAGACAGATATTTAAAAGCAGCAACATTATTTTGTTAACAAAGGTTTGTATAGTCAAAGCTATGGTTTTTTCCCAGTAGTCACATATGGATGTGAGAGTTGGACCATAAAGAAAGCTGAGTGCCGAAGAATTGATGCTTTTGAACTGTGTTGTCGGAGAAGACTCTTGAGAGTCCTTTGGACTGCAAGGAGGTCAAACCAGTCAATCCTAAAAGAAATAAGTCCTGAATATTCGTTGGAAGGACTGATGCTGAAGCTGAAACTCCACTACTTCGGCCACATTTTGTGAAGAACTGACTCACTGGAAAAGACCCTGATGCTGGGAAAGATTGAGACCATGAGGAGAAGGGGATGACAGAGGATGAGATGGTTGGATGGCATCACTGACTCAGTGGACATGGAGTCCACTGAGTTTGAGCAAACTCAAACAATGGAGTTTGAGCAAGCTCTGGGAGTTGGTGGTGGACAGGGAAGCCTGGCACGCTGCAGTCTATGGGGTCACAAAGAGTCGGCCATGACTGAGCAATGAACTGAACTGATCATAGACTCGAGCTTCCTGGTGGCTCAGCAATAAAGAATCCACCTGCAATGCAGGAGATGGGGGTTCAGTCCCTTTGTAGGGACGATCCCCTGGAGGAGGGCATGGCAACCCACTCCGGTATTCCTTCCTGGAGAATCCCATGGACAGAAGAGCCTGGTAGGCTATAGTCCATAAGATCGCCAAGAGTCAGACATGACTGAAGCAACTGCCTTGAGTGGAGGAAACACTTCAGGTTTATTTCTAGTCCCTTTCATCTTCATGTTCTTTCATCGAAGATAGGCAGGGGAGGAATAGGGGGAGATGGGTGCGAAGGAGGAGGGGGTGGAGGTGACCAACAGCTAACATGCTTGGTGACAGCCTGTTACTCTTGGGACTGTTTACCAGTGTATGAAATGTCTCTATCCAAGGTCCCAGCTTTTGCACCCCTCTCTGGCTCTGTCTCTGGATCTCTCGTCCTTCTGTTCCCTTTCCACTTTTGTTCCGAGTCATGGTCTCACCACTGACAAGCAGCACACCTATGGGGGATGGTGGCACATCTTATCTCTGTTGCATTAGTAATTAAGTGTAGGCTTGGAGAGCAGTCCTGTGGACCCTCTGGCTGGTTGCTAAGTGGGCTGGCATTTTCTCTGCAAGCCTAGCCACACTCTTCAGTCATATCTGACTATGAGAGTCACAAAGCCTATGTTTGCAATGGACATTAGGAAGCCCATTTCTGTCTTAGCTCTGAGACATATTTCTCAACACAGTGAACTGGAATCCCTGCAAGGGGGAAACATTTGTTGCAGACCTAGAATAATAGTACAGTTCTTCATTGTTCAACTGGCCTGTGATTCTCGGGTGTTTGCTCCACAGTATCGAACCCAGAAGGGGCAAAAGGGTAAGTGTCACTAAACACTGCCAACACCAGGCAGTGGGGATACACTAACCACAACAGTAGAGATGGATGTCGACTAGTGCCAGGTTAGCAGATTAGCTCATTAACTGTAAAGTCCCAGGTGCTGGCTAAGAGGCTTGGCTCTCCTGAACCTTAGCCTTGATGTATCTCTATGGCAAACTCCTCAGGATGAGAGACTAATGTATGGTTTAAATATGAAAGCAATCTGTTTCTCTAGAAAGATTTCCTAAGGTTAGAGGAGACTGAATTTTAATAGCCAGTTCTATGATTCTCTTAGAAGTAGCAAACAACAAAATGAAGCTTTAAAATGATACAGACGTAAGACTCCAGGAATCAATAATTCACAGAAATAGGACACACAGCTGGCTGGTCTCAAAATCAGCTGCAATAAATTGTGCCATGTGGCTGCTGTTCTCCTGCTTAGCTGCAGACGGGTAGCGGTTACTTCTGATGTATTTCCTGTCCAAAAATAATTCTAAGGATCGCAAGGTTTAAGTTGCATTTCCTGCCCCCCACAGATAAACCCCTTAACCAGGCACTTTCCGATATATGATTGCTTTGATCTCCCAGCAACTCTGTGTGGCAGAAGCATGCCTTTCCCACTAACGAGGACACTGACCTTTGAACTTGACGAATGGACTTGTCCAGGTGGAATACAGTAAGCCTGAGGATTTCAGTATTAGAGTATCTGACCTCATCTGCTGTGTTCCTTCCACTGAATCATGATTTTTTTTTTCCTTGACACATACTCTCCTAGCTGGTCAGGCAGTTTTTATCCATTTCTAACTGCCCAACAAACTAAAGATGAATAGTTTATCACGTCTGCTGTATTTCTTCTCATCAGCGCTCTTCTGTGGTTTTCCCCAGCATCTGTGCAAACTGCTCCCAGCTGCTCTAGCTCTTCACGCTCCAGCTCTTCGTGCTCCACCCTCACCCAAGAAAATCAAGATTTTTCTTGTAAAGTCTCTATTCTGTGCCAGGCTACCTTGGGGGAATCTGGATTATGAACACAATGCTAGATTTTTCTGTTCCAAAAGGGCCAACAAGCCTCTTGAAACAACACTCTGGGTAAGGATACAGTTCTACAAAACTCACTTCAATTTTAACCACTTGTCAACACATGCTGCAGCTGCCTCTAACCCTCCTGAGAACAGAAGCCTTAACAGGAGGTGCAGGACTTCACCGTAATTCAAGTTGAGCTTTCATTGGTATTTCTAAGCAAGTTCATCTGCAGGTCTGAATAATGTCCTCGAGGCAAAGATCAGAAACTTAATGCCTGTGTTTTCAGTTTTGAGTTCCATGAAAAGCCTTAGCAGCAGAGCCAGGTCTCTGCACTTGGATTTTAAGGGCAAGTGTGTCTAGTGTCTTGACCATGTCATGGTGAGTGATAGCCACCCCAGAAGCAGTTCCTATGCCCTGGCAGCCTCCCTGTGGCTCAGCCCTTTGCTTTAAGGACCAAACCAACACCTACTTCAGAGATGGTTTCAGTTTGCCCACAAACCACTGGGTACTTGGGTTTATTCTTCCAGACACCACTGGGGTAGCCCTGTTGCTTTAAACTTGACAATTCAAGGCATGAATTGACTTTGAGGACAATCCTATACTACCAGTGGGGCTGGAAGAAAATAATAAAGTATGGATTTTCTAGTTAGTTACCATCAGCTCTGCCCCTGGGCCTTCCCACTTGCCCAGCCAGCACCAACTCAGCCCAGCTTGACCAAAGACCTTTCCAGCATGTCAACTCAGGACAGCCTACTGGCCCTCCCCACACCCGCCCCTGCTCTCTGGCTCCTACGTGCACTCTGGCTTGGCTCCCCGGCAGCTCTCGACTCAGGCTCCAGTTCTCAGTTCCACCAGCAGCTCACCGACCTCCATAACCTACAGACCCATGTGGGCAAATTGTCGTTGCGTATGTTGAGGGTAGGGAGTTCCCCACACCACCAAGCAACTCTGCAACATTAGATGGCTGTCCTACAGTTCAACTCAATTCTGAAATTATCCACACAGAGGCCGTGTCAGATCCCACAGGTTAAGGGTTCCATCCTACAACATTACCCGACCCCTACTCCACCATTTCAGACAATGGTCTTCAGACCAAGCTCATCACTCATATCTTTGCCCAACTGGCTGTATCTCAGAGGTTCCAGCAGCCTCCTCCTTGGGTTTGAGTAATCTACCAGAGTGGCTCACAGAACTTACCAGATCACCAGTTTGTTACAAAATGGTATAATTCAGGAACACCAGATGGAAGAGATATTTTGGGGCAGGTTTTGTGGAAAGGTTGTGGAACCTCTATGTTCTCTTCAGGCTCTGATCGCAACCCTCCCCAACCCCATCCCTACATCCCATGTGCTCACCAACCTGGACGCTCCTGGAGACCCATCCTTTTGGGGCTTTACAGAGGCTTCACTACACAGGAATGACTGTTTAAGCCATTGGCCATTGGTAACTGATTTCACCTGCAAACTCTTCCTGGAGGTCGGAGGTGGGACTGAAACCTCCAAACCTCTAATCACAGGGCTGGCTCCACTGGCAATCAACCCCCACCCTTAAATGCATCTAAAAAGCAACTCATTGAGTTCAGTTCAGTAGCTCAGTCATGTCCCATTCTTTGAGACCCCATGGACTACAGCACACCAGACTTCCCTGTCCATCACCAACTTCCAGAGTTTACTCAAACTTATGTCCATTGAGTCGGTAATGCCATTCAACCATCTCATCCTCTGTCGTCCTCTTCTCCTCCTGCCTTCAATCTTTCCCAGAGTCAGGGTCTTTTCCAATGAGTCAGTTCTTCACATCAGGTGGCCAAAGTATTGGAGTTTCAGCTTCAGTGTCAGTGCTTCCAATGAATATTCAGGACTGATTTCCTTTAGGATGGACTGGTTGGATCTCCTTGCTGTCCAAGGGACTCTCAAGAGTCTTCTCCAACACCATGGTTCAAAAGCATCAATTCTTTAGCACTCAGCTTTCTTTATAGTCCAACTCTCAGCACTGGCCACAGGACTGGAAAAGGTCAGTTTTCACTCCAATCCCAAAAAAGTCAATGCCAAAGAATGCTCAAACTACCACACAATTGCACTCATCTCACACACTAGTAAAGGAATGCTCAAAATTCTCCAAGCCAGGCTTCAGCAATATGTGAACCATGAACTCCCTGATGTTCAAGCTGGTTTTAGAAAAGGCAGAGGAACCAGAGATCAAATTGCCAATATCTGCTGGATCATAGAAAAAGCAAGAGAGTTCCAGAAAAACATCTATTTCTGCTTTATTGACTATGCCAAAGCCTTTGACTGTATGGATCACAATAAACTGTGGAAAATTCTGAAAGAGATGGGAATACCAGACCCCCTAACCTGCCTCTTGAGAAATCTGTATGCAGGTCAGGAAGCAACAGTTAGAACTGAACATGGGACAACAGACTGGTTCCAAATAGGAAAAGGAGTATGTCAAGGCTGTATATTGTCACCCTGCTTATTTAAGTTATATGCTGAATACATCATGAGAAACGCTGGGCTGGAAGAAGCACAGGCTGGAATCAAGATTGCCGGGAGAAATATCAATAACCTCAGATATGCAGATGACACCACCCTTATGGCACAAAGTGAAGAAGAACTAAAGAGCCTCTTGATGAAAGTGAAAGAGAAGAGTGAAAACTGTCTCTTATACACATCTAGATGTGTATAAGAGACTGGAATTATCAGAAGCATGTGGGCCCCAGGAATTTTGAAAAGCATGATTAAAGGTGAGTTGAAGAAAGTTCAAGATTACTGTATGAGAACCAGATGTGACTCATACCTGAAGCAAGGGCATGCAGTTTGATATATATCTTCTTTTTGTCGTGATTTAAGTTTAATGAAAGTAAATAAGGAGAGCTCACATTTATAGAATTAATTACATTCAAATTAATAAACTGTGGAAAATTCTGAAAGAGATGGGAATACCAGACCCCCTAACCTGCCTCTTGAGAAATCTGTATGCAGGTCAGGAAGCAACAGTTAGAACTGAACATGGGACAACAGACTGGTTCCAAATAGGAAAAGGAGTATGTCAAGGCTGTATATTGTCACCCTGCTTATTTAAGTTATATGCTGAATACATCATGAGAAACGCTGGGCTGGAAGAAGCACAGGCTGGAATCAAGATTGCCGGGAGAAATATCAATAACCTCAGATATGCAGATGACACCACCCTTATGGCACAAAGTGAAGAAGAACTAAAGAGCCTCTTGATGAAGGTGAAAGAGGAGAATGAAAAAGTTGTCTTAAAATTCCACATTCAGAAAACTAAGATCATGGCATCTGGTCCCATCATTTCATGGCAAATAGATGGGAAAGCAGTGGAAACAGTGGCTGACTTTATTTATTTTGGGGGGCTCCAAAATTACTGCAGATGGTGACTGCAGCCATGAAATTAGAAGATGCTTACTCCTCCTTGAAAGGAAAATTATGACCAACCTAGACAGCATATTAAAAAGCAGAGACATTACTTTGTCAGCAAAGATCTATTTAGTCAAGGCTATGGTTTTTCCAGGTTTCATGTATGGATGTGAGAGTTGGACTATAAAGAAAGCTGAGTGCCGATGCTTTTGAACCGTGGTGTTGGAGAAGACTCTTGAGAGTCCCTTGGACTGCAAGGAGATCGAACCAGTCTATCCTAAAGGAGATCAGTCCTGGGTGTTCATTGGAAGGACTGATGTTGAAGCTGAAACTCCAATACTTTGGCTACCTCATGTGAAGAACTTACTCATTGGAAAAGACCCTGATGCTGGGAAAGATTGAGGGCAGAAGGAGAAGGGGATGACAGAGGATGAGATGGTTGGATGGCATTACCGACTCAATGGACATGAGTTTGGGTAAACCCTGGAAGTTGGTGATGGACAGAAGGCCTAGTGTGCTACGGTTCATAGGGTCGCAAAGAGGCGGATACGACTGAGCAACTGAACTGAACTCACATCCATACATGACTCCTGGAAAAACCATAGCTTCGACTAGATGGACCTTTGTTGGCCAGGTTACAACCTACCAAACTTTCACTGCACTGAGCACTAACAGTGCTGGTTTAATTTCCCTATTCCAAGGAATGCTGTGGTTTGGCACTACAAAGGTCCTCAAATAAGAATGAACTTCGTGCTTCATCTAAGGGGAAGAAAGAGAGCAGCTCTAGGCTAAACCACTATCAATGTGATCATCACTGCAGCCCTGCCAGAGGCTCAATAGACATGCAATGGAGCAGAAGGATGTTGGAGGAAGATCTTCAGCAGGCTTCTTTCCAAGGGCCTGGAAAGAAACACAGTGACCCTCAGGGAGTCACCTTATTTGTAAGTGAACATTCCATATATAACAGAATACAATCTATTAATAAATGCATTTGATCACAAAAGAGACAAGCAAAGCCATCAGAAGAAGAATGATCCCCAAGCTAGGGCTAGACTTAAGGGTTAAGTTATTTCTGCAGAGGGATAGTGGTGGGTCCTTGACAGAAACGAGAGATCAAAGACTGAGAAATCAGGCACACTGGAACACTGCCTAACAAGCCCGCCTAAGGGTCATCTGAGTCTAAGGTACCGCATCTCTGTTTGACTTAGCATTTCTATGGCTCAGAGCTCAGCCTCTGTAAAAGTGGATAGCAACTTGAAGAGAAGTGATAGGATGCAAATAGAGTTCTGCCCCTTAGAAGAGATAAGCTCAAAGGCTTTGCTTTTATTTCACTGTAAGTCATTGAGCAGCTTTCATTTTAACTAGGAAATCTTATTCTGACATTCTTTTTCTCCCCCTCCTTGGACTGATACATATATATTATTTTCTTTATCTTTCCTTTGAACAAATGTTTTTATCCTGCTGTCATTCCTCATTAATGAGCTAAAAAACTTTTTTTTCCCCACACGAGCCAATCATTTGTATATAATTTTGTTACATTTTTGAGAAGTATGTCTTAGAATTACAGACAAGGGGACCTGATGGAAACAATCCATTTTAAGGGCTGTCAGGGATGGATGTCATTGCTCACATAAAATGTACAACCTAAATTCCAACCCTTATTCCACAATTCCACATTGATTGTTAGCTGCCCCTGGTTTTACAGGGAGAGAATACGCTTGTCACACTGACGTAATACGCGTCCATTTCTCTTTGTAAAGAGGGTGTCATTGCAGTGTACAACTCCATCTGTGGAGGCTCTAAGATGGCTGCCCGAATCATCTTTAAGGCTAGGATTCTGAGGAGCTCTCCTTTCCTGGGTTTCTGTCACTGCAGAGTTGAGGTAAGACTGAAGGTGACTTCACCTGGGAAATGCTATTTGTGAACTCTCTCGTGATAATGAGTGATCCAGGCCCTTTCTTGGTAAGTGAGCAAACTGAGGTTCAGAAAAGTGACGTGACTCATGACTGGCAGGTTGTGGCCAGACCTTGGCCTGACGATTCATTTGATCCCGAGTACCAGCTGCAAATATTTGGTGAAGAGTCACATTCAAAATAAGATATGTATTTCCATTTCATATTTCCTCCTAGGGTTCAGCCTGTTCCTGACTTGAGGAGAATTTTGAAAAATACGTGGGTACTAAACACCCAAAATGACACTACTTCCAAGAAGTAAAACAACTTTATCATATAAAGAAGAACAAAAGTACACTCTCAAAACACTCCAATATATTGAAATTGCAAAGTGAACTTGACTGAGAGAAAAGCTGATGGTAGCAAATGCAGCTATAAGGATAAAGGGGTTCCTTGTGAATGATTCAAATGTTCAAGAGTTGAGCCATCTGCAGCTATAAATAGATTCTGGAAAATAATTTTTAAAAACTTTCTGTAAAAAACAAAACAGTTGCATACAATAAAGGAATACAATCTTATTGAAAAACACAAATGACAGGACAAAAGGAAATAATTTTTTTTTAAAAGTCCAAATGCTCTGAATGTGAATCTACAGAAAAAAGTTTTTTTTTGCCTTAAAATATGCAAAGAGAAGTGAAGCTAGAATTTATCTCAGAAGTATATTAAGCAGATACTAAAGAATATTTAAGCTTCAGAAGGAAAAGAAGGGTTTTATCAATGAACTGCAGCTAAGATCACAAACTCCATATCTGCAAAGAGAAAAAACAATCTATGATAAGCTATAATAGTGATACAAAGCAGAATTAATTTTAGAGATAAAATTTAGAAGCTCCAGGGTTAACAATGCAAACTCATTTCCTCTTTGCTCAGCCACTCAGCTGTTGCCTTCGATCTCCCTGACACAAAATAACCACCTCCTGCTAGCAAAACCTACAGGAGTGATTCCCAATCTTCAGGTGCAAAAGAATCCACTAAGAGGTTGCTAAAACGTTGATTTTTTTGCCTCAACTCCCAGAAAATGCTGACCAGGTAAGTCTGGGTTGGGCTTAGGAACCCATATTTTAACAGGCACCCCATGTGATGATGGTAAATGTCATCAGAGGCTCACATGCCAAACTATTCTCTAAGGCTAGAGTCTCAAAACTTGTAGTTGCTACCCATTAATAAGTCTTGAAATCAGCTCAATATGACAGCATTTGAAAAGAAACAAAACAGAAAATATTAGTGTATACCGTGCAGTCAATTTTTGGATTCATTTATTCAATACCTATTAGGGTGGCCAAAAAGTTTGTTGAATTTTTACATAAGATCTTACTGAAAAACCCAAATGAACTTTTTGGCCAACCCAATATGTAAGTGTGAGTGTATGTGTGTACTGAGTTGTGAGGTAAGATGTATTTTGGATAACATCACTTCCCTGTGACGCCCTCACTGTCCCTCCCCTGCAATCTAAGTACCAAATCATCACTCCAGCTCCAATGTCCTCCTCCAACCACAGGGCCAAAAGGGGAAGTGAGGCTGTGTTCTGTGTTTATTCTCAAGTGTCAGGAAGCATAACTAGTCTTTGGGGTTCAGGAATGAAGGACAGAAGACTTGTTAGGATATGGAAGACCCTTGGATGCAGTAGATGCTGTGACAATTTAAAAAATGTAGCCTCTCACCTGAGCTCAGCATTTTTGGAAGGTCTGAAGGAAGAAAAGGGATTGGCAAGGAGGACTGGGTGGAAAATGAGGGGCAGATAATAGTTGAAACTCAAGAAATCAGAAGATTAAGCCCACACTTTATTCTTTTTGTATGAGGATGATGCTAGTAACCCATCATCAGGAGATGGTGTGGCTTTTGTGTTTTGTTTGTTCTCCCCAGGAATGGGGATGGATACTGGCCCATTCATTCCTATCCTCTTGATGCAGCTTCTAGTGACAGTAAGAGTTTGAAGGTACTGGCTTGGACACAGACAGATCCACAACTTGTTCTCATGGAGGCAGCTTTCACCAAGTGGCACACAGCCCCGAGAAAGATGGCAACTGGAAAACAATACCATGTGTCTTCAGAATGGGGTGCTACTGACCCTACCCAGCCTCTTTACTCTGGTCTCTGCAGCCCCTTAGAAATTTCTCCACTAGGGCAGTGGAGAAAAGTCCACCCAAGGGGCTCAATGAGAATCAGCCTTCATTCCGCTCGGCAAGCCATGCATGCAGTCTGACTTTGGGTTATTTTCAACTTGAGGAAGGGATGTTTTTCTCTTTCTCTGGCCCCATCTCCACACCACCCCCCAAAGAGTACCTTTTCCTACTTCTATGAAGGTTTAGTCCAGGCTAATAGCACCCTGGGCTTCCCTGGTGGCTCAGAGGTAAAGACTCTGCCTGTCAATGTAGGAGATGCAGGTTCGATTCCTGGGTCAGGAAGATCCCCTGGAGAAGGAAATGGCAATGGACTCCAGTATTCTTGCCTGGGGAAATCCCATGGACAGAGGAGCCTGGCAGGCTACAGTCCAAGCACCCCAATGGGAAGATAATTCAATTCAATCCACAAGGCACTTGCTTTTTCATGGTGTCAGGTAATCTTCGTTCAAAGGGTGCCCACAATCAAGACACGAATACAATTACCAGTCTCTGCTCTGAGTAAAGTGACTCTTCGAATCACCATTTCTCCTTTTCAGTGTTTTGAAACTGGAGTGTGGGTTAGCAGCAAACGTGAATGGAGTATCAGGGTAACTGAATTCACACACACACACAAAGGCACCTGAGATGTGAGCATCCACCATTCCCACGTTCCATACCGTCAGGCTGCAGGCTCCTCTGCTACAGTTTCACTTCACAGCCTCATTTTGGGTGTCTTATATAATGCCCAGGACACCATCGACTTCTGAGCACCTTATTTGTTTGGCATCAATTTGGAAGAAGAGAGAAGCCACATGGGAAACGCACTTAGTGCCACTACAGAGGGAAATGACTACAGTGAAGGAAAAAAGCAGCAACCCATTCGCTAGGTCAAGTGGGTCTAGCATAGTCTGTGGTCGGTCGTCTCTCAATTCACACACTGCCACACAAATGTTCCAACCAGTCCATCCACTGCCACTCACTGTGCTAAGTGCATGATGCCTTTAAAAAAGAGAGCTCTATTTTCAGCACATTTTTTAAAACGTCAGCTATAACAACTTGCATAGCCAATTTACTGTCATGATCTTTGCTGACTGCTTTCAGTACAGGAGGGATGGGGAGACAAGCCTTTTGCATTGCTGGGCTACCAAGGAATCTTCCTTTGAAGAGACTGCTTCACTCCAGAAGGAAAAACGGCTCTCTTCTACACTTGCTATTTCTCTATCCTGTTGTTTAATCACTCAGTCATATCTGACTCTTTGCAGCCCCATGGACTGTAGCCTGCCAGGGCCCTTTATCCATGGGGATTCTGTGGGAGGTTCTGTGGGAGGCAAGAATTCTAGAGTGGGTTGTCATTTCCTCCTCCAGGGGATCTTCCTGACCCAGGGACTGAATCTTCTTCATTGGCAGGAGGGTTCTTTACCACTGAGCCACCTAGGAAGCCCTTCCCTATCCTGTAGATGGGGGAAATAAATGCTAAGACATGCTATTGTCAGGGGCTAAAAAAGGGAAAAAATACAGCACACAGCGGGCACTCATTGTTACCCTTTCCCTTTGGTGCTGAAGGAAGGTGAGTTACCCAGAACACTTGTTTTCCTGGGCAGCAGACTTTTACAGAAAGCGGGAAGGCAGTGTTCCTAAATAACCGAGGGAATCAGGAGGGGCCAGCCCTCCTCATGGTACAGCAGAATTAGCAGTGACTATGCAGCTTCTGCAGTTTAATCACCAAGGGAGTCCTTACAGCCTCCTAATGGTGTTTGTCAATTAGCCAGTTAGGATATGTGACAGGTGGTGAAGCCTGATGCTTACCAGACAGACACATCAGTTCAGGGAAGCTGGATAAACTCACTTGTGACCACAGGCTGAAGCTGGGTCCCCACCCTAAAATACCAGAAATGTCCTGACTGTTCTGTAAAGTCTGTAATGCCTCTTGCTGCACAAGGCTCCAGTCATGCTGGCATATTTGCACTCTCTCAGTACACTGCAATCCTCAACATGCTTCTGTACATGTTTCTTTCCGTGCTTTGGAATGCTTTCCCATCCTCCACCTTCCTGCAGAGTCAACACCTACATCTAGGAAGCATTTCTCATTCCTCTGTAGTGGGTTAGTGTCAGTCACTCAGTCGTGTCTAGCTCTGCGGCCCCGAGGACTGTAACCCATACAGCTCCCCCGTCTGAGGAATTCTCCAGGCAAGAACACTTGAGTGGGCTGCCGTTTCCTTCTCCAGGGGATCTTCCCAACCCGGGATCGAATCTGGGTCTCTTGCACTGCATGCAGATTCTTTACTGTCTGAGCTACCAGGGAAGCCCTTAGTGGGTTAGGGTGCCCCCATCTCCAAAGACAGTCTAGTCTTGTGTCCGTCATTGTACTAATCCCACTGTCTTCCCACTATTTCCTGGACTGTCTTCCCATTAGACAAGAGCTCCTTGGAGATTTACAATACATTCTGTAAGTAAATAAATGCACAATCTATGTACTGAATGAATGAATCAATGAGTATTTAAAGAATGAACCCAGGAATGGAACATGAATTCAGAATCCAGCCTCCCAAACAATCCTTTCTTTCACCATATCCTTTGTCAGCAGCAATATAGCTCCTTTCAGTAGGTGGGTAGGGAGATGAGTTGGTGATGGACAGGGAGGCCTGGCGTGCTGCAATTCATGGGGTCGCAAAGACACGACTGAGCGACTGAACTGAACTGAGGGAGTCTAAAGTCTTTAGAGGAAAAGGAGAGTAGTGGCCTGTTACCCCTTCTTAACCTGACATTTATTTGCTCTTCTGGGTAAGACAAATAACTTATCTCTAGTTAACAGATTATTAACTACAGGTCTTCTCTGTAAGAAGAATGGAGTGAGACTGTTACTAACTATACCTCCTTATGTATTAACTACAACAAAGAGCGAATTCTACAAAAGAAAACCAGAGAAACCTCCCTTCCACTGATTTCGCTGGCCCTGGGCTCCACAGATACTGTCACCTACACCTGCCTTGTTTAAACTCTGCCAGCAACTTGAATTCAGTTATGTTTGCAACTGTGAGTTTTCATCCATGAAGCAAAGTGAGGCAACCGCCTTAGCAGAGATGAAACATAACCAGGCCTTATTTTGTCCTGACCAAGGACATCTAAATTATGTCTCAAAGAGAAGTTTATACTCCCTGAATAACATAACCATCTACTGAGAAGTCTGTAGTTGATGATTAATCCTTCCAACATCACCTCAGAAACCCCTTTTCCATGTAGCTAGGAGTGTACAGCATTTAGAAAATCTTTTCCCCTTCCAATCAAGTTGAAATAACAGAGCTTCTGCAGGAAGATTTTGGCCATAAATACACTTGTGATCAATTCACTACTTGAAAGCCAATGTTCTCTGTTTTACGAGATCACCTCTTAAAGATCATGTCTTGAGAACCATCGGTCTCTGATGATCTGCCCTTAAGCTCTGGCTTCTTTTCTCGGCTGAGCCCACAGCAGAGTGTCATGATCATGCTCAAATCAGGGTACTCATGCTGAGCAGAATGGCTGTGAACCATAACCCCCAAGGGAAGAGAAGAGAGTTTCCTGACCTTGTGCAGCTCCACAGGAGTCGGGGACATGATCTCCTTTATTTCCTGCTTCATTTTTCTCAGGGTGACAGACTTCCTGCCCACATCTGAGGGCAGAGTGTTGCTGCGAGTGGTCTGGCTATAGTGTGGCCGGGAGCTGCTCCGTTCCTGGAAGCTGGCCTGTCGCCCCAGCTGACTGCGAGATGAAGGGACCTCGTGATTCAAACTCATCGTGCTCCCCGACATGATCGTTGCCTGCGGCAGTGACAATTTTCAGAAACAATTAAGCCATCGGGTAAGAGGAAGGTTTGGCGGCTCAACATGAAGCACATTTCGCCTTCTGCTCAGTCAAAATACAGTCTCTTCAGGGCACAGCCAAAGGCTGGAGAATGGAGGTACCGACTGCACCATGAAAGTCTGGGAAAATGCTTCGCAAGTGACATTTACAATGCACATAACAAATCTAATCTAAGTACTTAAGCCATTGAGTTTATTTAAGCAAATACCACCCCTGGCAGTTTGGAGGCACACTGAAGAGCTCTAACATCTGCTTACTGCAAACTACATTTTTAAGCAGAAACTTTCCACTGAGTGGGGTCTAAAGATGGGATTTATCAGGCAACCTTCAATATATCTTACAGAAATGAACTAAGAACTTCTTATTGGAGATCAGGCGGCCCCTGCTGGCAATGGCACCTCCAGCCCCACCCGCAGGGAACGACAGGCTGAAATGAGGCTACTGTACAAAAGCGAGGGCTCCCACTCAGTATTGCCTGCCTAGCTTTGGTGTACCGTCTTCCCTTTGGCCACGTGGCCAGCCCGGGAACTAAGCAGATGAGTTAGGTCTCCACATCACTTGGTGTAGGTCATTGTTTCTTAGAAGTGACCCATGTGTAAGATCCTCAAAGAGGTTAAGGAATAATCATATAACGTGCTACTGGAATCAACCCTTTGCCCAAAAGCAATGGGACTTGAATTTTACCAGTGAATTGAGAAGTGTTCAAATATATTGCCCCTGTATAATATACAACAAATGGCAAGATTAGCTCTCAAAAATGACTGAGTCTCAGCAGTGGAACAACAACAAAAAAAGCATTTGAAAACAATATCATGTTGGGAATGTTCATTTCTCATGGTTGGAGGATGCTAAAATTCTGCAAATATGCCTGTAGCCAGCTCTGTATTCTTCCACATAACGGTTATATAATGGTAGACCAGCATCAGTGAATCTGCCCAAAAATAAATTCCACATGCCGTATGACTGGCTACAACATGATCTAGTGGTTTATATTAATACTGATGCTAAAGGTAACAGAAGTGTAATGTGAGTCCTTTGAATGTATGCACACATTTAACAACTTTATGAGTTAAGTGCTGTAATTACTCCTAATTTACAGGAGAGGAATCTAAGGCACAAAGAGACTGACCTACTTGAGGTCCTATAGGTAGTTAATGAGCCAAGTGCACCATCTAAAATTACTGATCAGGAGGGAACACTGCAAAGTGAGTAGAGTTTTTATTTGTTACCTCACTGTTGCTGCTAAGTCGCTTCAGTCGTGTCTGACTCTGTGCGACCCCATAGATGGCAGCCCACCAGGCTCCCCCGTCCCTGGGATTCTCCAGGCAAGAACACTGGAGTGGGTTGCCATTTCCTTCTCCAATGCATGAAAGTGAAAAGTGAAAGTGAAGTTGCTCAGTCGTGTCCGACTCTTAGCGACCCCATGGACTGCAGCTTTCCAGGCTCCTCTGCCCATGGGATTTCCTAGGCAAGAGTACTGGAGTAGGGTGCCATTGCCTTCTCTTTCGGGTAAATTTCCTTTAATTGAAACCTTTTTATCACCAGCTTGTTGGTAACATGGGACATCCTTTTGTTTTATGGTACTTAACTCACATATATCATTCCTTGTTTAATCTGCTGTTACTGAAAGCATTCAACGATTATTTTCTTGCTGTGGGGAGCACCCACCTATTGCTTTTACCTACTTAGACTAGTTATTTGCTTTGTTAACATTTATTCTTTATACTCATTTTTCATTAGACTGGCAGGAAGCACATTGGAAATCAAATAATCACTACAGCGGGAGACAACTGTTCTACTTTGATAAGCCTTAGCCATAACAGAAGTTATAATCTGATCTAGAAATGGTTCTGATGGAAGCAACAACATAGTATCAAAAGGTTTTCAGATAAAATTTTCAAAGGATGAATTGATTGCTTTGTTTAAAGTGAATATCAACTGAATTAGCGACATCCCTGCAGGAATATTAAAATTAAAACACACACACAAAACTAAACAAAAAGTAATTATTTAAAGTTTCTTAAGACTTGTTTTGGCTTCACGAGTATGTACCACCGATTTTCATTTTGCACAATTTGTAATTTATACATTTTCAAAATCATCAGTGAGATAACTGATATGCATACAGCTTAGAAGGAGTATGTCCAAAAGTTCTCTATTTGACATTTAGTTAAACCTTCTTCTTATGTTATACTAAGGAAAAAATAGTTAAGACAGTATTCATTACTGAAAGAAGTAGCAAAAAAATAATTTTTATTGAGCATTTATTAAGTGCCATGTTCTGTGTTGTGTCATACGAGCATTAGTCATTATAAGCCCTGTATTTTAAAGAAGAAATAACTGATCAAAGAGATTAAGTAACTTGTCTAAAATCTTAGTTTGAATTTCTCTCTTGTTAAAACTGTACATTCTTCAGCACTAACGCTGAACCTAAATTATTGCTAGCAATGGGGAAAGTGACTAGTATAATTTTCATTTTCATTTCAATTGTAATCATTTTTTATCTTAGCTAATCTACACTTGTTACATTTATAGTGTGCTTTAACTTTTAATGCTAGATATAAATTTCATATGCAGGAACCTAGCTCCAATAATATTTTTTGCATAGTAGCACTTGAAATTAAGGGATCAGAGTTCATCCAAACTAATAAGTGAATATTCCTTGTGCTAAAAGTGTGAATAAGACTCTAATTTATGGATTTGTCAATCATTCTTTCTAGTTGAAAATGTTATTTCTCTTTGACTATTAAATTCAACCCATTTTTTCCCCTGGATATATAATTTCAAGGGCCACACCTGCCTGAAGTGATGTTAGAAAAAAATCTATTGGCTGTTGCAACATAAATTCTATACTGATGGATGTTGTTTTCATCAGGTAACTCAATTTCTGGGTGAAAACACAACCTGACTGTATTACTTTTTACATCATCTTCACTTTGTTAATACCTAATGTAGAAGAGGCTATGAGAAGAAAAACGGGTTCTTCAAATGAGATTTCAAATGAAAAATGCAAAAGGCATATAAGCCAAAACATGCTTTTAAAAGCAGTACTATGTTAAAAAAATGTGAACTGAGATCTTTATTCAATTTGGTACAATGCTGATCATTCTCCATACAGGAAGTGGTAAAAGTTTAAATAAGCTACCTGATACTTAAGCATTCTATATTTTTTGAAAGTTGCATGAAAATGAATCAATTGCTAACATATTAATTTATTTACATTTTGTAGGATTATCCATCTCCAGGTCGTTTAACTGTGCTCTGAAGTTGAAATTCATGCCAGGTAATACCATGATGTTTACAAATTCAAACTAATATTTTTCTTTATAATTCTCTTTGCAGATTCACAAACATTGGAGTCACATAAAATATCCACACATGCAACTGAGAAGCAAAATAATATAAAGATGAGTCATCATTTTAGAACTGCAAGAGTTCCACCCAGTTAGGCCATTCACATTCCTTATGGTGACTTGGGGACCTCATACGACATCAAAATAAAAATGAGACTTTTGCCACTTTCTTTTTTACAGCTCAGAAAATTTAAAAGAACATAAAAGGAAACAGTCCAGGGCTTCCCAGACCAAAGTGTGAATACTGTCAGCAAATTTACGGCTTTGATTAAAGAACTCACCAGGAGTTCTGCTGTTATACTCCATCTCTCTGCAAGTCCTTGAATTCACACTAAGTTAGCACAGAAGCAGGATTTGCAATTCACAGCAATGTACTCTGTAATATTTTGGCTGCTGATCAAACAGACTGGCCTTTTTTCACCAGCCGCATTGTCATCTACTTTGAGGGCAAAATGGAGTAAAATCGAATTTCCTCTTATGTTCCTCTTCACGATTAAATTAACGTCTCTACCAGGAACAAATGAAAACATGCCAAAGAAACCTTTCTAAAGCAAATCAGAGAATGGGAGGCGCCACTGCTGAAACTGAGCTCGCCCGAGCGATCCGGTGGCAAACAGAGACAGTCAGGGTTAGCAAGGAGCAATGGCAGAGAAGCCACAGGTCAGTAAGCTCGGGGGGGGGGAAGGTGTGATA
>SJYX01014793.1:0-24293 GCA_006410675.1 Oreotragus oreotragus | reverse complement strand
CTTCTCCAATCTGCCTTTCACCCCCTAGAAACACCTCTGGTCAAAGTCAGCCACAACTCCGTTTGCTAATCTCACGTTTCTCAATCTTTACTTGACCTCTCCCCTTGTTGAGAAATATTATTCCGTCAGCTTTTGTGATCTCAGACGCCTATTACTGTTGTTTTTTTTCTTCCTATCCTTTAAGGGTGCTCCAGCTCAGTCTCCTCTGCAGGCCCCTCCTTCTCTTCCCTAGCACATCCCATCTTTGACTTTAGTGATTGTATACTGTTGCTTCCCTGTCTACCTGCTACTTAAACACAGCGCCTGAGCCCAGAGGTGTATATTTTAGTACCTACTAAATGCCTCCACCTGCCACAGGCACCCAGACTCAAAATCTCCAAAATGGAACTCATCATTTCCTATTTAAACTCTACTGCTCCTTTTGTATTGCCTGTATCAGTGAATGGCACATCAACCACTCAGTTACCTATGCCAGATACACATCATTCTTGATACTGTACCCTCTACATTTAATCACTGATGCAACAAGCCCTGTGGGAGTAGACCCCTTTATGCTTCCTCTATTTATGTGGGAGCTTCCCAGGTGGAGCTAGTGGTAAAGAAACTGCCTGCCAATGCAGGAGATATAAGAGATGTGAATTCCATTCCTGGGTTTGGAAGAGGGCATGGCAACCCACTCCAGTGAACCCCAGGGACAGAGGAGCCTGGAGGGCTACAGTCCATAGGTCGCAAATGATTGAAGCTACTTAGCACAAACGCACTGGGGAAGGCAATGGCACCCCACCCCAGTACTCTTGCCTGGAAAATCCAATGGACAGAGTAGCCTGGTGGGCTACAGTCCATGGGGTCGCTAACAGTCGGACAGACTGAGCGACTTCACTTTCACTTTTCTCTTTCATGCATTGGAGAAGGAAATGGCAACCCACTCCAGTATTCTTGCCTGGAGAATCCCAGGGATGGGGGGGCCTGGTGGGCTGCCGTCCATGGGGTCACACAGAGTCGGACACGACTGAAGTGACTTAGCAGCAGCAGCAGCATGGGCTTCCCTGGAGGAGGAAATGGCAACCCACTCCAGTATTCTTGCCTGGAGAATTCCATGGACAGAGGAGCATGGTCGGCTACAGTCCATTGAGTTGCAAGGAGCTGGACAGGACTGAAGCGACTTGGCACACATTTACGTACCTTTCTAACCATTTCTCCTGCCATCACCCAAGTCTAGATTTGAACATTTCCTGTATAGGTGACTATGACAGTTATCCTCTCAAAAAGAGCCTAGGACATGAGTACTACCATAATCATCATTTTCATGATGATGAAACCAAAAACTTAGAAATGTTTATTGCTTAGTTACCAAGTGATTGAGTCAGGATTTGATCTTGTATCGCATACCTATCATTAATACCCTTTTTGGAAAACTTCCTTTAGGCAGAATCACTTATGAAACACCCTACTGTGCCCTATCCTGCTAACCCCACACTCATTCTTCAAGTCTTGGTACAAATATTCCTACAGGAAATAGTCACACCCCTGCAACCCCCAATTTGGGTTGGGAATGTGATGAAATGCTACCCTATCTTCCCATAGTTCAGTTAGATCTCTTTACTACACTTCGTTGTAATTGTCCATTTACTGTATTCTCATATCTTGGTTAGATATATACTTTAAGTTGCATGCAAGAGAATACCCAACTAACAGTGGCTTAAACAATACAGACCTACAATTATCCACTGGTGGCAGTTCGAGGATTAGTGCAACAGATCAATGACACCATCAAAAACCCAGGCTCTTTCCTTGTTTTGGTCCCATGCTCCTCAGCGATTTGTTTCGTTTTGTTTACCAGATTTTAATTTTTATTTCTCAGACTTGTTGCCACCTGGTTGCAAGATGAGTGCCTCATACAAAAGCATCATGTTGTCCTAGAACTTCCAAAAGAGTGAGGGAAAGTCGTGCAGAGTCCCTCTCTTTTTTAAGCAAAGAAAGAATTTTCCTAAGGATTCTCCACAGACCTCTCGTTGAACAGAAATTAGACCAGTACTTCTCCTCTCTGTCCCAACACCCCCTTTTCAAGACAGATAACTTTTAATTCTTTACTATCCTGGCATGAAATTCATAGATAATATCATCTACAAAAACAAAAAATAATCTCCATAATAATCTATGTATGCCTTAATGGCAATATAGAGGAGAAATAAAATGAATTTACTAGAAAATAATATGTATTACAATATGCAGGCACACAGGCATATCTATAATTTTCAAGACAGATAACTTTTAATTCTTTACTATCCTGGCATGAAATTCATAGATAATATCATCTACAAAAACAAAAAATAATCTCCATAATAATCTATGTATGCCTTAATGGCAATATAGAGGAGAAATAAAATGAATTTACTAGAAAATAATATGTATTACAATATGCAGGCACACAGGCATATCTATACTATACAAAAAGATGTAGTCAGATGCTTGCACCTATTTATAATGATTTCACAGAACATAATATTTAACCCAATGTAGTCAATGTTTTTTCTTTTATTTTGACATTTCAAAATATATCATGCAAAAATATATATCATGAATGCGTATGTATAATAAATGCATTTATATAATTATATATGTGCATATATTGCAAATGACTATATTAAGTGGAGGCTAATGGAATGTCTTGGTGACTCAAATATTAATGGAAGCATTGTCACTGCTGATTTTCTGGAATGATGAACAATTCTTGGCAAAGTTCCAAAAAAACTAATAATCTCTCCTCTTTTAATAGGATATTTGCATTCCTGAAAAATTTAGAGTATATTAAAACCATACAGAAATTACTTTTGCAGTTACTTGTAAATGGGATTAAGGTCTAGGTTCAGATAAGTATAAACATACATGTTACTGTTTTTATGTTTGTGTGTGTGTTATTTACATGTTGTTACTGTTTTTATATTTTTAAAAACATAAAAGAAATCTCTTTAAAGAAAGCTGAACACTGAAGAATTGACGCTTTTGAACTGTTGGAGAAGACTCTTGAGAGTCCTTTGGATGGAAGGAGATCCAACCAGTCAATTCTAAAGGAAATCAGTCCTGATTTTTCATTGGAAGGACTGATGCTGAAGCTGAAACTCCAATACTTTGGCCACCTGATACAAAGAACTGACTCATTGGAAAAGACCCTGATGCTGGGAAAGATTGAAGGTGAGAGGAGAAGAGGATAACAGAGGATGAGATAGTTGGATGACATCACCGACTCAGTGGACATGAGTTTGAGCAAGCTCTGGGAGTTGGTGATGGACAGGGAAGCTTGACCGGCTGCAGTCCATGGGGTCACAAAGAGTAGGACAACTGTGTGTTATCTCCCTGAATGTCTGGCAGCACGTTCAGTGAGGGAGGCTGTCTGATTCTTCATTGTGAAATTCTTCCTAGGCAATATGGGAATCTCATCCATTAGTTGCTAAAGTGCTTCCCTCCTATGGTGACAATCAAAACACCTTCCCATTTTCTGTTGTGCATTTTTTAACAGCTTTATTGAGATTTAATTCACCCATTTAAAAACCTTTTTATTTTGCGATAATTGTAGGTTTACATGCAGTTATAAGAAGTAAAGGAACCTCTTGATAAAAGTGAAAGAGGAGAGTGAAAAAATTGGCTTAAAACTCAACATTCAAAAAAAGATCATGGCATCCAGTCCCATCCCTTCACGGCTGATAGAAGGGGGAAAAGTAGAAGCAGGGACAGATTTTCTTGGGCTTCAGTATCACTGCCGATGGTGAGTGCAGCCATAAGATTCGAAGATGATTGCTTCTTGGAAGGAAAACTATTATAATCCTAGACAGCATATCAGAAAGCAGAGTCATCACTGCCGACAAAGGTCTACATAATCAAACCTACAGTTTTTACAGTAGTCATGTATGGATGTGAGAGTTGAACCATAAAAAAGTCTGAGCCCTGAAGAATTAATGCCTTCAAATTGTGTTGGTGGAGAAGACTCTTGAGAATACCTTGGACTGCAAAGAGATCCAACCAGTCCATCCTAAAGGAAATCAGTCCTGAATATTCACTGAAAGGACTGATGCTGAAGCTGAAGCTCTGATACTTTGACCACCTGATGGGAAAAGCCAACTCATTGGAAAAACCCTTGATGCTGGGAAAGATTGAAGGCAAAAGGAGAAGGGGGAGCTAGAAGATGAAATAGTTAGGTAGCATCGCTGACTCAGTGGACATAAACTTGAGCAAATTCCAGGAAATAGTGGAGGACAGAGAAGCCTGGTGAGCTACAATCCATGGTGAATCAGACACAACTTAGTGACAGAACAACAACAAATAAGAAGTAATGGAAATTTCATACAACTCTTCACCCAGTCTTCCCCAGTGCTTACACAGATTTCAGAAGTTTTACAAGTGCTCTTTTGTTGGGAACATATATATATATATATTTAATTTCATGTGATTATATCACATGTGTAGAGTTGTGTGACCACCACCATACAGAAGATACAGAATATTTCCAAGGGTCCCTCCTGTTGCCATTTTATAACCATATCCACATTCCTTCTAGGCTGTACTTCATCATCCCCTAACCCTGATCCTGGAGTGTGATATCAAATGGGCCTTAGGAAGCATCACTACAAACAAAGCTAGTGGAGGTGATGGAATTCCAGTTGAGCTATATCAGATTCTGAAAGATGATGCTGTGAAAGTGCTGCAGTCAATATGCCAGCAAATTTGGAAAACTCAGTAGTGGCCACAGGACTGGAAAAGGTCAGTTATCACTCCAATCCCAAAGAAAGGCAATGCCAAAGAATGATCAAACTACCGCACAATTGCACTCATCTCACACACTAGCAAAGTAATGCTCAAAATTCTCCAAGCCAGGCTTCAGCAGTATGTGAACCGAGAACTTCCAGATGTTCAAGCTGGATTTAGAAAAGGCAAAGGAACCAGAGATCAAATTGCCAACATTTGTTGGATCATCAAAAAACCAAGAGAATGCCAGAAAAACATATACTTCTGCTTTATTGATTATGCCAAAGCCTTTGTCTGTGTGGATCACACAAACTGTGGAAAATTCTTTAAGATATGGGAATAGCAGACGACCTTACGTACCTCCTGAGAAATTTGTATGCAGGTCAAGAAGCAAGAGTTAGAACCGGACATGGAAAAACAGACTGGTTCCAAATCTTGAAAGGAGTACGTCAAGGCTGTATATTGTCCCCCTGTTTATTTAACTTATATGTAGAGTACATCTTGCGAAATGCCAGGCTGGATGAAGCACAAGCTGGAATCAAGATTGCAGGGAGAAATATCAGTAACCTCAGATATGCGGATGACACCACATTTACGGTGGAAAGCAAAGAGGAACTAAAGAGCCTCTTGATGAAAGTGAACGAGGAGAGTGAAAAGCTGACTTAAAATTCACCATTCCAAAAACTAAGATCATGGCATCCGGTCCCATCACTTCATGGCAAATGGATGGGGAAACAATGGANGATTTAGAAAATACAGGCCATAATTCTGGTTCTTAAGAGGAAAAAAAAATAATCTTTTATTACATTTGGATGGGATTTTATTTTTTAGGAATCACTGCTTGGCTGTGAGTAGTTGTTGCTTGCTGAATATTATTCACACTTCCTCCCTCATAGCAAGCTCATGTGTAACAGTCTTAACTTGTGGGATGAGTTAGAACACTTCATTCTAATCCAAAGGCCATAGGTCATTTTCAACCACAAATTCTTCCTCCCTAGGGAAGTGTCAAGGGATGTGGTCTTTCCCATCTCATTTTTCTACAATCTCCTTTAGTCTAAAATAAAGTTTATGTCACTAATGACCAGGTCTGAAATACTATAATGCATTATCTGGTAATTAATATCAAGAGAGAAATCTTTTCCAGTACCTTAGGAATTTCAATTGTCTAGTTTTAATGAGGCATAATGAAAGAATAAATATCTTGAAGGGCTGACAGGAAGAAATTTTCTCATCAAGATTATTTTAATAGCCTAGAACAGGAGCTGACAAATATTTTTCTGTAAAGGGCCAGACAGTAAATATTTTAGGTTATGTGGGTCCCAGCATCTCTCTAAACTACTCAACTCTGTGGTTGCAGTATGAACACATAAATGAATGGATCTGGTTGTGTGTTTCAATAAAACTTTATAAAAACAGGCAGAAAATCAAATTTGACCCATGGGCTGTAGTCTGGATTAATTATTACAAATTAATCCACAATTTGTAATAATTCAAGAGAGTTTAAAATAAAAAAATAATTTTAATATAATATAGCTGTTATAAACCATTACCCTTAGGGATACCTAGCTGATTCCCAGATAAACTGAGTGTATGTTAAAATCTTTTCAGGTTTTCTTGCTTACCATTTCCTCTCTAATATATAGATTATAACAAAAATTTATAAATTCATTACAAATTTAGACAATTTCTATCAATTAATATGAAAAAAATTATAAGAAGTGAGATTGCAAAACTTTGGCTTTTCAATTTCATACTATATTAGTGAGCTCAATATAATAATTTTCTCAGTTTAACAAGATAGTTTATAGAGGATTTTTTAATACTATCAATTTAGAATACCTACAAAAAAGCACTTACAAGATAGTCACTGAAACAGATTCATTATTAACTTGAATTGTTTTTCTGGTTGATCATTTTAAAGCTTTCTTTGAATAGCTTGATTACACACAAACTTTTGATTATTACTGTGAATTGTACTAATATTATATGTATTATGTATTCAGCTTAGTAAATAATTCAGGATGTAATTTCAGTGTAAATTTTGATTCACATAATTAATACATAGGTAGTATAGGTATAGGTAATCCCTTCATCTGATCTAAGATGTTTAGATGGATGAAGGTGAGTATTTATAAAGTTTAGTGACATCTCTATTGATAATAAAAAACCCTGGTAAATGACATTTAAAAGTAAAACATTTTCTCAATATAATTTTAATTTAATCCTAGTATAATTCTAATTCTGAGTATAACTGTAATACTCAAAAGGGTTGGGTCACTGCTTAAAAACTTGTTGAATCCAGATACCCAGAAAAAGGGATATTATCCTCTATAGTGATTTGCAATTCTACTGTACTTAATATTATAGGATAAATTATAAGTTATTTGAAAAGATAATCATTTCAGATATTTCATTCTGTTTTTCTTTTAAAACACTGAACTTTTAGCTTTGTTGAGACTAAGGCTAAGTCAAAGATGTCTCTTGGTAAATGTCACATTGCACATGAAAATATGTAGTTATTTTTAACCATCTTTTGATATTGATTTCTAACATAATTCCACAGTGATAAGAGAACAGACTGTGTATGACTTCAATACCTTTAGACCATGAAATTTTTGTACCTTGTTTTAAAGTCCCTGGATATGTTCCACTGTCTCCTGGTTTATACTCTATAGAACTTGAGTAGAATTTGTATCCTGCTGTTGTGTGAAAATTCTATAAATCTTAATTATGTTGAATTGGTTCATAGTGCTTTTCAGGTCTGCTATATCCTATTTTTCTGTCTATTCACTCTATTAATTTTTGAGACTTTGAAATTCCAACTAAAAATCTTAATTTACCTACTTAAAATAATTATAAAAAAACAAAAAAAAAGAATAGAAAATACCAGAGTACACTGTTCATAGTAAGGGTAGGTACTGTCTTGTAAATTTTTTTTCTAATTTTTATTTTTGTTTATAGATTCATTGAGAATTGGGTCACAATGTAAACTGCATTTCTTAAGGCCACTCCGATACACAATGATTCAAACTGTGGCTTTTGCTTAACAATGTATGTTGAAGATTGTTATACTACAGTTTTAAAAAAAAGTTAAAGAAGATGTGTATAAGAGACAGTTTTATAACCATATCCACATTCCTTCTAGGCTGTACTTCATCATCCCCTAACCCTGATCCTGGAGTGTGATATCAAATGGGCCTTAGGAAGCATCACTACAAACAAAGCTAGTGGAGGTGATGGAATTCCAGTTGAGCTATATCAGATTCTGAAAGATGATGCTGTGAAAGTGCTGCAGTCAATATGCCAGCAAATTTGGAAAACTCAGTAGTGGCCACAGGACTGGAAAAGGTCAGTTATCACTCCAATCCCAAAGAAAGGCAATGCCAAAGAATGATCAAACTACCGCACAATTGCACTCATCTCACACACTAGCAAAGTAATGCTCAAAATTCTCCAAGCCAGGCTTCAGCAGTATGTGAACCGAGAACTTCCAGATGTTCAAGCTGGATTTAGAAAAGGCAAAGGAACCAGAGATCAAATTGCCAACATTTGTTGGATCATCAAAAAACCAAGAGAATGCCAGAAAAACATATACTTCTGCTTTATTGATTATGCCAAAGCCTTTGTCTGTGTGGATCACACAAACTGTGGAAAATTCTTTAAGATATGGGAATAGCAGACGACCTTACGTACCTCCTGAGAAATTTGTATGCAGGTCAAGAAGCAAGAGTTAGAACCGGACATGGAAAAACAGACTGGTTCCAAATCTTGAAAGGAGTACGTCAAGGCTGTATATTGTCCCCCTGTTTATTTAACTTATATGTAGAGTACATCTTGCGAAATGCCAGGCTGGATGAAGCACAAGCTGGAATCAAGATTGCAGGGAGAAATATCAGTAACCTCAGATATGCGGATGACACCACATTTACGGTGGAAAGCAAAGAGGAACTAAAGAGCCTCTTGATGAAAGTGAACGAGGAGAGTGAAAAGCTGACTTAAAATTCACCATTCCAAAAACTAAGATCATGGCATCCGGTCCCATCACTTCATGGCAAATGGATGGGGAAACAATGGAAATAGTGACTTTATTTTCTTGGGCTCCAAAATCACTGCAGATGGTGACTGCAGCTATGAAATTAAAAGACGCTTGCTCCTTGGAAAAAAAGCTATGATCAATCTAGACAGCATATTTAAAAGTAGAGACATTACTTTGCCAACAAAGGTCCATCTAGTCAAAACTATGGTTTTTCCAGTAGTCATGTACGGATGTGAGAGTTGGACCATAAAGAAGGCTGAGCACTGAAGAACTGATGCTTTTGAACTGTGGTGCTGGAGAAGACTCTTGAGAGTGCCTTGTATTGCAAGGAGATCCAACCAGTCCATCCTAAAGGAAATCAATCCTGAATATTCATTGGAAGGACTGATGCTGAAGCTGAAGCTCCAATACTTTGGCCATCTGATGTGAAGAAATGACTTATTGGAAAAGCCCCTGATGCTGGGAAAGATTGAGGGCAGGAGGAGAAGGGGATGACAGAGGATGAGATGGTTGGATGGCAGCACTGACTCGGTGGACATGAGTTTGAGCAAGCTCCCGGAGTTGGTGATGGACAGGGAAGCCTGGCATGCTGCAGTCCACGGGGTCGCAAAGAGTCAGACATGACTGAGTGACTGAACTGAATAAAAGGCTGCAATTCACTGGGCATTTATAATGCGGACACACTGAACCAGGCACTTTCTGTCCATTGCCTCTCATTCTCACAGCTCCCTGAGGTGGGAGGGACCAGAACAGTTTTGCAAAGGGGGAAACGAGGTTCAGAGAGAACCTGAACTGAACTGGTACATATGGAATCACACTGTTTATAACCTTTGGAAACTGGCTTTTTTTTTTTTTTTCCACACAGCATCATTCCCTGGGGATCCATCCAGGTTGTTGTATCACTAGGTGGTTCCTTTTTTATTGCTGAGTGTATTCCATGGTATGGGTGTGCCATAGCTTGTTCAACCATCACTGAAAAGCATTTAGATTGACTCACTTGAGTTTGGGGCTATTATGAATAAACCTGCTATGAAAATTCATGTACAGGTTTTTGTGTAAACATAAATGTTCACATTTCTGTAATGAATGCCCAAGAGTGCTGTTGTTGACTTGTATGGCAGTTCCATATTTAGTGCTTAAAGAAACTACCAAACTGTTCTAAAGTGACTGTACCATTGTACATGCCCTCCAGTAGCATCTGAGTGATCTGCTGATCCAGTTTTCCTACTTCCTTACCAACATTTGGTGATGCCATTATTTTTTATTTTAGCTCTTTTGATAAGGTTGCAGTGATATTTCATGTGGTTATAATTTCCAGTTCCCTAGTGACTGAGGAGATTAGACACCTTTTTGTGTGCTTATTGCCATCTCTATATCCTCTTTGGTGAAATGTATCTTCATGTCTTTTGCCAATCATTAATTGGAGTGATTTTTCTTTCTTTTTTTATTAATACTTTCGAGAGTTGCTTATACATTCTAGATACAGTCCTTTGTCAGATATGTGGTTTGCAAATATTGTCTCAGCCTTTAGCACACATGGCTTCCCCTCCCCACATACATTGCTTTTTGCACAGAATTGGAGTCTTATTAGCAACGAAAAAGAGGAAATTTCTGTAATGTTGGCAGTCCCTAGTGTCTGCCACATAGCATGCTCTGTCAACTTCATGTAGGCAGGTGCCATATTTGTGTTAGTCCTTGCCAAGTCTCCAGCATCTAAACAGTACCTGGCACCAAGTAGGTACTAAATAAATGTTTTTGAAAAGTATGAAGTGACATTCAAAGTTGTACAATTGGCAGAACCAGATTAAAAAGAGACTAGCAATTTGGTTCTCTTTTAAACATTTTAAAAAAGTGTAATTAGTTTCTATTTAGAAAAGAGACCAGGGAAGTACAGAGAAGGAGGACCTTCCTGAAGAATCCAAAACTGATGGTAACTATCTATGGATCCTTCACTTTGTCCTTAAGAACTTCATCTCTTGACTACAAGTGAGTTGTCCAAGAGTTTTTGCCCAACCACATTTGTAGTCTCCGAAGAGAAGTTTTCACAATACATTGTATCCAATTTACATTTCTAATTAGATTTTAAACACTCCAGTGATATTTCAGCACCTTTTTAGATCACTATCTTGGGTAATGTCCAGGCTGGTTCACCTCTTCCTTTTTTTTTTTTTTCAGTGTTACAGCTCTATTTTATTTAGAAGATAGCAGGAGAATCCATCCTCGAAGAGTGAGGGCATGCCAACCCAAAGACTTGAAGAGAAGAGAGTGGAGGAGCGCGTGGGGGAGGGAGAGAGAGAGGGAGAGAGAGAGAAAGAGCGCACGCACGTGGGAGAGAAAGAAAGAGCACATGCGCGCGAGAGAGAAAGAGTGAGCAAGCGCTTTGGCTCCTCCTTTTACATGTTTTTCCTCCACCTGGGCCTGCCCTATGCAAACAGGGCTTAGCCAGGAGCACTGTTTGTTCTACCTGAAGTCTTCACTCTGGTCCTCGGACCTTCCTTGTTTTTTTAGCCACCACCATTTTGGACTCCGTTTCCCTATTCTACCTACCTAACATTCCCCCCTCAAGAGATGGGAGGCCCAATTCTTTGGGAATAGGGGCGGTGAGGTCTTTCTGGCTACTTCCTGCTGAACTGGGGCGGCAAGGGGTATTGGGCCTCCACCTCTTGCTAGTCTCAAGCCTCAGAGTCCTTATAGCGATGTCCATCTAAGGATGTGTGATATTTTTCATGGTCGGCTGTAGTTTTATATCTTTGTTGAACTGGCATTGCATGTTGTAGTTTGTTGACAGGTGTATTGAGTGTCCTCTTCTGTTTTCTTCCACAGCTTGACTCGTGAGTAGTGAATCCAGGTGTCATGTCCTGGTACCTTGACTGCTGTGGAGGTAGAAAGTATTACAGGGTAGGGCTGGAGTGGGCTGGAGCTGAGCTTTTGGGGACCCATCTTTCCAGACTTTAATTAGGACTTGAGTCCCTGGAGCATATAGTGGTGACTCCTTAGAATCTTTTGGGTCCTGGTTTATACCCCACAAGTGTATATCCTGTTGGAATTGCCCAATGGTCATGGTATAAGACTGAAGGGTCTGAATCTCTGGATCTAAGAAGAGGTCATTGACACAAAAGGTCTCCCATACAGCCTCTCATACGGACTAAGACCAAGCTGTTCCGTAGGGGCAATGCTAAGGAGAGCTATTGGTAAAGGCTCCTTCCATCCCAGGGAGGTCTCCTGGGTTATCTTTTTTATAGCTGATTTTAATAATTGATTGGCTCTTTCTACTTTTCCTGAAGTTTGAGGTCTCCAGGCACAATGGAGATAATAAGTAATGCCCAATGCTTTTGAGACCCCTTGGGTGACCTTGGAAGTAAATGATGTCTCATTGTCACTTTGTAATAACCTGGCAGACCAAATCTTGAAGTGATATCATGAAGCAGTTTTTGTACCACCTCCTCAGCTTTCTCAGTCCAGATGGGAAAGCCTTCAGTTCACCCTGTGTATGTATCTATCATGACCAATAGGTATTTATACCCTTGAGAAACTGACATCTGGGTGAAGTCCATCTGCCAGTCCTCTCCTGGGTAGGCCCCACGTCGTTGGATGGGCTGAGCCAGCTGGGGTCTTCAACCTCCTTGGGAGTTGTTTAATTGGCAAGTGGGACAAGAGGAGACCACCTGCCTTATAGTTGTTTGGAAGCCTGCTCCTCTGAAGGACCTTTCTAGTAATCTTTGGAGGGCCTTTTCTCCTAAATGAGTAGTAGCATGTAAGGAGTTAACCAACTTCCATTGGAGGTTCCCAGGCAGAAACAGGAGTCCCTCCTTTTGGAACCACCCCATATGATCTTCTTGAAAGCCCTTGCTCTTAGCTTTAAGAGTCTCACCTTCAGTATATGAAGGAATTTCTGGCAAATTAGTCTGTGGAACTAAGGTGGCAACCACTATTAGGTCATGGTTCTGTGATGCTGCTCTCCTAGCTGCCTGATCAGCTGCCTGGTTCCCTCGTGCCACTTCTGTGTCCCCTTTATGGTGTCCTTTACAGTGGGAGACTGAAACCTCGGTGGGGAGATGGACTGCCTCCAAGAGCCGAAGAATATGATCACCATATTTGATTGGGGAACCTCGGGTGGTCAAGTGGCCCCTTTCTTTCCAAATAGCAGCATGTGCATGTAGCACCAGAAAGGCATATTTGGAATCAATGTAAATGGCTATTCTTCTTCCTTTTCCCAGCTCTAAAGCTCGAGTCAGGGCTATGAGCTCAGCTAATGGGCTGAAGTACCTGGTGGCAGAGGCTTAGTCTTATGGTCTCAAAATTGGAGACTAATGCATACCCGGCTCTTCTTTTTCCATCCAAGACAAAGCTGCTTCCATTAGTGTACCAGATTTCCTCAGGATCGGTCAGAGGATCTTCTGACAATCCCTCTTGGGGTTTTATCCAGTGGTCCAAGGTTTCTGCCACATCCAGTTGCACCCTTGACTCCAGCCCCGTGATGGTTATCTGTGACAGGCGGGCTGGCTGGAGTGGGCCACTTCAGTCCTCTTGAATCATCGTGAGGGTAGGCTTGGCACTTGACCTTGAGGCTCTTGGGTCCTGAGGGCAGAGTGACACCCAATGTCCCTGTTGATGGCATTTGTGGCAAGCCATTCTAGGAGACTTGTCACGGTTTGGACACTCTTTGGCCCAGTGCCCCGCCTGTCTACAGATCAGGCATTTGTCTTGTGCCTTGTCCTTCAGGGACTCAGGGTTTGCCATAGGGCTTCTCTGGAGGGCGGCCAGCAGCTGGGCATGCCTTGTCTCTTTCTTTCTGTCCTTCTCCTGGGCCTTGGCCTCCTTCTCCTGTTCTCTGTTATAAAAGGTATTGGTGGCTGTCTGGACCATCTAATCTAAAGAGGCAGCAGGGTCCTTCTGTTGTAGCTGTTGTAACTTAATTCTGATATCTGATGCACATTGGGACAGGAATTTGTCCTTTAAAATCACCTGTCCTTCGTAAGAGTCTAAATCCAGATTGGTAAACTTTTGGAGTGCCTCTTTTAGCCTTTCCAGAAAGGCAATGGGGTTCTCATTGGGCTCCTGAGTTATTGCTGAGACTGGGCACAGTCCCACAAGTAATAGGCTTCCTTCTGTTTCCATGGGTGGACTTCCTTAGGAGTGAGTCTTTCTGAAGCTTATCCTACCCAGAACTGTTGCAACCTGAGAGCCAGGCGTCCCCAGGTCAGGGTGCAGATCCCCAGGCAGGCTGAGGCATGACAGCCTCCTAGAGATTGAATCCCCGGGCAGGCCGAGGCATGACGGCCTCCCGAGAATTGGGACCCTGGGCAGGTCGAGGCGTGACAACCTCCTGGGACCCCTGGGACTAGCGGATCCCCGAGCAGGTTGAGGTGTGACAACGTTTTGGGGACCAGATCCCTAGGCAGGTCAAGGTGTGATAACCTCCTGGGACCCCCGGAACTTGCGGATCCCTGAGCAGGTTGAGGCGTGACTACCTTTTGGGGACCTGATCCCTAGGCAGGTCAAGGCGTGATGACCTCCTGGGACCCCCGGACTGGAGCTGGGCGTCCCCAAGTTCTCCAGTGTGACCAGTACTGGGTAGGATTAGGGGGTTGGATATTACAGAGTAGTTCCCTCCCAAGGCCAGCTATTTTCTGGTTGTCTCTCCAGAAGATTGCAGAGACAACCTTGTGGGTCTGGATGGCTCAGGCAAAGAGCATGAAACAGGAGGGAAGGGGCCAGAGCACAACCTTTGAAAGAATGACATAGCACAAGGGTATAATGTAAACCAATTAAAATCAATGGGGTCCAAGATGACAAGTCATATTCAAGTACTTAATCCCCAATCTATAAGCCAACAGACACACCCAGAGGTGGCAGGACAGCTCCAAGGCACGTCAAAAGAGGGAGGAGTGGGTGGTTCCCCAATGGTAGGGATGATCCTCCCACTCATTAGCATATGAATTCCACCCCTTCACAAAACCTAGCCAGGCTTAATTCCGTGGCCCCAGCCCTTGCCCTTGGCAATGGTTCACACCCTGAAGAATGGCTTCTCTCTGGATCCTAACAAATCCACCTCTTATCTTTTGTAATGAGACGTGAGGGCCTGAGTTTCATTAGTTTTGGCTGAGCTTGAGTCCCGGGAGAGAGCTGAAGGACCGGAGGAAAAGGCAGTGGGGAAAACGTGCCAAGGAGTCCCCTTCATAGCCCGCCGGGAAATCTGTTAGATGTCTGACCGGCGCTCACCGTTTCTTTGGCCTGATCCTTGGCACGGAGAAGAGAAGGGACAGGAGAAGCCCCGCCGGCTTGTGTAACAGCTGCTGGGGCTCAGCACACAGAGCTCTGGGGACACGCTGAGGAGTAGCCTCTCCAGAGTCCCTCGGTTGTGCCCCCTGCCGCCCGCCTGTTCGCAGGAGGTTTGAGGGAACAAGAAACGAGAGATGGTAAAGGAATTAAGATTTCGTTAGGCATGTCCCTCCAGCCAGAGGAGCGAGGACCTCTTACCATAACTGGAGGTCTTCTGGGATCTGAGACTGGGTCGTGTGGGCTTTTTGCTGTCCCAGTTTCCAGCACGATCAGCCTTCCCTTGCTCTGGATTTTCTTCACGTTCCGCCTCTACTGTGGGAGCTTTGCTGAGTTGGGCTCTGGCTGTGCTTGGCCTCTTCCACGTGAAGGTTGTTTCAGCCAGGTTATATCCGAGTCATGGCACCATAGATGTCACACCAGTATATGTTCCTCGGTTCTTTGTCTCGTCACAACAAAGATTTGGAGCAATGAACATTAAAGCTCTCAGCGTGTCACAGCTCTCGGTTCTTGGACAAACCGTGTTATAGCTCTTAGGCTATAACAGTGTTATAGCTCCAGTGTATAATCAGTGTTACAGCTCCATTTTATTTAGAAGATAGCAGGAGAATCCATCCTTGAAGTGTGAGGGCCTGCCGACCCACAGACTTGAAGAGAAGAGAGTGGAGGAGCGCGTGGGGAAGGGAGAGAGAAAGAGAGAGGGAGGGAGAGAAAGAGCACACACGCGAGAGAGAAAGAGCCACCTCTTCTTTTTTAATTAAACTTTTTATTTGGGAAAAATTCAAAGATACAGAAAAGTTGTAAGAAAATTATAATATATTTTCTTATACATATTTCACCTTGATTTATTTAATGTTAACACTTTGCTACATTTGTTTTCTCTCTCTGTTTACATCTGACTTAATAAGATCCTCATTATTTTGGGGGAGGTTATTTCATTGAGATACAATTGACATACAACACAGTGTAAGTTTAAAGTGTACAATGTGATGATTTAATTATATCTATCTATCTATATGGAGCAGGGAAGGCAATGACAGCCCACCCCAGTACTCTTGCCTGGAAAATCCAATGGANCAGGTCAGGGTGCAGATCCCCAGGCAGGCTGAGGCATGACAGCCTCCTAGAGATTGAATCCCCGGGCAGGCCGAGGCATGACGGCCTCCCGAGAATTGGGACCCTGGGCAGGTCGAGGCGTGACAACCTCCTGGGACCCCTGGGACTAGCGGATCCCCGAGCAGGTTGAGGTGTGACAACGTTTTGGGGACCAGATCCCTAGGCAGGTCAAGGTGTGATAACCTCCTGGGACCCCCGGAACTTGCGGATCCCTGAGCAGGTTGAGGCGTGACTACCTTTTGGGGACCTGATCCCTAGGCAGGTCAAGGCGTGATGACCTCCTGGGACCCCCGGACTGGAGCTGGGCGTCCCCAAGTTCTCCAGTGTGACCAGTACTGGGTAGGATTAGGGGGTTGGATATTACAGAGTAGTTCCCTCCCAAGGCCAGCTATTTTCTGGTTGTCTCTCCAGAAGATTGCAGAGACAACCTTGTGGGTCTGGATGGCTCAGGCAAAGAGCATGAAACAGGAGGGAAGGGGCCAGAGCACAACCTTTGAAAGAATGACATAGCACAAGGGTATAATGTAAACCAATTAAAATCAATGGGGTCCAAGATGACAAGTCATATTCAAGTACTTAATCCCCAATCTATAAGCCAACAGACACACCCAGAGGTGGCAGGACAGCTCCAAGGCACGTCAAAAGAGGGAGGAGTGGGTGGTTCCCCAATGGTAGGAATGATCCTCCCACTCATTAGCATATGAATTCCACCCCTTCACAAAACCTAGCCAGGCCTAATTCTGTGGCCCCAGCCCTTGCCCTTGGCAATGGTTCACACCCTGAAGAATGGCTTCTCTCTGGATCCTAACAAATCCACCTCTTATCTTTTGTAATGAGACGTGAGGGCCTGAGTTTCATTAGTTTTGGCTGAGCTTGAGTCCCGGGAGAGAGCTGAAGGACAGGAGGAAAAGGCAGTGGGGAAAACGTGCCAAGGAGTCCCCTTCATAGCCCGCCGGGAAATCTGTTAGATGTCTGACCGGCGCTCACCGTTTCTTTGGCCTGATCCTTGGCACGGAGAAGAGAAGGGACAGGAGAAGCCCCGCCGGCTTGTGTAACAGCTGCTGGGGCTCAGCACACAGAGCNGAGGAAAAGGCAGTGGGGAAAACGTGCCAAGGAGTCCCCTTCATAGCCCGCCGGGAAATCTGTTAGATGTCTGACCGGCGCTCACCGTTTCTTTGGCCTGATCCTTGGCACGGAGAAGAGAAGGGACAGGAGAAGCCCCGCCGGCTTGGGTAACAGCTGCTGGGGCTCAGCACACAGAGCTCTGGGGACACGCTGAGGAGTAGCCTCTCCAGAGTCCCTCGGTTGTGCCCCCTGCCGCCCGCCTGTTCGAGGGAGGTTCGAGGAAACAAGAAACGAGAGATGGTAAAGGAATTAAGATTTCGTTAGGCATGTCCCTCCAGCCAGAGGAGCGAGGACCTCTTACCATAACTGGAGGTCTTCTGGGATCTGAGACTGGGTCGTGTGGGCTTTTTGCTGTCCCAGTTTCCAGCACGATCAGCCTTCCCTTGCTCTGGATTTTCTTCACGTTCCGCCTCTACTGTGGGAGCTTTGCTGAGTTGGGCTCTGGCTGTGCTTGGCCTCTTCCACGTGAAGGTTGTTTCAGCCAGGTTATATCCGAGTCATGGCACCATAGATGTCACACCAGTATATGTTCCTCGGTTCTTTGTCTTGTCACAACAAAGATTTGGAGCAATGAACATTAAAGCTCTCAGCGTGTCACAGCTCTCGGTTCTTGGACAAACCGTGTTATAGCTCTTAGGCTATAACAGTGTTATAGCTCCAGTGTATAATCAGTGTTACAGCTCCATTTTATTTAGAAGATAGCAGGAGAATCCATCCTTGAAGTGTGAGGGCCTGCCGACCCACAGACTTGAAGAGAAGAGAGTGGAGGAGCGCGTGGGGGAGGGAGAGAGAAAGAGAGAGGGAGGGAGAGAAAGAGCACACACGCGAGAGAGAAAGAGCCACCTCTTCTTTTTTAATTAAACTTTTTATTTGGGAAAAATTCAAAGATACAGAAAAGTTGTAAGAAAATTATAATATATTTTCTTATACATATTTCACCTTGATTTATTTAATGTTAACACTTTGCTACATTTGTTTTCTCTCTCTGTTTACATCTGACTTAATAAGATCCTCATTATTTTGGGGGAGGTTATTTCATTGAGATACAATTGACATACAACACAGTGTAAGTTTAAAGTGTACAATGTGATGATTTAATTATATCTATCTATCTATATGGAGCAGGGAAGGCAATGACAGCCCACCCCAGTACTCTTGCCTGGAAAATCCAATGGANGCAGGTCAGGTGGTCTGGTATTCCCATCTCTTTCAGAATTTTCCACAGTTTATTGTGATCCACACAGTGACTCTCAAATATCAATATAGTACTGTTAAGTATAATTACCAGTCCTCATTATTTTTAATTCTAGTTTTCTTTCTGAACAATTTAAGAGTAAATTACAGAGATTAAAACCCTTCAACCCTAAATACAATATGTATCTCTCAAGAACAAGGAAAATCTCTTATACAACCAGAATACAGTGATCAAATTCAGGAAACTTAAAATTGCTACAGTGCTATCATCCAATTTATAACCCATATTCAACTTTTACCTATTATCCCAATATTGCTTTTTCAAGAAACTTTCCCCAGAATCCAGAATCTAATTCAGGACTGAGTGCTGCATTAGATGCCACATCTCTTTAATCTCCTGTGATCTGAAACACTTCCTCTGCCTTTCGTTTTCTTGTATGACATTGACATTTTTGAAGAATACTGGCCTGTTGTTATGCAGCATGCCCTTTAATTTGGGCTTGCCTGCTTGTTTCTTTATGATTAAATTTAGAGTATGCGCTTTTGGCTGGACATGAATTCAAGCAAACCCTGGGAGACAGTGAAAGACAGAGGATCCTGGCATACTGCAGTCCATGGGATTGTATGACATTGACATTTTTGAAGAATACTGGCCTGTTGTTATGCAGCATGCCCTTTAATTTGGGCTTGCCTGCTTGTTTCTTTATGATTAAATTTAGAGTATGCGCTTTTGGCTGGACATGAATTCAAGCAAACCCTGGGAGACAGTGAAAGACAGAGGATCCTGGCATACTGCAGTCCATGGGATTGCAAAAAGAGTCAGACACAGTTTAGCAATTGAACACCCTGTGCTTTTGGCAGGGGCACTGTATAAGCAATGTTGTCCTTTTCAGTGCATCATATCAGAGGACACCTGATTTTATTTAGTTCTCTTTTTGGTAACTGAGGCAACTGTAAAATCAGGGCAGGGTTTCAAGCCCAAGTCTGAGGGACTCTAGCAATTGTGTTTTTACTTCCCACTGTTTTGTGGTTAAACGTTCTCAGTTACTGTGAATGGAGGGGGGTCATGCAGGCTCCCACATCTTTCTAAACCTTCTCAGTAAGGCCTCTCAATAGCTAAGTCCTGAGTGTCCTTCTAATCCACACTTTAATTCTAAACAGGAACACCTATTTAATCATTAATGGCTCTGAAATAAAGACCATGTCTTAGAAAACCAGCATTATGATGAAGGTGAACACTTGCCATTCGGCAGCTCCCCTTGGAAGCCACGGCCGAGCCTGATGACAGGTAAAGTAAGAGCAGTTGGCTGCCTGCCCTTGGCATAAGAAATCAGAGGGAGCCATTGTACACCCGAAGCAGGTAAGCGCGTGTCCTACCCATCTGGTCAAATGGAGCACAGTTCAGAGTTTCTCTCCTTCAGCTGACAAGAGTAGGCCACACAGTAAAAGCTTTTAGAAAATTCACCCATATTCTTGACTCTTGCCAGCAGCTGGTTAAGAATGTCAATGCAGGCTTGCAAGGGCAGAACCCTATCCTCGGAACTGAGATAAGACATAAAATAAATAGAAAAGACTCTTATTCCTCAGATCCATATTTCCTTTTCCAAAGGAAAAGACAGAATTGCCATCGGTAGAATGACACAGGACTTTCAGAAGTAGTGTTACGAGTTGAATTGTGCCTTGCCCCCCAAATTCATATATTAAGTCCTAACCCCCAGTACCTCAGAGTGAGACCTGATTTGGAAATAGGGTCACTGAAGAAGAAATTAGTTAAGATGATGTCGGGCACGGTAACCCACTCCAATATTCTTGCCTGGAGAATCCCCATAGACAGAGGAGCCTGGCTGGCTACAGTCCATGGGGTCGCAAAGAGTCAGACACAGCTGATTGGCTTACAAGCACGCACGCATGCACAGACACATCCTGGGCTGGGTCTTATGATTGTGTCCTTATGACTATGTCTCCTGCGGGGACCCGAATGACTGGTGTCCTTATGAGAAAACAGGGACGTGGATAAACAAAGGGGAGGCAGCCGTGTGAAGAGAGGGACACACAGGGAGAACGCCATGTGAACAGGAAGGCAGAGATCAGGATGATGTGCCTACAAGCTAAGGAGAAAGGCTGGGAACAGATGTCTGCTTTACAGCTCTCTGAAGGAACCCACCCTCTCAACACCTTCTTTTCAGGTTTCCAGCCTCCAGAAGTGTGAGACAATACATTTCTGTTCTGGAAGCCATCCGGTTTGTTGTATTTTGTTATGGTAGCTGCTGGACACTAACACAAATACTTTCTTGGAATATCCAAGGTGCAGTGGAACCAGCATAGAGGAATACTCAGGAGACCAGGACTTCAGTCCTAGCTCAGCCCCAAACCCATTGTGTTGTCGTATCCAAATGACTGAATCTATCGGGCCTCAGCTGTAAAACTAATTGGTTGAAGCAAGTGCTCTTCCAGGTTAAAGAGTTATTTTACGTCATCTGTGATTGTATGTCTCCTCTTAGGGCATAGACACTTTCCTTTGTTCCTCTCACGAAAGGAATCAGGGTGTCCTATCACATTAGACTTCCTAAAGGTCTCTGCTTGCAAACTGTGGTGCAAGAGGAGACTCATAGTCCCTTGGACTGCAAGGAGATCCAAGCAGTCCATCCTAAAGGAAATCAGTCCTGAATATTCACTGGAAGGACTGATGCTGAAGCTGAAGCTCCAGCACTTTGACCACCTGATGCAAAGAGCTGACTCATTGGAAGACTCTGATGCTGGAAAAGATTGAAGGCAGGAAGAGAAGGGGACGACAGAGGATGAGATGGTTACATAGCATCACTGACTCAATGGACATGAATTTGAGCAAACTCCAGGAGATAGTGGAGGAGAGAGGAACCTGGCAAGCTATATAGTCCATAGGGTTGCAAAGAGTCAGACATGACTTAGTGACTATTTGAATTATGAAATGACTCAGCTTTCAAAAGTGATTTTCTCCAGGAATTCTGTAAATAGCAAGCTATCCTATAAATTCAAAACTATAACTCACATTTAAACATTCAACTGATGGAAACGAGCCTTGTAAAGTGATGCCCTGGATATGCTCATTTGGTTCAACCATTATTTAAGTATTATTTACTGCATTCAAGAATGGGGAGGAGGACTTCCCTGGTGGTCCAGTGACTAATACTCTGTGCTCCCAATGCAGGGACACAAGTTCCATCCCTGGTCAGGGAACTGGATACCACATCCCACATGCTACAACAAGGACACGGTGCAGCCAAATAAATAAAAAAAGAAAAAAGAGTGGGATGGATTCAACCTGCCCTTGAGAAGCTCGTAAATAGATAATGTCACTGTAAATGATAATAAAAGTAATAATAGCTAATACCCATTAAAACTTATTAAGCTGGTTACACACATTATCTCACTTATATTCTCAGAACATCCATGTAAGGCATTTGTATCAGTTAGGATGTTTTTGCATGCACGTGTGCTAAGTCGATTTAGTAGTGTTCAACTCTTTGCGACTCCATGGACTGTAGCCTGCCAGGCTCCTCTGTCCNGCTGGTTACACACATTATCTCACTTATATTCTCAGAACATCCATGTAAGGCATTTGTATCAGTTAGGATGTTTTTGCATGCACGTGTGCTAAGTCGATTTAGTAGTGTTCAACTCTTTGCGACTCCATGGACTGTAGCCTGCCAGGCTCCTCTGTCCCTGGGATTCTCCAGGCAAGACTACTGGAGTGGGTTGCGATGCCCACCTCCAGGGGGTCTTCCCAACCCAGGGACTGAACCCACATCTCATGTCTCCTGCAATGGCAGGTGGGTTCTTTACCAATAGTGCCACCCGGGAAGCCCCAGAATGTTTCTACACGCAAACAAAAGAAACCTCCAACTCAAACTGGGTTAGATTCAAGCCACTGCTTACACCCACTGAAGTCCTTGCATTTTCTCAGCAACATTTAGCCTGCCTGGGCGTCATCATGACTCCATGCAGAATCAGAGAAAGGTAGCACTTCCCGAAGGGTTCACATCTCCGGAGCGAGCAGCCACAGTGACCCACAAACAGTTCTCTGGTGGTTGCTCTCGCCGGGCCCTGGGCTAGGAGCTGGGGACAGAGAGGAGATTAGGGTGACTCCAGGCTTGTCCCTTAGTCTCGATGAAAGGTAAACAGGCAAGTTCCCGAAGAGTCAGAAAATGACTTTACTGGAAGACAGCAGTGTTTGAACTCAGAAACTTTGTGAGGGACCTCTCCCAGGCAGCATTGTTGATATTTGATATCCAGTTCCTGTCTCTCCTGCCCAAATGACTCTGATCTCCTTTTGGGCAATTCAACCCTTCCCCACCACCCCCATTCATAGGTCCACCATGAGGCTCAGGTGGATTGAGGATTAACATAATCAGAAGCAACAAATCACTACAAGAGTTTTGCTGGGCTATCTGAAAAAAGGAAGCTTTCTTTTTTTCCTCTAGAAGTTACAGGGAGTGAGGCTGTGACATCTGGAACTGCTGCAGCCACTTTTTGCCACCACAGTGGTGATCCTGGAGCCATGGGGCTCACTGTGTGAAACCTGAGAATAAAGCCAAGACTGTGGAAAACACACAGAAGAGACAGAAATACTGAATCTTGCTGTCATCCTTCTGGGTTGTGGATCAAGCCCGGCCTGTTCTCCACAATTACCTCCTCTGGAAATTTTTTTGGTTATGTGAGCCAGTAACCCCCTCTTCATAGGTTGAAGCAATTTGTGTTTTGTTTGTTTGTTTATTGTAACGTGCATTGAAAGATCTGATAGCTATTTATTAGCTGTGTAACTGGACAAATTACTTCCCGGAGCGGCACCCTTTCCAGTTGTAAACTGGGAACAATAACGACAGCGACTTGGATAATTGTGCCAATTAGATGTATGTGAGGGATTGTATTAGCTCCTAACAGAGGTTGTAACAAATTACTACAGATGTCGTGGCTTAAACAACACAATGTTATTGTCTTAAAGTTCTGGAATCCAGAAATCTGAAATGGATTTCACTGGGTTCAAATCAAGGAGTTGGTAGGGCTGCGTTCCTGCTGGAGACGCTAGGGGAGAATCCGTTTTCTTACCTTTTGCAGTTTCTAGGGGCTGCTCTCATTCCCTGGCTAGGGGTTCCCCTGCCTCTTTAAGGCCAGCAATGGCCTCGCTCGGACCTCTGGCTTCTGTCATCACGCCTCTTCTTCTCACTCTCCTGTCCCCTTCTTTCACTGTTTAAGGAGATTTGTGATTATATTGGGCCAACTGGATAATCCAGGATAATCGCCCCATTTTAAGGTCAGCTGATCAACAATTTAATTCCATGTGCAGCCTTCATTCCCTCTTGCCATGTGATATAAGGGGTTCCAGGGATTAGCATGTGGGCATCTTGGGAGGTGGGGTGGAGGGGATTATTCTGTTGACCACAGGAGTCTACCCTGTTGTGATGTATATCCGGTACTCAGTGAATTACTTCCATAGACTCTGAAGCACAGATGACAAACATTTAACCCCAGTTAGTGGGAATCAAAGATTTCTTAGAGAAGATGACATATAAACTGAGTCCATTCTAAACTAATGTCTGCCATTTATCAAATACCTCAGATGTTCTGCCAGATGGTTTGCATAAAGAATCTGGAATCCTCATAATAATCTTGAAGATAAACCTTATCATTAGCCCTGTTGTACAGATTTAAAAACCGAGGTTCCAGAAAAGTGGAAAAATAAGATTCCTTGTTGTCACTCATTAATTGATGGATCTAGGAGCGGTCAGTTTTGATGCAAGCAAAAGAAGAAAAAAATGCTCCAAAA
>SJYX01014792.1:737900-783148 GCA_006410675.1 Oreotragus oreotragus | reverse complement strand
GCCTCTTGATGAAAGTGAAAGAGGAGAGCGAAAAAGTTGGCTTAAAGGTCAACACTCTGAAAACGAAGATCATGGCATCCGGTCCCATCACTTCATGGGAAATAGATGGGGAAACAGTGGTAACAGTGTCAGACTTTATTTTAGGGGGCTCCAAAATCACTGCAGATGGTGACTGCAGCCATGAAATTAAAAGACGCTTACTCTTTGGAAGAAAAGTTATGACCAACCTAGATAGTATACTCAAAAGCAGAGACATTACTTTGCCGACTAAGGTCCGGCTAGTCAAGGCTGTGGTTTTTCCTGTGGTCATGTATGGATGAGAGAATTGGACTGTGAAGAAGGTTGAATGCCGAAGAATTGATGCTTTTGAACTGTGGTCTTGGAGAAGACTCTTGAGAGTCCTTTGGACTGCAAGGAGATCCAACTAGTCCATTCTGAAAGATATCAACCCTGGGTGTTCTTTGGAAGGAATGATGCTAAAGCTGAAACTCCAGTACTTTGGCCATCTCATGCGAAAAGTTGACTCATTGGAAAAGACTCTGATGCTGGGAGGGATTGGGGGCAGGAGGGGAAGGGGACGACCGAGGATGAGATGGCTGAATGGCATCATGGACTCGTTGGACATGAGTCTGAGTGAACTCCAGGAGATGGTGATGAACAGGGAGGCCTGGCATGCTGCGATTCATGGGGTTGCAAAGAGTCGGACACGACTGAGCGACTGAACTGAACTAGTAAACAAATGGGAATGATCATAAACAGCTTCTTAAATCACGGAGGGTGAAACAAACTTTACATACCTTATTAAAGAACACAATACTATCTTTTAAATAGACTTACCAAAAAATTCAAAGTTGAATATGATCAAACCTACATCTATGGAATGTATGTAAATTAAGGGCAGAAACAACACCCTGGCAATGTAATCAGCACCTCCTGGATGCAGGAAACAAGGCACGCCACCTGGTTTCTTCTGAGGAAAAGCTGATTTGAAGGAATAAAAAGAGACAGAGTAACTCTCTTGGTAATTGTCACACTGCACTTGAAATGATGGGGGTTATTTTCAAGTATCTTTTCATATTGGTTTCTAACATAATTCCACAGTGATAAGAAAAGAGACCCTGTGTGATTCCAATGCCTTTAAGACCATGAAATTTTTGCAACTTGTTTTATGTCCCTGCATAAGTTTCCAGTGCCTCCTAGTTTACAGTCTATGGGAACTTGAATAGAATTTGTGTCTTACTTTTCTGTAAAAATTGTATAAATCTTAATTACATTGAATTGGTTCAAAGTGTTTTTCAGGTCTAGTATATCCTTCTATTTCTCTATATATTCATTCTCTTAATTTTTGAGGGTTTGATACTAAAACTCCAAATAAAAATCTTAATTTATCTTCTTAAAAAATAATTGTAATGTACAGTGTAGCTATATGTAATCTTGTTCTGTATTTTCCAAGTCTCCTGTAAAAGTGTTATTGTACTTTCATAATTTAAAAAATTGAAATTAAAAACTACTATGTATAAAATAAATAAGCCCCAAGGATATATTGTACAGCACAGAGAACAGAGTCATTATTTCATAATAACTTGAAATGGAGTATAATCTATAAAAACACTGGTTCACTATATTGTAATCCTGAAACAAATATAATATTCTAAATCAACTATGTGCTCCTGCGAGCTCAGTCTCCTCAGTCCTGTCTGACTCTTTGCTACCCTGTGGGCTATAGAACACCAGGCTCTTCCTCCATGGGATTCTCCAGGCAAGAATACTGGAGTAGGTTGCCCTCCATCCTCCGGGGGATCTTCCCACCCAGGGATTGAACCCAAGTCTGCTGTGTCTCCTGCATTGCAGGCGGATTCTTTACCACTGAGCCACCAGGGAAGTAAATCAACTATACTTCAATATAAATACCCTCCTCAAAAAAGAGATTGAGTAGGAAGCTAACGGAGAAGGCAATGGCAACCCACTCTAGTGTTCTTGCTTGGAGAATCCCAGGGACGGGGGAGCCTGGTGGGCTGCCGTCTGTAGGGTCGCACAGAGTTGGACACAACTGAAACAACTTAGCAGCAGCCGCAGCAGTAGGAAGCTAAAGATCAGAGAATCTTAAGTGATACATCAACCAAGAACCCTGATTTAAACAAAGAAACTAAATTATATATTACGGCAATCGAGGAAATATGAACACTAGATCTTTGATAATATTAGGGAATCATGGATAATGATAAAGGAATTTTAATTATTGTTTTAAAGACTCACTGCCTTTTAAGAAAATATGCTGAAACATTTACGGATGAAATGATGATATAAGATTATTTTCTTTGTTTTGGCTTAGGATTTGCTTCAACCATCTCTATGAGGGGTTAGGGGGTGAGTAGGTCGAGCAGAAATAGAAAAAGTTTGTCCATGAGCTGAAAGCTGTTGAAGCTGGAGGATAAGAGAATATGGAGATTTGCGTTCTATTTTTTGCATGTGAAATTTTCTACATATAATCTTAAAAAGAAAAAGAAAAAAAAAACTAGTAGACCCATTGGTTTTTTTAAAAAAGCAAAAAGGTCATAAGAGAGTAAGAGGATTTCTAATAATGAATAAACAACCTACAAATAGCTATATATAATGCTTATCCTACTGGAAATTTTAATATGAATAAACTCACTTATCTGGGAAAGTTTCTTTCAGGTTATATGTTGTACTTGGAAAATATAACAATCATACCCAGGGGAAAGTGACAAGACTCATCTGTGCACCTGGGTCTTCGCTGCCAATGCCTGTGACACTTAACTCTTTTACCATTACCACGCTACCATTCTCAGAATATAAGGCAAATCCTGCCTAAATCACTGTCACCGACCCCAGAGGGTCCTAGTCCAGAGCCTTCAAGAAGGTCTTCCTCCAGAAATTAGACGCGGTCTTTGTGTAGTTCTGTCCTCTAGAATCTTTCTCCCAAGTAACAAAAGAACAAGAGGAGAAAGGCAAGATGTTCTGGGTTTTTTAAAGAATCATCTGGGTGGATCAAGTTGTTTCTTTCTTTCTTCAGTGCACATTTACAAAGTCCCTCACCTGTGACAAGCTTCAGTGTTAGGTCTTGGTGACACAGTCCCTACTCAGAGACTCTCTCCTGCGGGGAGATAGAGAAGTAAGGAGACAGGTAGTAGTAAACAGCTTCTTAATCTGAATAAGATCAATTTAATTTGAAAGAGGAAGTAGGTTTACAGCAATCCCTTTTCTCTTCATTGCCAGATTATTTCATTGCTTTAAAAGAAAATGAGCTCTTCCTCCTCAAGTGTTTGGCAAAGGATAGTCAGCAGATTTGTGTAAAAAAAAAAAGTATACATAGTCAATTAGGGATGGCTTACAAATTCCTATTCGGGGAGTCTCCAAATTGGGAACCTGGGAGTAGGGTGGAAAGGAGATTTTCCCTTTTGAATACTTTATGCCTTAAAAATTTTGAGCCACGTGAAATGTATCACTTTATGTAATTAATTAGTTAACTTGTTAAAAATAAAAAATAAATAAATAAATAACAATAAAGATTAAAATGGAGATCATAATGTCTAAAAAAGGATAAAGAGATTAACATCACAGGGCCATTTGCTCCTAATGTAAAAACTAATACAAATCACTCTATTAAGAATCAAAATTAAATGACACATAATGTCAGATTTTCTTTTGCAAAATAGGCCCTTATGGACAAAGTTGGTGAATTCTGAATAAAATCTCTAAGTTAGATAACAGTATTGTATCAATATTAACTTCCTGACTTTAATAACAGTACTGTGGTTATATAAAAGTCTTTTTTAAGAAACACACATCAAAACATTAGGGGTAAAGAGGTATCATATCTGCAACTTTCTCTGAAAAAGTGGGGATGAGGTATATAGAGAAAGACAGAAAATAATAATAATAAAGTAGACTCAATAAAATGTTAATTTTACTGGCAAAGAAGAGGAGCACCTGGAACTGTCATGCACTAACGGTAGAAGTAAAAAGATTATGACTATTTTTGAAACCAGGCAATGCTTTAATAATGTTAAACACGGACTTATCATATGACCTAGCAATTACACTACTAGGTATTTACCCAAGAGAAATTAAAACATAGAGATCCAAAATGTGTATATAAGAATGTTCATATCAACTTTATTCATAATAGCCCAAAGTGTAAACAATCTCCATGTTCATCAATAGGAGATGAATAAACAGATGTTTATCAATAGGAGAGTGAATAAACAAATGTATTCCCACATAAATGTTTCACAAACGTTACTTTCACAAACAGATGTATCCACCTGCAAAGCGGGATACCTGGGTTCCATCTGATCCCTGGGTTGGGAAGATCTCCTGGAGAAGGGAAAGGCTACGCACTCCACCATTCTGGCCTGGAGAATTCCATGGACTGTATAGACCATGGGGTGACAAAAGGTCAGACCCTGAGTCACTTTCACTTCACACACTAGACACGGGAGATGATTCTCCATGGGTCCTTTGTGTTTCCACATGTCTTATGAACAGAGGCACTGACGGTTTTGCTCCAGACAATCTTCTTAAAAAAAAAACAAAACAAAAAAAAACACCTGCATAGCAGATACCCTTGGAAAATATAGTTTCTCCATCTGGAGCAGAGGGCAAGTTTTCTGGAGTCCAGTACGATGAAGATAATGTCTCCTTCTGGGAACAAAGGTTGGGCAGATTTTCTTGCGTCCTCTTACTAAAGACTGAGGTTTTCTAAGCTTAGGGTTCCTCAGCTATGACTCAAGATTTACTATGTGTGGACATTTAGGTTGTTTTTACCTGTATAAGTTTATTGAGGCATAATTTACATGCAACAGAATCATATTTGATCTGGTACAAGCATGAATCCAAGGCAGCCTAACTTGTTAGCTTGCAAATAGGACAAAATCTCAGATTCTTCACAGTCCTTGACAGTGGAATGCTGCTCAGCAATAAAAAGAAATGAATCACTGAGACATACAGCAGTACAAAAGAATCTTGAAAACATTATACTGAGTGAAAAAGCCGAGCACAAATCAAATATAATACTGTCTGACTTTATTTATTGAAAATTCTCCATCAAGCAAAATAAATCTGTATTAATAGAAGTCACATCAGCAGTTTCCTGAGACAGGGGATTTGAGGCATGTTGACTACAGAGGTAAAGGATGAAGGATTTTCCTAATAGTCTAGTAGTTAAGAATTCTCCTTGCAATGCGTGGGACACAGATTCAGGGAACTAAGATTCTACGTACTGTGGTACAACTAAGCCCATGCACTGCAAATACTAGGTGAGGAAAAGCCCAAGACCTGAGGCAGGCAAATAACTATGTATTAAAAAAAGAAGTGAGGGAGGAAACTTTCTAGCATGGTGGGACTGGTGGAACTATTTTGTATCTTTGTTGTGTTTGCATGGATGTATACATTTTTCAAAGTGTATCAAACAGTATGCCCTAAAATGTATAATTTTGTTACATGTTAAGTATGCCTCAGTAAAGTTGCAACCCGCTCCAGTGTTCTTGCCTGGAGAATCCCAGAGACGGTGGAGGCTGGTGGGCTGCCGTCTACGGGGCCGCACAGAGTCGGACATGACTGAAGCGACTTAGCAGCAGTAGCAGCAGCAGCAAAGTTGCATAGATAGAACAGTCTANGCCTCAGTAAAGTTGCAACCCGCTCCAGTGTTCTTGCCTGGAGAATCCCAGAGACGGTGGAGGCTGGTGGGCTGCCGTCTACGGGGCCGCACAGAGTCGGACATGACTGAAGCGACTTAGCAGCAGTAGCAGCAGCAGCAAAGTTGCATAGATAGAACAGTCTAAACATCTATCAACATATGAACAGATAGGCAAAATATGGTATATACGTAAAATGGAATATTATTCAGCCTTGAAAAGGAATGAAATTCTGAAACGTGCTACAACATGAGTGATCCTCGAAATCATTACACTAAGTGAGAGAAGTCAGACATGAGAAGACAATTACCGTATGCCACTTCTCTGAGGTGCCTGGAATAGACAAATTCATAGAAAGTAGAACAGTGGTTATCCAGGGCGGGGGAGTTGTGATCTAGTGGGTACAAGGTTTCAGTTTGGAAGGATGAAATAATTCTGGAGATGGAGGTGATGGTGTTGTACAACAGTGTGAACGTACTTAGGGCCACTTAACTGTACACTTAAAATGCTTAAAATGATAAATGTTATATCTAATATATTTATATGTATTACAGTAATGGTGTGAAAAAAATAATCTCTCTCTCCAGCAGTGTGCTGCAAAATGTATAACAACCAGCTATGCAAGGGAGGCATATTGGTAGTACTCACTTTGATAGAAACACTCCCACAATGATCCAGTTCAAGCAACAGTGTGATATCACTGAATGTAGAGTTTGGAAAAGATGCTAACAATTGATTTTACAAAGTCGGTAAGACCTGGCTCAAGGACATTACTGTCTCTATCCAACCAACCAATTGTTAGTATACAGCAAGTCCGATAAAGAAAACACAACATGAAAGTTATAAAGAAAAAGGGGAAAAAATCACTCTGCCACTATTTATATGCAGTTGTCTGTATGCCAGCCAGGGAGGTTGATTATTATTTGTGGGCTGATGGGAATACCAGACCACCTAACCTGCCTCTTGAGAAATCTGTATGCAGGTCAGGAAGCAACAGTTAGAACTGGACACGGAACAACAGACTGGTTCCAAATAGGAAAAGGAGTACGTCAAGGTTGTATATTGTCACCCTGGTTATTTAACTTCTATGCAGAGTACATCATGAGAAATGCTGGGCTGGAAGAAACACAAGCTGGAATCAAGATTGCCAGGAGAAATATCACTAACCTCAGATATGCAGATGACACCACCCTTATGGAAGAAAGTGAAGAGGAACAAAAAGCCTCTTGATGAAAGTGAAAGAGGAGAGCAAAAAAGTTGGCTTAAAGCTCAACATTCAGAAAACGAAGATCATGGCATCTGGTCCCATTACTTCATGGAAAATAGATGGGGAAACAGTGGAAACAGTGTCAGGCTTTATTTTTGGGGGCTCCAAAATCACTGCAGATGGCGATTGAAGCCATGAAATTAAAAGACGCTTACTCCTTGGAAGAAAAGTTATGACCAACCTAGATAGCATATTCAAAAGCAGAGACATTACTTTGTCGACTAAGGTCCGGCTAGTCAAGGCTATGGTTTTTCCTGTGGTCATGTATGGATGTGAGAGTTGGACTGTGAAGAAGGTTGAGCACCAAAGAATTGATGCTTTGGAACTGTAGAGTTGGAGAAGACTCTTGAGAGTCCCTTGGAATGCAAGAAGATCCAACTAGCCCATTCTGAAGGAGATAAACCCTGGGATTTCTTTGGAAGGAATGATGCTAAAGCTGAAACTCCAGTACTCTGGCGACCTCAGCTAAGAGTTGACTCATTGGAAAATACTCTGATGCTGGGAGGGATTGGGGGCAGGAGGAGAAGGGGACGACCGAGGATGAGATGGCTGGATCGTATCACGGACTTGATGGACGTGAGTCTGAGTGAACTCCGGGAGTTGGTGATGAACAGGGAGGCCTGGCATGCTGCGATTCATGGGGTCACAAAGAGTCGGACATGACTGAGCGACTGAACTGAACTGAACTGAACATACAGGAACAAGAAGTTGCCAGTTCATTTATCCTGCAAGCTGGAAGGCATCAATTCTGGTTGGTTGGTGCCCATTGCCATGTGTGTGTGAAGTTGCTCAGTTGTGTCCGACTCTTTGTGATCCTGTGGACCGTAGCCCACCAGGCTCCTCTGTCCATGGGATTCTCCAGGCAAGAATACTGGGGTGGGTTGCCATTTCCTTCTCCAGGAGATCTTCCCGACCCAGGGATCGAACCCGGGTCTCCTGCTTTACAGGCAAATGATTTATCCTCTGAGCCACCAGGGANGGAGAAATATCAATAACCTCAGATATGCTGATGACACCACCCTTATGGCAGAAAGTGAGGAGGAGCTAAAAAGCCTCTTGATGAAAGTGAAGGAGGAGAGCGAAAAAGTTGGCTTAAAGCTCAACATTCAGAAAACGAAGATCATGGCATCTGGTCCCATTACTTCATGGAAAATAGATGGGGAAACAGTGGAAACAGTGTCAGGCTTTATTTTTGGGGGCTCCAAAATCACTGCAGATGGCGATTGAAGCCATGAAATTAAAAGACGCTTACTCCTTGGAAGAAAAGTTATGACCAACCTAGATAGCATATTCAAAAGCAGAGACATTACTTTGTCGACTAAGGTCCGGCTAGTCAAGGCTATGGTTTTTCCTGTGGTCATGTATGGATGTGAGAGTTGGACTGTGAAGAAGGTTGAGCACCGAAGAATTGATGCTTTGGAACTGTAGAGTTGGAGAAGACTCTTGAGAGTCCCTTGGAATGCAAGAAGATCCAACTAGCCCATTCTGAAGGAGATAAACCCTGGGATTTCTTTGGAAGGAATGATGCTAAAGCTGAAACTCCAGTACTCTGGCGACCTCAGCTAAGAGTTGACTCATTGGAAAATACTCTGATGCTGGGAGGGATTGGGGGCAGGAGGAGAAGGGGACGACCGAGGATGAGATGGCTGGATCGTATCACGGACTTGATGGACGTGAGTCTGAGTGAACTCCGGGAGTTGGTGATGAACAGGGAGGCCTGGCATGCTGCGATTCATGGGGTCACAAAGAGTCGGACATGACTGAGCGACTGAACTGAACTGAACTGAACATACAGGAACAAGAAGTTGCCAGTTCATTTATCCTGCAAGCTGGAAGGCATCAATTCTGGTTGGTTGGTGCCCATTGCCATGTGTGTGTGAAGTTGCTCAGTTGTGTCCGACTCTTTGTGATCCTGTGGACCGTAGCCCACCAGGCTCCTCTGTCCATGGGATTCTCCAGGCAAGAATACTGGGGTGGGTTGCCATTTCCTTCTCCAGGAGATCTTCCTGACCCAGGGATCGAACCCGGGTCTCCTGCTTTACAGGCAAATGATTTATCCTCTGAGCCACCAGGGAAGCTTCCCATTGCCATATCAGTTATTAAATCTTGTGGCTCTTATTCTTGGTGGCAACATCCAGAAAAGGAAAGCTGTGGGACCTTCTTGAATTATGTAAGTTTAGCTACTAGTAGGTAACCCGTTAACATTTTTATAGATCTTCACTGTTGTCATATTCCCTTTGTTTTGGCACAAAATGGCTCCAAAAGTAGAGGAGATACAAAAATTTCAAGTCATTTCCAGAAGATTTAGGCTGATTCTCAGTGCCAGTGACTCTCAGATTGGGTGTGCATGTAATTACTTGGAGTAATCTTCATTTCAAAAGAGAACTACAGGTGATTCTAATGCAGTTGGTTCATAGACCACATTTGGCAACATTGTTGATGATGTAGCTATTTCCCTTCTTCCCTTACATAATTTCACACCACAGCCACATTGCTCTAAGATGGAAATTAGGATAACTGATGTTATAAGACACGTCCCTATGTGTGCATAACGATGTCTGAAATGATTTTAAGATAATTCAGTATAGACAAGGTGACATAAAAGTATGCTAATTGATTTTACTGTCATTGGTGAAACAAGTGTTATTCAAGCCTGTTGATGTGGCAGATATATTTTAAGACAATCCCTTCTATTTTTTGAACAGGAAATAAAATCTAGCAAACTGTGTAGCCAGTAACCTTAGGGATGGTACTTGAGGCTTGATCTGTAAAAGATCTTGAGTCCAAAAGTTGAACTTAACTCTGCCTGTATTGTTCTGCCTTGAGTGAATCTTTCATGCATGCTGTGATCAGTGCATTTAAAAGAGCAGAGATCTGAACTTTATTGAGATTTACCTTATGGTAATCTGTGGCACTTCCTAGGTGGTAAAGAACCCACCTACCAATGCAGTAGACATAAGAAATGCTGATTGGATTCCTGGGTCAGGAAGATCGGGGAGGGCATGGCAACCCACTGCAGTATTCTTGCCTGGAGAAGCCTATAAACAGAGGAACCTGGTGGGCTACAGTTCATAGAGTCACAAAGAGTCAGACACAACCGAAGCAACTTAGCACACATGCATGTTTTATTAATAATGAATTTCTGTTTAGTAAATGTTTCATAATTATGTGCCAGACTTGCTTTCCTTATAATCTGGTGGCAAGGTTCAGTTCAGTTCAGTTCAGTAGCTCAGTCGTGTCCAACTCTTTGTGACTCCATGAATTGCAGCATGCCGGGCCTCCCTGTCCATCACCATCTCCTGGAGTTCACTCAAACTCACGTCCATTGAGTCGGTGATGCCATACAGCCATCTCATCCTCTGTTGTCCCCTTTTCCTCCTGCCCCCAATCCCTCCCAGCATCAGTCTTTTCCAATGAGTCAACTCTTCGCATGAGGTGGTCAAAGTACTGGAGTTTCAGCTTTAGCATCATTCCTTCCAAAGAAATCCCAGGGCTGATCTCCTTTAGAATGGGCTGGTTGGATCTCCTTGCAGTCCAAGGGACTCTCAAGAGTCTTCTCCAACACCACAGTTCCAAAGCATCAATTCTTCGGCCCTCAGCTTTCTTCACAGTCCAACTCTTGCATCCATATATGACATAGCCTTGACTAGACGGATCTTTGTTAGCAAAGTAATGTTTCTGCTTTTCAATATGCTATCTAGGTTAAGGAGGCATAGTTAGTCTTCATCCACTCTAACTAATAAATGCTACATGAATCTACCGAAAAGAACCTTATAACTGTGTTTGAAAAATTGGCTTAGGGCAGCTCTTAATAAGGTGTCTGGGGGAACACTAAACACCAAGATGCTCATTTGAAGAAAGAAGACTTGCATGATTAAATAAACATAGGAAATGCTGCATAGTTCAATATTTTATTTTTTCATTTAGTCCACCATTTACCAAAGTTATTGATTAAATGTTTTAAAATTTCATGAGAATAACATTTTGTGGAATACATATTTAGAAAAGACTTCTCCAGTGCTCTGGTGAAAATCTTAGCTGTGAAAGGGAGCACAAGGATAGAGAGGCAAATTAATTTGGCATTCCTAACTTCAAACTTACTTTAACCACATTTATTTGTACTATTAAATGTAAAGCATTTGAATGGATTTACCCGCAGTCATCAAGGATACTTCCCCGGTGGTCTGGTGTAGCCAAAAATTTTTACAAAAGGATAGTCAGAAGGTATTCAAGTTCCTTCTTAAAACTGTATCTGCACTTGACAGCTCAGTGAACAATCTTCACCTAGAGTTCTCTTACAAAACACAAACAAAACCTACATTCAAAAGGCTGCATTTTCAAGTAAGCATCAATTATCTGGGACGTACTGTACTGATGGTGAGACGAAGCTCTGGAGTTAAGCTCTGTAGGTGAGAATCCTGGTCCACCACTTTTTAGCATTATGGGCAGCTTAACCTTCCCAGGTCCTTGGTGTCTCACATGTCAGTAAGGACTGGTGTCTCACATGTCAGTAAGGACTGTTGGAAAGACCAAATTTTTGAGACAAATAAAGACAGGGAGCATTATTTTTTTTTAACTCTTTAAACTTTTTATTCTGTATTGAGATATAGCCAATGAAAAAGCAATGCTGTGACAATTCCAGGTGAACAGTGAAGGTACTCAGCCATACACATCCATTCTCCCAAACTCCCCTCCCATCCAGGCTGCCACATAATACTGAGCAGAGTTCCCTGTGCTGTACAGTAGGCTCTTATTGGCTATCCAGGTGTGCATGTCCATTGAAAGGGTGTATTGCTTTTAAATGTTAATTCATATTATTACTGCTTCTTTCATTTTACCATTATGGTAAAATAGTAAAATTATCATCACACTTCCACATAACTTCTGACAAATTTACTTTTTATCCAATGAACAGACCTATTATTTTCACACAGAGTACAATTTATTATAAAAGATTCACATTTTAATATTAGCCATTGGGATACATATAGAATATATTTAAAATAATCTTAAATTTTCTATACAGCAATTGCAAAATAATTTGATTTTGCTATTGCTCATCTATTTGTTTCAAAACACTTAAATGCTTTTCAAAACCTTACCTCCCAAATAATTGATTTCTCTGTAGGGTTTGCATAGATCTCATGAGTTTGAATATTTCATCAATTTTACCTTCATCTAATTTTTAAAACCATTTTAGGGATACAGTTTCTCTTTCCATCTTAGAGGTCACTTCATCTGCAGGACAGAAAGATATTTTAAAAGAGCAGAAGAAAATTATTTGAGTTCCTATTATTTTGATTCTGCGAAGTAATAAATGGAAACCTTAAGAGAAAAAGCTTTCCATAAATATCACTGTACTATATTTCAGTGGATTCATGAGATGAGCAACAACTATGATGTTTTGAAAGAAAACTATGATGCAGAGTTCTTTGGAGGGAAAAATGCAGGTAATTTGTGCCATTACCTTGATAATTTTACTAAGGTGCCTGCAGGGTCTGATTCATCCCCCCTGAATGCTTAAAGGTTAGCTTAGGTAGGCTTAGAGTAAGCTTTCACTAACCACGCTCAAAGGAGCAAATGCCCAAAGACTGAGTGTCAATGTTTGGATTTCTAAAAACGAAAAAGAAAAAGTAAAAGAAAAAAATAGACCTGCTGCAGAGCCCAGAACACTCAAGGCAATAAACCTAGCACAGTCTTATCCAATTATGGATAAGACTTATCCTATTATGCCTTATCTTATAGGCATAATTCCATGGGAAGAAAGAAAAACTATGACCACAAGGCTGAATAGGGGACATGGAAATAAAATAAAAGGAATACGTTAACTTGAGCGATTACTGGTAAGTCACTTTCAAAACTGAGTCAGATTTGTCTCTAGCAAAGTGATTTCTAAAATTTTCCAAGTAAGTTTCTTACCCTGAGCAGTGTTAAACGAGCATACCAAGTTTTTCTTTAGGAAGTTTCCTTTTCTTTTGTTTAAAAGGCCCATCAATTCCTCTTCTGATTGACACATTCTTTAGCTATAAAATAAATTCAGTTTAGCTTCAGTCTTGCAATCCAGAAGCCTATCTTTCTTTATAAGTGACACATCCCTAACTCAAAACTCAAAGATATTGTGATTGTACTTTAAGTCTAAAAAATGAAACTTTATTTCCTTTATTGATAATTTATATTTGGGCCTCTCCATCACCACCACCTCCCCCACACATATAAATCTGCCCTTCTGACATGATCATCATCATTAATTATACAATTGTACAAAACCAGAATTAGGAATTAAAAAGTCTCCTTTTGAATATTCAAGAAAAAGAAATTAATTTTATTGTGAGACACACGATATGCTTAGAAATGTTGAGACCTTGTAAAAATATCATCTTTTAATTTTACTATTATTCTAATTTTGATCCTGTTTTCAGTGTGGAACTCAGATAATAGAAAACACAAAGGCTGTTACTTGTCTTTACAGAGTACAGGAAAGGAAAAAGAAAATCTTCAAATAAAATGTAAATTTTTAGGTTAAAAAATAGATAAATATATTCATATACTCACAAATTATGCATATTTCAATTTAAAATCAGAAAAATATTTCAAATAAAAAATTTTCCTTTTCTGTACCACTTAGTCTTTTTTTGTGAAATATGGTTACAGGGACTAATAATCACAAAATAAGAAAGCTAGCTTGTCTTTAATATTAACCAAAACAAAACAAAATGCAGAACCCTACAAATAAGAAAAGAGTTTTTGGCTCAATAGGGAAGGGATATAAATACACAGTTATGCCTGATTCCAGTTGTTTCTGAAAGCAGAAACCAGCAGAACATTGTAAAGCAATTATCCTCCAATTAAAAAAAAAAAGGAGAGAGTTTATTTGGGGTCTTAAGAAATCCAGTTTGGAGACAAAGATTCAGGTAAAATCAAGAGTGTTTTAGGGCAGAGAAAGAGTCGGGGTTTATATAAGCAAAAGGCATAAGGCTGGACTCTGACACAAGAAAGGATATACTTGTCCTTAGGGGGTGGCTGTCACCAGTCACCAGTCTTCCCACCAGTCATTTTAGGGTAAAGGTCCAGTAAGTAGATAGGCTGTCACAAGTTATTCTAGGGTGAAGGCACCATAAGTGTGCTGAGATCCTGACAGATGTTCTGGATGCCTTCGTTAGGACAGTAAGTAGTCAAAAGGTCAGATTCCATCCAGGTTGAGACTTGCATAAGTTACACTATCTCAATGGCTTCCTGATTCCATTTTAGCAAGGTCTCTTAGCAATACCAACTCCATTTAAATTATGCTCCCACATTAGTAAATGGTTTTATGATATTTCCTATTTGTACAGCAGTCGGTTTCTTCATAAAGCAGTAAATCAGATGTTTGGAGTTAGAAAAGATCTGGGAGTGTTGTCACTTTACCCTAATACAACAGCTCTTCTTCAGTTCTTCCTTAATTCACCTGTGCTGTACTTAGTCGCTCAGTTGTGTCTGACTTCCATTTAAATTATGCTCCCACATTAGCAAATGGTTTTATGATATTTCCTATTTGTACAGCAGTCGGTTTCTTCATAAAGCAGTAAATCAGATGTTTGGAGTTAGAAAAGATCTGGGAGTGTTGTCACTTTACCCTAATACAACAGCTCTTCTTCAGTTCTTCCTTAATTCACCTGTGCTGTACTTAGTCGCTCAGTTGTGTCTGACTCTGCAATCCCATCAACTGTAGCCCACCAGGCTCCTCTGTCCATGGGGATTCTCCCGGCAAGAATACTGGAGTGGGTTGCCATGCCCTCCTCCGGGGGATCTTCCCAACCCAGGGATCGAACCCAGGTCTCCCGCATTGCGGGTGGATTCTTTACTGTCTGAACCACCAGGGAAGCCTTATACAACACCTAAGCATCTAAAACTTTGAAAAATTATCAGGAAGTTTAGGAACAGCAAAGGGAAAACGTGCCAAATTCACAAGATCATCTCTTGAGGCTTATTCTTTCCATTTGTACATAAGAGTGAAGTACTAGATTATAAAAATATACATGTGTACACTATGATATAATGTATGGTAAGGATATTAATGATACTTCTCTCTATAAGCTATACCTGGAGAAGGCAGTATGTAGTGAGCGAGCCCAGTGCTGCCGGCAGGCTACCAGATAAAATTCGCTGCACCATCATTTGAAAGTTGTACAACTTTGAGCAAGCTGTTTTATGTTTAAGTCCTGTAGTTTCCTCATCTATAAAATGTGGGTTATAGTAATACCTAGTTTATTACACCATTGTGAGGACAAAATGGGTATATACAGACAGAAAGAGAAAGAGGGAGAACTGGACAGAGTCCTTGTTGTAAAAGAGGCAGAACTTGACACATCTTAGTTTTCACCTGGGACTCTTAACAAAAGACAGGTTAACAAGAGAAAACCAGTTTACTAACACCTACAAGCACACATCACACATCATGTGTTAGAAATCTAAACAAAAAATAACTCAAAATGACAGCTTAGAATTCCTGCTTACAGAGCATCATCAGCAAAGAACAATAAATATGTAGAGACATGACAGGATAAAGGAAAGCAGCACAGGCTTCCAAGGTCAGCCAACTGTGGGGAAGTACTGTGTACACAGGAGGAAACAAACGGAGCGACATTCGCGGCTTCCTCTGGGCTGATAGAATGGCTTCTTTCCTCCTGGTGCAGGGAGGGGCCCTCCCACGCGGGAGTTTTGTCTCCTACTTGCACAAAGTAAAAGGAGGGTCAGAGCATCCTACTTGCATCTGCTGTTTCTTAAGTGTCTTTAATCAACATGACAAAGGGGTATATTTTGGGGTGAGTATTCCGGTTTCCTTCACTGTTATGCAACATGACAATGCCAAATGGTAGTAGGAAGTCGAGTAACAGAAATTCTCATGTTTTGCTGGGAGCTCTATAAAATGGTATATTCACTTTTGAAAACCATTCTTCATTTTTAAAAAATTGAGCTTAATGTATACTTACTGTATGATGAAGTAATTCCACTTCTAGGTATTTCCAGTTCTAGGTATTTATGTAAGAGAAATGAAAACTTACGTTCATGAGAAATTTTGCTCAGGAATGCTTATCACAGCTTTATTCATAATTGGAAATAACCACATGTCCATCAACCAAAGATCAAATAAACAAATTGTGATACGTTCATACTCAGCAATAAAAAGGAACAGCTGAAACACAATAACATGGATAAATCTCACACATTATTTTGATCAAAAGAAGCTACATACTACAGAGTACATATTGTATAGTTCAATTTTTATGAATTTCAACAATGGACAAAATTCATAAACTAGTTTTTAAAGATTGAGTAGTGACTACCTCTTACAGGGTTAGAAGGAGTGACCTGAAAGATACACAAGGGAACTTCTGAGGTGACAGAAAAGATCTATACTTTGATAGGGATGTAAGTTGCACAGAGACGTACATTTGTCAAAGCTCATCAAACTATATCCTTAAGATGTGTACATGTCACTGTTTTAATAGCTAAGAATTCTATCCTTATGGAACAAGCAGCTAATTCATCTCTTTTATTTAAAAAAATATTTATTTACTTAACATTTATCGATCATTTACTGTATGCTAAACAGTTCTTTGTTACACTATACACTGTATATATACTGCTGCTGCTGCTGCTAAGTCACTGCAGTCGTGTCCGACTCTGTGTGACCCCATAGACGGCAGCCCATCAGGCTCCCCCATCCCTGGGATTCTCCAGGCAAGAATACTGGAGTGGGTTGCCATTTCCTTCTCCAATGCATGAAAGAGAAAAGTGAAAGTGAAGTCGCTCAGTCTGTCCGACTGTTAGCGACCCCATGGNCCCATGGACGGAAGAGCCTGGTAGGCTGCAGTCCATGGGGTCGTGAAGAGTCAGACACGACTGAGTGACTTCACTTTCACTTTTCACTTTCATGCACTGGAGAAGAAAATGGCAACCCACTCCAGTGTTCTTGCCTGGAGAATCCCAGTGACGAGGGAGCCTGGTGGGCTGCCATCTATGAGGTCGCACAGAGTCGATGAACTGATGCTTTTGAACTGTGGTGTTGGAGAAGACTCTTGAAAGTCCCTTGGACTGCAAGGAGATCCAACCAGTCTATCCTAAAGGAAATCAGTCCTGAATATTCATTGGAAGGACTGATACTGAAGCTGAAACTCCAATATTTTGCCCACCTGATGCGAAGAACTGACTCATTGGAAAAGACCCTGCTGCTGGGAAAGATTGAGGGCAGGAGGAGAAGGGGACGGCAGAGGATGAGATGGTTGGATGGCATCCCAACTCAATGGACATGAGTCTGAGTAAGCTCTGGGAGTTGGTGATGATGGACAGAGAAGTCTGGCATGCTGCAGTCCATGAGACTGCAAAGAGTCAGACACAACTGAATGACTGGACTGAACTGAACTGATACATTTTCTTATAAGCACTCTCATATAATTTATAATTAGTCAATGGTTTAGGTGTTCTTATTATCATTATTATATAGCAATGTATAATAATATAAATTAATAAAAATGAATTATTATTATTATTATAATATATTGTTTTATAACAAGTTAAATAACTTAACCAAGTCCACACTACTGAGAGATATTACTGGGGTTAGAAGTCTTGATTGCTTGCAATGCTATCCTGTCTGCCTTACTTCAAACTGAGTTTCTGATGTAATCTTATAACTAGACCAAATCATGTTAACTGTAGTTCAGTTACATGTATTTTTTAAATTAGAGACACATGTACCGCAATGTTCATCACAGCGCTGTTTACAATAGCTAGGGCATGGAAGCAACCTAGACGTCCATCAGCAGATGAATTGATAAGAAAGTTGTGGTATATACACACAATGGAATATTACTCAGCTATTAAAAAGAATGCATTTGAATCAGTGCTAAAGAGGTGGATGAAATTGGAGCCTATTATACAGAGTGAAGTAAGTCAGAAAGAAAAATACCAATACAGTATATTAACGCATATATATGGAATTTAGAAAGATGGTAACGACGACCCTATATGTGAGATAGCACAAGAGACACAGATGTAACTTTTAGACTCTGTGGGAGAAGGCGAGGGTGGGATGATTTAAGAGAATAGCATTGAAACATATATATTACCATATATGAAACAGATCGCCACTCTAGGTTCGATGCATGAGACAGGGCGCTCAGGGCCATTGCACTGGGATGACCCTGAGGGATGGGATGGGGAGGGAGGTGGGAGGAGGGTTCAGGATGGGGGCCACATGTACACCCATGGCTGATTCATGTCAATGTATGGCAAAATCCACTACAATATTGTAAGGTAATTAGCTTCCAATTAAAATAAACTAATTTACAAGAAAATTATTGTTTGAACAATAGGTGAGACATGGAAAAAACCTAAGTGTCCACTGATGGATGAATGGATAAAGAAGTTATGGCATATATATTAAACAAAATATTATTCAGCCATAAAAAAATGAGGAAAGCCTACTACTTGTGACAGCATGGATAGAACTTGAAGATATTATGCTAAGTGAAATAAATCAGATAGAGAAGGCAAATACTATAAAATCTCACCTTTTTGTGAGATCTAAAAGAAATATGAACAAAAACACCCAAACTCATAGAAAAAGAGATCTGACTTGTGGTTAGTAGAGGTGGAGTTTCGAGGGGCAAGGAGCTGTAGAAAGGTAGTGTGAAGGTACAAGCTTTCAGTTATAAGATAAACAAGTACTAGAGATGTAACATCAGAGAAGGTGATGGCACCCCACTCCAGTACTCTTGCCTGGAAATTCCCATGGACGGAGGAGCCTGGTAGGCTACAGTCCATGATGGGGTTGCTAAGAGTTGGACATGACTGAGCCACTTCACTTTCACTTTTCACTTTCATGCATTGGAGAAGGAAATGGCAACCCACTCCAGTGTTCTTGCCTGGAGAATCCCAGGGACGGGGGAGCCTGGTGGGCTGCAGTCTATGGGGTCGCACAGAGTCGGACACGACTGAAGCAACTTAGCAGCAGCAACAGAGATGTAACATACAACATGATGACTATGGCTCACACTGCCATATGACAGATAAGAAATTTCTTAAGATGGTAGATCCTAAGAATTCTCACCATAAGGAGAAGCTCTTTTTCCCATTTCTTTTCTTTTTATTGTATGTAAGAATGGAAGTCAGTTGAACCAATCGTGGTAATCATTTCACAACATATGTAAATCAAATCATCATTCTGTATGCTTTAAACATATACAGTGATGTATGTTAATTATTTTTCAATAAAACAGGAAATTAAAAAAACTGACATAATTGCAGACTTCTGACTCATAGAAACGAGGTTACAAATGGATATTTTTATAAGCCACTATGCTGAGAAATGCTGGACTGGAAGAAACACAAGCTGGAATCAAGATTGCCAGGAGAATTATCAATAACCTCAGATATGCAAATGACACCACTCTTATGGCTAAAAAGCCTCTTGATGAAAGAGAAAGAGGAGAGTGAAAAAGGTGGCTTAAAGCTCAACATTCAGAAAACGAAGATCATGGCATCTGGTTTAATATATTGTTTTATAACAAGTTAAATAACTTAACCAAGTCCACACTACTGAGAGATATTACTGGGGTTAGAAGTCTTATTGCTTGCAATGCTATCCTGTCTGCCTTACTTCAAACTGAGTTTCTGATGTACTCTTATAACTAGACCAAATCATGTTAACTGTAGTTCAGTTACATGTATTTTTAAAAATTAGAGACACATGTACCACAATGTTCATCGCAGCACTGTTTACAATAGCTAGGGCATGGAAGCAACCTAGATGTCCATCGGCAGATGAATTGAATAAGAAAGCTGTGGTACATATACACAATGGAATATTACTCAGCTATTAAAAAGAATGCATTTGAATCAGTGCTAATGAGATGGATGAAACTGGAGCCTATTATATAGAGTGAAGTAAGTCAGAAAGAAAAATACCAATACAGTATTTTAATGCACATATATGGAATTTAGAAAGATGGTAAAGATGACCCTATATGTGAGATAGCAAAAGAGACACAGATGTAACTTTTGGACTCTGTGGGAGAAGGCGAGGGTGGGATGAGTTGAGAGAATAGCATTGAAACATATATATTACCATATGTGAAATAGATCGCCACTCTAGGTTCGATGCATGAGACGGGGCGCTCAGGGCCGTTGCACTGGGATGACCCTGAGGGATGAGATGGGGAGGGAGGTGGGAGGAGGGTTCAGGATGGGGGCCACATGTACACCCATGGCTGATTCATGTCAATGTATGGCAAAATCCACTACAATATTGTAAGGTAATTAGCTTCCAATTAAAATAAACTAATTTACAAGAAAATTGTTGTTTGAACAATAGGTGAGACATGGAAAAAACCTAAGTGTCCACTGATGGATGAATTGATAAAGAAGTTATGGCATATATATTAAACAAAATATTATTCAGCCATAAAAAATTGAGGAAAGCCTACCACTTGTGACAGCATGGATAGAACTTGAAGATATTATGCTAAATGAAATAAATCAGATAGAGAAGGCAAATACTATACAATTTCACCTTTTTGTGAGATCTAAAAGAAATATGAACAAAAACACCCAAACTCATAGAAAAAGAGATCTGACTTGTGGTTAGCAGAGGTGGAGTTTCGAGGGGCAAGGAGCTGTAGAAAGGTAGTGAAAAGGTACAAGCTTTCAGTTATAAGATAAACAAGTACTAGAGATGTAACATACAACATGATGACTATGGCTCACACTGCTATATGATACATAAGAAACTTCTTAAGATGGTAGATCCTAAGAATTCGCACCACAAAGAGAAGCTCTTTTTCCCATTTCTTTTCTTTTTATTGTATGTGAGAATGGAAGTCAGTTGAACCAATCGTGGTAATCATTTCACAACATATGTAAATCAAATCATCATTCTGTATGCTTTAAACATATACAGTGATGTATGTTAATTATTTTTCAATAAAACAGGAAATTTAAAAAATTGACATAATTGCAGACTTCTGACTCATAGAACCAAGATTACAAATAGATATTTTTATAAGCCACTATGCTGAGAAATGCTGGACTGGAAGAAACACAAGCTGGAATCAAGATTGCCAGGAGAATTATCAATAACCTCAGATATGCAAATGACACCACTCTTATGGCTAAAAAGCCTCTTGATGAAAGAGAAAGAGGAGAGTGAAAAAGGTGGCTTAAAGCTCAACATTCAGAAAACGAAGATCATGGCATCTGGTCCCATTACTTCATGGAAAATAGATGGGGAAACAGTGGAAACAGTGTCAGACTTTATTTTTTGGGGCTCCAAAATCACTGCAGATGGCGATTGAAGCCATGAAATTAAAAGACGCTTACTCTTTGGAAGAAAAGTTATGACCAACCTAGACAGCATATTCAAAAGCAGAGACATTACTTTGCCGACTAAGGTCCATCTAGTCAAGGCTATGGTTTTTCCAGTGGTCATGTATGGATGTGAGAGTTGAACTGTGAAGAAAGCTGAGCCCTGAAGAATTGATGCTTTGGAACTGTGGTGTTGGAGAAGACTCTTGAGAGTCCCTTGAACTGCAAGGAGATCCAAGCAGTCCATTCTGAAAGAGATCAGTCCTGGGTGTTCTTTGGAAGGAGTGATGCTGAAGCTGAAACGCCAGTACTTTGGCCACCTCATGTGAAGAGTTGACTCACTGGAAAAGACTCTGATGCTGGGAGGGATTGGCGGCAGGCAGAAAAGGGGACGACAGAGGATGAGATGGCTGGATGGCATCACTGACTCGATGGACGTGAGTCTGAATGAACTCTGGGAGTTGGTGATGAACAGGGAGGCTTGGTATGCTGCGATTCATGCGGGTCGCAAAGAGTTGCACCCGACTGAGCAACTGAACTGAACTGATGCTGTTCTCAAGAAGGCAATGGCAACCCACTCTAGTACTCTTGCCTGGAAAATCCCATGGACGAAGGAGCCTGGTAGACTGCAGCCCATGGGGTCACGAAGNTCTCGAGAAGGCAATGGCAACCCACTCCAGTACTCTTGCCTGGAAAATCCCATGGACGGAGGAGCCTGGTAGGCTGCAGTCCATGGGGTCGCGAAGAGTCGGACACAACTGAGAGACTTCACTTTCACTTTCATGCATTGGAGAAGGAAATGGCAGCCCACTCAGTGTTCTTGCCTGGAGAATCCCAGGGCTGGGGGAGCCTGATGGGCTGCCGTCAATGGGGCTGCACAGAGTCGGACATGACTGAAGCAACTTAGCAGCAGCAGCAGCTTGCTCTTCTCAGTCGCTAAGTTGCGTCAGACTCTTTGCGACCCTATGGACTGTAACCTACCAGGCTCCTCTGTCCATGGGATTTTCCAGGCAAGAATAGTGGAGTGGGTTGCCATTTCCTCTCCAGGTGGTCTTCCCAACTCAGGGATGGAAACCACGTCTCCTGCATTGGCAGGCAGATTCTTTACCACTGAGCTACCTGGGAAGCCATAAGCCCCTATATATTTGTGGTAACTCGATATAACAGCAATAGAAAAACAATACAGAGGTCTTGCTTTTCTTTAGACTGGGCACCAGCCACCGCCAAGGAACTTTCCAAGCAAGATGATATGATAACACTCAAATGTTTAATACCATGTGATACCCACGTTAGATGTTAAGTATACTTTCAAAAAATAAAGAAAAAAAACAATTTACTGACGGATCTTTTGATGACCATGACCAGGAAGCTAGTCGAACTACTCAAATGAAAGGGAGTTTGTTGTATTAATATGAGAGCAAATTCTGGACCACCAGCACAGCTAATGAACCTAGTCATTCCACAAAAGAAAAAGAATCCAACAAGTACTCCTGGAGAAGGTTTCCTTCACATCTTCAAGCCAGAGCACACTCAGAATAAATACAGAAACAGGTCATTGTCAACAAATTAGTTAAAATTAAGTGCTTCATTTCCATGCACACTCTGCACATTTATGGTTCATTTGATAAAGCCCTCTCTGTGTTGTGTGCTGTGCTAAGTTGCTTCAATTGTGTAGCCCGCCAGGTTCCTCTGTCCATGGGATACTAGAGTAGCTTACTAGGCCCCCCTCCAGGGGGTCTTCCTAGCCCAGGGATTGAACCCGTGTCTCTTATATCTCCTGCATTGGCTGGTGAGTTCTTTACCACTAGTGCCACCTGGGAGGCCTAAAGCCCTCTATGTACCTGACTGTGTAGGAGCTATGTAACTTAGGATTTAAACAAGTATCCACAACAGTGGCAATGGTGGGAAACAGAGGAGGTGGGGTGCAGAGAGTTCATGAGTAGTAGAATTCATGGGTCTCCATGATGGATTGGGTGTAGAGGGACAGAGAAGAAAGAACTGCATGATTCTCAGGATTTTAGCTCCTCTAAACTCCAGGAGGACTGCCAAAGTCCAGTCTCCTTTCCTTCCTCAGCCTACAACCAGACTACATTTCCCAGCCTCTGCTGGGTTTGGTATGGCCATGTGAGGATGTTCTACTCTACCATGTGATTCCACTTATATGAGGTACCCAAGTAAGTAAGTAAAGTCGCTCAGTTGTGTCTGACTCTTTGCAACACCGTGGACTATAGCCCACCAGGCTCCTCTGTCCATGAGATTCTCCAGGCAAGAATACTGGAGTGGGTTGCCATTTCCTTCTCCAGGGGATCTTCCCAATCCTGGGATCGAACCCAGGTGTCCTGCACTGCAGGCAGACACTTTCACCTCTGAGCCACCAGAGCAGTCAAATCCATAGAGACAGAAAATAGAATGGTGGTTGCTGAGGGTGGGGGGTTGTGTGGAGAGAAGGGAATGAGGAGTTATTTTTTGGCTATAGAGTTTCAGTTTGGCAAGACGAAAATCATTCTGGAGATTGATTGCACAAAAATGTAAATGTATTTAGCACTACTGAACTGTACACTTTAAAATGATTAAGACGCTTTGCATATTTTACCAAATTAAAAAATTAATTGAAAATAAACATAAATGCAGTTCTTTAAAGGAGAGTGCGTATAGGAGAAAATGACTCACAGCTAACATTTCAGGAAATTTTCCTGACCAAGCCAGCTCAGCTGTGATTGTTCTTTTCTGTACCTTATCTATTTATTTTGTATTTAATCACTTTGAGCTTTTGGATAAATAACTGATTTTTGTCATGCTTTTGCATGAATTTAGATTATGTGCTATGTGTTCAGTCAGTCCTGTCCAACTCTTTGTGGCCCTGTGGAATGTAGCATGCCAGGCTACTCTGCCCATGGAATTTTCCAGGCAAGAATACTGAGGTGGAGTGCCATTTCCTCCTTCAGAGGACTCTTCCCAACCCAGTGACTGAACTCCCGTCTCTTGCATTCTGTGCATTAGCAGATGCTTTACCCCTAGCACCACCTGGAAAGTCCCATTAATTAATAGATTATAAGCCCTTGCAGAAGAGACATTCTTTTCCACTTCTCTGTAAATAGTAAATGTTTACTTTAGAACTACACAGATTTAGGAAATTCAAAGTTTTCATTGTGAATTACTAGTAAGAATGATTAAAAACAAAACTAGCGGATGCACTGACTGCAAGTTCTGTATTTCTACAACGTCTAGTCCAAGACATCCTTTCAAGGTCTTCTCAGCTGTTATTCAGGATCACGGTAAACAGAACAAAAGATATAATTCACACACACAAAATCTTAGCTCTCCCTCACACAGTCAACTAGTGTGATTAATAAAATTACTTTAAGATGGTCTTGGAGAACAGGTTTATTTTCTCTGGCTGCAGCACACAGCATGTGGGATCTTAGTTCTTTGACCAAGGATCAAACCTGCACCCCCTGCACTGAAAGTGCAGAGTCTTAACCACTGGACTGCCAGGGAAGTCCCTGGAGGATGGGCTTAAATTCCCTGACTTTTGCCTGCATCTTGCCTGAGGCTTGGTTGAAACAAGTGCCTGCCCTTCTACAGTTCACTTCCCCTCCTTTCTCGGACATCAAATTGTGTTCCCTTCAACTCGGGTCATCGAGGAGTGTTCAAAGACTGGGTAATACTCATATGGGTGCTCAGTGCTGGCTGAAATTTTACTTCCTTAAATAAACAAAAAATACCATATTTAATAAGAAAAATTCAACACAATATAGAAAAGAAGGGAGGAAGGAAATTGACATTTGCTGAATGTGTACGTTGTGCCAAATTTCATATGAGTCTACTTCAATATCAAGTTATCGTTCTATAACTTTTAACCTTAAGATTAGAATGCCTGTTTTTTTTGTTGTTGTTGTTTGTTTGTTTGATATAGGAAATTTTATCTGCTCATTCTATATGTATGAAGGGAAATTAAATTTATTCATAAAATTTGTATTATTTAACTAGCGACTATGACTTCACAGATCCTGGTTATAATTAACATAATCAATATAAGACTATTTGGACTATCTTTCATTGAGGAAAAAGGCACTTACATTTCTTTTAGAATCAATTATGGTTCACATAAAAATAAATGATGATTACGAGAGAAATATTTTAAAAAGACACTTTAGAACTAGACTTCTGTGAGTGTTTCTTGAACCCCAACCCTCCCTAAGGCAATAAACTTATCTATTAACACTTATTTGAAATTTGTTTAATTATTTCATCATAGAATTCTTGTAACAAGTATTTTAATGAAGTAGGAATATTGCCTTTCAGTGAAATGTATGTGCCAACTAGGTGTTATGGGGTATGCTAATGCAAATGCAACTTATTTTTTGTTACAATTAAATATTCACCATAATGGAAATTCAAAATGTAACTTGGAAAAAAAACTCCTAAATGGAAACTATTTGTGCAACAATTTTTAGAACTTCCCTCCTCAGACTAATAATAAACACATTCGTGCACATCTAGAACAGCAGCATCCCAAGTTCTTTCTGGTGCTTTTTGAGAATCACACAGCTGCATTTTTCATTTAGAAATCCTGTTAACCCAACTATACTAAAGGATTTTTACATTGTCCCATTTCAAGTCCCTTGCACATTGTGAGGTCTAACAGTACAAACATTCACAAAATGAACAGAGTATATCTGTCTTAAATCTCAGGTATTTGGTCTTCACAAAGCAATCATATGTGGTATATTTACTAATACCTGATAAGGCATTTTAAAACTTTTTTTGAAATATTTATTTATTTGGCTGTACCAGATCTTAGTTGCAGCACACAGAGTCTTTAGTTGCAGCATGTGGGATTTTTTAGTTGTGAAATGTGGGCATTTAGTTGTGGCACGTGGCATCTAGTTCCCCATCCAGGGATCGAACTCAGGTATCCTGCACTGGGAGGATGGAGTCTTAGCCACTGGACCACCAGGAAAGTCCCTAAAAAGTATTTTTTGATTAGTAGATATTATAGAGAATCTCTCATGGAACATATTTATAGACCAGGCTTGCATGAGGTGTACATTAATTCTGAACACCTATGAGTAAATACAAATTTAAAATATTTAAAAATTGATTTAATTAAAATATCCCTTGTGCCCAAAGGGAAAAAGAAATTTTCCCATTTTCCTTCATTTTAGCATTTCATTTTAGAAAACTTGAAGCTGTAATTGCTTTCTCTGTCTCCTGGAGATGTATATAAATCTTTTTTAGAACTAAGTGAGCCTCTTGCCAGTTCAGCATCTCAAGAATCTCTTTTTTGGAGCCACCTTTTGGAAACTAAACCTTCAGAAGCACAGTTTCCTAGCTACCTGGACTGACCAGGGATGCTTGGCTACAAGATGGGACTTCTCGCTTGTTGAAAGGATATGAGAAAAGAAAAGGAATTTTCCCCCTTTGGTAAAGATAGTTAACGTATGCTTATAAAAGGGTGAGATTTCTTTTTGATTTTACATCTTCTTAGTCATTAACTGTGATAGGCATGATGTAATGCTTACTCAATAATAAAACTTTTTTCTTTTTTGAGTACCTTTGTGGAAATGTTTCCTGGGTTGTCAGTAAATTTATTTAAAATTATTTCCTCAACACTCATGTTCCATTGACTAGTGCTCAGTTACAGGGCCACAGCTACAGAGGGAACAGAGAGAAAATAGCTAAACTGTGTGTCCATGTAAATAAGGGAAGGAAAACTTCACGACTGAGGTCAAACTGATCTCTGGCTGCGAAGCCTGGGAGGGGGTGGGGTGGCTGGGTGGGTGAGGAAGCTGCAAATTAACTAACAATAGACACATTAACAAAGAATAATTTATTATGCTCAAAAGAGTACAAAAGAGTGCTCTGCTGCTGCTGTTAAGTCGCTTCAGTTGTGTCCGACTCTGTGCGACCCCATAGACTGCAGCCCACCAGGCACCCGGTCCCTGGGATTCTCCAGGCAAGAACACTGGAGTGGGTTGCCATTTCCTTCTCCAATGCATGAAAGTGAAAAGTGAAAGTGAACTCGCTCAGTTGTGTCCGACTCTTAACGATCCCATGGACTGCAGCCTACCAGCCTCCTCCGTCCATGAGATTTTCCAGGCAAGAGTACTGGAGTGGGGTGGCATTGCCATCTCAGTAGTTACTAATTCCCTGAATCAGTTCAGTTCAGTCACTCAGTCGTGTCCAACTCTTTGCGACCCCATGAATCGCAGCACACCTGGCCTCCCTGTCCATCACCAACTCCTGGAGTTCACTCAAACTCATGTCCATTTAGTCAGTGATGCCATCAATTTCATGGCTGCAATCACCATCTGCAGTGATTTTGGAGCCCAAAAAATAAAGTCTGACACTGTTTCCACTGTTTCCCCATCTATTTCCCATGAAGTGATGGGACCGGATGCCATGATCTTCGTTTTCTCAATGTTGAGCTTTAAGCCAACTTTTTCACTCTCCTCTTTCACTTTCATCAAGAGGCTTTTTAGTTCCTCTTCACTTTCTGCCATAAGGATGGTGTCAGCTGCCTATCTGAAGTTATTGATATTTCTCCTAGCACAGCCCAGCGTTTCTCGTGATGTACTCTTCATATAAGTTAAATAAGCAGGGTAACAATATACAGCCTTGACGTACTCCTTTTCCTATTTGGAACCAGTCTGTTGTTCCATGTCCAGTTCTAACTATTGCTTCCTGACCTGCATACAGATTTCTCAAGAAGCAGGTCAGGTGGTCTGACAGTTCCATCTCTTTCAGAATTTTCCTCAGTGTATTGTGATCCAACAGTCAAAGGCTTTGGCATAGTCAATAAAGCAGAAATAGATGTTTTTCTGGAACTCTCTTGCTTTTTTGATGATCCAGCGGATGTTGGCAATTTGATCTCTAGTTCCTCTACATTTTCTAAAACCAGCTTGAATATCTGAGAGTTAACAGTTCACGTATTGCTGAAGCCTGGCTTGGAGAATTTTGAGCATTACTTGACTAGCGTGTGAGATGAGTGCAATTGTGCGGTAGTTTGAGCATTGTTTGGCAACATTCCCTGAATAGTCAGAGATAAATGTTTATATACCAGATTTTAAAAAGGAGGATGATTTAGGGTTTCAAAGGGAAAGTATGTTTCCCACTGAAGTGAAGTCGCTCAGTCGTGTCTGACTCTTTGCGACCCGTGGACTGTAGCCCACTAAGCTCCTCCGTCCATGGGATTTTCCAGACAAGAATACTGGAGTGGGTTTGCCATTTCCTTCTTCAGGGGATCTTCCCGACCCAGGGGAGATTAGGTCTCCCACATTCGAACCCAGGTCTCCCACATTTTAGGCAGACACTTTAACCTCTGCGCCACCAGGGAAGTCCCCTAAAAGGAAGGTTCTTCTGAGTTTTCTTATACTCATGTCAGCTGAGTGTGGGCTTCCCTGGTAGCTCAGATGGTAAAGAATCTGCCTGCAATGCAGGAGACCTGGGTTTGGTCCCTGGGTCGGTAATATGTGCTGGAGATGGAAATGGCAATCCACCCCAGTATTCCTGCCTGGAGAATCCCATGGATAGGGGAGCCTGGTGGGCTATGACCCATGGGGTTGCAAAGAATTGGACATGACTGAGCGACTAACACATATAAACGCAGCCGAGTTTATCCTTTCTCATGCTGAGGGTCAGTCTTCTCTCAAGAAGGAAACTTTCTTGGAGGAGGGTAAATGGCAGCTGTGTTTTCTAGAGGTTCTGCTTAAGTTCAGATAACAATTTTTTTTCTGTGGCTGCTGATTGCTGAGATGTTTCCAGTTGAAAATAATTTCCAGACCACTTTCATACCACTTTGGTGAGCTGTTAATGCCTTCAGTTTGATAACAACTAGCTAGCTTTTGCTTCTGCAGAAGATCAGATTCATATGTCTTCCCCAACACAGGACACAGGACACTTACCCAGTGAAGAAATCCTAATGTTCCATCCTGTCAATGCATTCAGGAGGAGAGTGACTTAGTGCAGAGCTCCTGTTGAAGATCTTGTCTCCTCTCAGTGACAGAGAAACCAGCGCAAGCGTTGGATTTTTATTTACCCTTAGGTAAACAGAAGTAATATATGCCTCCTTCAGGCCTGGCCCATAAAAATGTTCCACGAGTGATTCTCTATATGCTTTCTCCATCTCATTGGAGTTTCAGCTTTAGCATCATTCCTTCCAAAGAACACCCAGGGCTGATCTTCTTTAGAATGGACCGGTTGGATCTCCTTGCAGTCCAAGGGACTCTCAAGAGTCTTCTCCAACACCACAGTTCAAAAGCATCAGTTCTTCAGTGCTCAGCTTTCTTCACAGTCCATCTCTCACATCCATATACATGACCACAGGAAAAACCATAGCCTTGACTAAACAGACCTTTGTTGGCAAAGTAATGTCTCTGCTTTTCAATATGTTATCTAGGTTGGTCATAACTTTTCTTCCAAGGAGGAAGCATCTTTTAATTTCATGGCTGCAGTCACCATCTGCAGTGATTTTGTAGCCCCCCAAAATAAAGTCTGACACTGTTTCCACTGTTTGCCCATCTATTTGGTAAATAGAAGTAATGTATGCCTCCTTCAGGCCTGGCCCATAAAAATGTTCCACGAGTGATTCTCTATATGCTTTCTCCATCTCATATTTTGAGATAGAGAAACTAGATGCCACATTTATATGGCTTTTCCAGTCGTTCATTGCTAACATATAGAACATATCCTGGTTCAAATAGGTTAATATGCAAGTGGACACAATTTTTCCCACACTCGGATATCTAGGATGGAAGTAGTCATTTGAAAAGGGCCATCTGCTGGTCTTGGAGAGCCTCCCATAGATGAGGAAGGCAACTGGGACTCCACTGGGGACACAGACTCTGGAAGCAGCCATTCTGGTGGGCTCGTTCCACCATGAGGGTGCCGATGCTGTTAAAAGCCATTTTGGAATCCTCACTCTAGTTTATTGGTGCTGACATGGCCCTGCCCATCAGGCAGTTAGCACCAGTGCTGGGATACCCCAGACCAAGCAGCTAGCCAGGCAGGGCTGTAGCATCACCTATCAGCAGACCAGCTGCCATCGGAACCCTTGAGTCCCCAAGCAGTTGGGGAAAAAACCCACCCACCAGTGGGCCAAAGCCAACTCCAGGAACCCTAGAACTCTGCAGCCAGAGATCCCAGTACCCAGCTCCACCCATTCCTGGTGAAACGCCAGCCCTAAGGCTATCACAACCAATACCAGGCCCCACCGGCTGGCAAGTCAACACCAGCCTCAGGACATCTTCAGCCCCTCACCTAAATGCGTCAGGGTCTGGCCTCTCCTACCAGTGGGCTGACACCAGCTTTTCCCTGGTGGCTCAGATGGTAAAGAATCTCCCTGCAATGCAGGAGACCCTCGTTCCACCCCTGGGTTGGGAAGATCCCTGGAGAAGGGAATAGCTACCCTCTCCCGTATTCTTGTCTGGAGAATTCTATGCACAGAGGAGCCTGGTGGGCTACAACCATGGGATTGCAGAGTCCTACACGATGGAGTGATTAACACACACACACTTGGAACACCTCACAGTCCATAGCCAGCTGTGTCAGGAACCAACCTCACCTACCGGCAGGCCGACACCAGCCCCAGGGACCCCATGGGCCAGGCCTTGGCCACCAGTGGGCTGACACTGGCTCTGAGACACCCTACCTTGCAGCCAGCCATCTGGCTTCACCCACCAGTGGACCAGCAATAGCCCAGAGACCCACCCAAGGGAAGGCTCTGCAGTTGGCTGCTTTGTGACCCAACCACCTCAACCACAGGCTAATATTTTATTAGTCTCAGGTGCCTAACATAGTGCTGGGTGGGGTTGATACTAGTACATAGGTCAATGCAGCAGAATAGAGAGCCCCGAAGTGAACCCACACATACATGGGCGATTAATTTATGACAAGGAGGCAAGACTATATACAATCGGAAAAAGATAACCTTTCAATAAATGGTATTGGGGGAACTTCACTTGTGGTCCAGTGGCTAAGACTCCTTGCTACCAATGCAGGGGGCCTGCATTTGATCCCTGCTCAGGGAACTAGATCCCATATGCACACCACAATAAAGAGTTCACATGCTGCAACTAAAGATTCCACATGATGCAATGAAGAATGAAGATCCCACATGCTGCAGCTAAGACCTGTGCAGCCAAATAAATAAACATTTCAAAAAATAAAAAATAAAAATAGATTTTGGGAAAACTGGACAGACACATGCAAAAGAAACAAACTGGACTACTTTCTTACACCATTAGTTCAGTTCAGTTCAGTCGCTCAGTCGTGTCTGACTCTTTGCGACCCCGTGAATGGACCCCACGCCAGGCCTCCCTGTCCATCACCAACTTCCAGAGTTCACTCAGACTCACATCCATCGAGTCCATGATGCCATCCAGCCATCTCATCCTCTGTCATCCCCTTCTCCTCCTGCCCCTAATTCCTCCCAGCATCAGAGTCTTTTCCAATGAGGCAACTCTTCGCATAAGGTGGCCAAAGTACTGGAGTTTCAGCTTTAGCATCAGTCCTTCCAAAGAAATCCCAGGGCTGATCTCCTTCAGGATGGACTGGTTGGATCTCCTTGCAGTCCAAGGGAATCTCAAGAGTCTTCTCAAACACCACAGTTCAAAAGCATCAATTCTGCGGCGCTCAGCCTTCTTCACAGTCCAACTCTCACATCCATACATGACCACAGGAAAAACCATAGCCTTGACTAGATAGACCTTAGTCAGCAAAGTAATGTCTCTGCTTTTGAATATGCTATCTAGGTTGGTCATAACTTTGCTTCCAAGGAGTAAATGTCTTTTAATTTCATGGCTGCAGTCACCATCTACAGTGATTTTGGAGCCCCCAAAAATAAAGTCTGACACTGTTTCCACTGTTTCCCCATCTATTTCCCATAGACAAAAACAAATTCAAAATGGATTAAAGACCTCAATGTTAAGAACTGACATCATAAAACTCTTAGAAGAAAACATAGGTAGTACACTCTTTGACGTGTCTTAGCAACATTATTTTAGATCTGTCTCCTCAGAGAAGGGGAAATAAAGCAAAACAAGCAAATGAAACTACATCAAACCAAAAAGATTTTGTACAGCAAAGAAAACAACAAAATGAAAAGGCTGCTACTGAATGGGAGAGGATATTTTTAAATGATATATCTGGTAAGGAGTTAATATCCAAAATATACAAAGAACTCATACAACTCAACATCAAAAAAATAAAAAACAATCTAATCAAAAAATGAGTGAAGAAACTGAATAGACATGTTTCCAAAGACATACAAATGGCCAATGGGCACATGAAAAGATGCTCAACATTACTAATCATCAGGGAACCACAGTGAAATATCACCTCAAGAATACTGGAGTGGGTAGCCATTCCCTTCTCCAGGGGATCTCCTTGACCCAGGGAATGAACCTGGGTCTCCTGCATTTCAGGCAGACTCTTTACTCTTTGAGCTATCAGGGAAGCCCTTTTTAAAGAGTAAACCCTTATCACAAGGAAAAAATATTTTTTCCTTTTTATTTTGTGTCTGTATGAGATAATGGATGTTCACTAAAATTATTGTGGTAATCACTAAAAAAGAAGAACAAGCAAAGGAAACTAAAACTCAGGGGAAAAAATCTAAGCAAAATACAAGACCTATATTTACAAAAGCTGTCAAAGATAACCAATGGACATTTTTTTTTTCCTTCTAACTAAATGGAAGATTATTGTACATGGACTGGTTTGGAAGACCCAAATACAGTGGTGTTTCTTTTGCCCAAATTAAATTTATAAATTTCAAGGCAAGTCCACTTAAAATCCCAGTTGGATTAAAAAAAAAAAAAAAAGAACTTGACAAGATGATTCTAAAGTTCCTTTGATTCACGGTAGCATTCTTTGTTACAGCAAGGGACAGGGAACTACTTAATGTGCATTGGGAGGGAGCAATAGGATGCTAAATTGTTATTAAAAAGAATGAAGCTGAACTATAAATATTTTTTTAATTTAAATTTTATTTTTTTTTAATTTACAATACTGTATTGGTTCTGCCATACATTGACATGAATCCACCACAGGTATACATGAGTTCCCAACCCTGAACCCCCTTCTCACCACCCTCCCCATGTCATCTCTCTGGGTCATCCCAGTGCACCAGCCCCAAGCACCCTGTATCCTGTATCAAACCTAGACTAGTGATTTGTTTCTTACATGATAGTGTACGTGTTTCAATGCCATTCTCCCAAATTGAACTATAAATATTGACACTGAAAGCTTTCCAAGATCTATTGTTAATGACAAAGCAAAGTACAGAACAGAGTGCATTCTACACCTGTCTCTTATACACATCTAGATGTGTATAAGAGACATCCCTAAGGCAATAAACTTATCTATTAACACTTATTTGAAATTTGTTTAATTATTTCATCATAGAATTCTTGTAACAAGTATTTTAATGAAGTAGGAATATTGCCTTTCAGTGAAATGTATGTGCCAACTAGGTGTTATGGGGTATGCTAATGCAAATGCAACTTATTTTTTGTTACAATTAAATATTCACCATAATGGAAATTCAAAATGTAACTTGGAAAAAAAACTCCTAAATGGAAACTATTTGTGCAACAATTTTTAGAACTTCCCTCCTCAGACTAATAATAAACACATTCGTGCACATCTAGAACAGCAGCATCCCAAGTTCTTTCTGGTGCTTTTTGAGAATCACACAGCTGCATTTTTCATTTAGAAATCCTGTTAACCCAACTATACTAAAGGATTTTTACATTGTCCCATTTCAAGTCCCTTGCACATTGTGAGGTCTAACAGTACAAACATTCACAAAATGAACAGAGTATATCTGTCTTAAATCTCAGGTATTTGGTCTTCACAAAGCAATCATATGTGGTATATTTACTAATACCTGATAAGGCATTTTAAAACTTTTTTTGAAATATTTATTTATTTGGCTGTACCAGATCTTAGTTGCAGCACACAGAGTCTTTAGTTGCAGCATGTGGGATTTTTTAGTTGTGAAATGTGGGCATTTAGTTGTGGCACGTGGCATCTAGTTCCCCATCCAGGGATCGAACTCAGGTATCCTGCACTGGGAGGATGGAGTCTTAGCCACTGGACCACCAGGAAAGTCCCTAAAAAGTATTTTTTGATTAGTAGATATTATAGAGAATCTCTCATGGAACATATTTATAGACCAGGCTTGCATGAGGTGTACATTAATTCTGAACACCTATGAGTAAATACAAATTTAAAATATTTAAAAATTGATTTAATTAAAATATCCCTTGTGCCCAAAGGGAAAAAGAAATTTTCCCATTTTCCTTCATTTTAGCATTTCATTTTAGAAAACTTGAAGCTGTAATTGCTTTCTCTGTCTCCTGGAGATGTATATAAATCTTTTTTAGAACTAAGTGAGCCTCTTGCCAGTTCAGCATCTCAAGAATCTCTTTTTTGGAGCCACCTTTTGGAAACTAAACCTTCAGAAGCACAGTTTCCTAGCTACCTGGACTGACCAGGGATGCTTGGCTACAAGATGGGACTTCTCGCTTGTTGAAAGGATATGAGAAAAGAAAAGGAATTTTCCCCCTTTGGTAAAGATAGTTAACGTATGCTTATAAAAGGGTGAGATTTCTTTTTGATTTTACATCTTCTTAGTCATTAACTGTGATAGGCATGATGTAATGCTTACTCAATAATAAAACTTTTTTCTTTTTTGAGTACCTTTGTGGAAATGTTTCCTGGGTTGTCAGTAAATTTATTTAAAATTATTTCCTCAACACTCATGTTCCATTGACTAGTGCTCAGTTACAGGGCCACAGCTACAGAGGGAACAGAGAGAAAATAGCTAAACTGTGTGTCCATGTAAATAAGGGAAGGAAAACTTCACGACTGAGGTCAAACTGATCTCTGGCTGCGAAGCCTGGGAGGGGGTGGGGTGGCTGGGTGGGTGAGGAAGCTGCAAATTAACTAACAATAGACACATTAACAAAGAATAATTTATTATGCTCAAAAGAGTACAAAAGAGTGCTCTGCTGCTGCTGTTAAGTCGCTTCAGTTGTGTCCGACTCTGTGCGACCCCATAGACTGCAGCCCACCAGGCACCCGGTCCCTGGGATTCTCCAGGCAAGAACACTGGAGTGGGTTGCCATTTCCTTCTCCAATGCATGAAAGTGAAAAGTGAAAGTGAACTCGCTCAGTTGTGTCCGACTCTTAACGATCCCATGGACTGCAGCCTACCAGCCTCCTCCGTCCATGAGATTTTCCAGGCAAGAGTACTGGAGTGGGGTGGCATTGCCATCTCAGTAGTTACTAATTCCCTGAATCAGTTCAGTTCAGTCACTCAGTCGTGTCCAACTCTTTGCGACCCCATGAATCGCAGCACACCTGGCCTCCCTGTCCATCACCAACTCCTGTGAGTCTGAGTGAACTCCGGGAGATGGTGATGGACAGGGAGGCCCGGCGTGCTGCGATTCATGGGGTCGCAAAGAGTCGGACACGACTGAGCGACTGAACTGAACTGAACTGATATATGTACACGTATAACTGATTCACTTCATTGTACAGCAGAAACTAACATAACATTGTAAAGCAATTATATTTCAACTTAAAAAAAAAAAAAAAGAGCTCATATGGCACCACTAAAGATCTTGTATGCCCCAACGAAGATCAAAGATCCCAAATGCAACTAAGACCCAGAGCAGCCACATAAATAAAAACAAATATTAAAAAAGGAGAATATTAAAGGAACATCAGAGAATGTAAGTGATTGTGATTATATACAATGTATTCCATATAGAGTAAATAGTTGTACTTATGTACAATATATTATGTTTTATGGAATATTGTGAATCCTTTAAAAAGAAAAAAATATTATAGTTTTACATAAAACTAGTATGTAAAGATCTCCAAGATCTCTTTCACTATTAAGTGAAAAATCAATGTGTGGAACAATGTTATAATGACTTCTTTTGTGTTAACTTCTTTTAAAACAAAAGAAAAATCTGTATGGATAGTATATGTTAATAAATATAATTTTTTTTCTAGGAAGAACCACATGCTATCATGTTTTTCTTTTCTGAACAGTTTCTATTGGAGCAGGCGATGGCATCCCACTCCAGTGCTCTTGCCTGGAAAATCCCATGGACGGAGGAGCCTGGTGGGCTGCAGTCCATGGGTCTGTTAGGAGTCGGACACGACTGAGCGACTTCACTTTCACTTTTCACTTTCATGCGTTGGAGAAGGAAATGGCGACCCACTCCAGTGTTCTTGCCTGGAGAATCCCATGGATGGGGGAGCCTGGTGGGCTGCTGTCTATGGGGTCGCACAAAGTCGGACACGACTGAAGTGACTTAGCAGCATTCTCTAGCCATGAATGATTACTGCTTTTAATATTTAAAAACATCCATAGATGGAGAGTGAGATTATGGTCTCCTCTGTATTTTTTTTCTGAATTTGAAAAAATAGCAAGCATTATTTTTAAAATTTAGGCTGCACTGCAAGGATGTGAAATCTTAGTTCCCTGATCAGGGACCAAACCTATGCCTCCTGCAGTGAAAGCAGGGAGACTTTCCCAGACTGCTAGGGATGTTCCAGGAATATTATTTTTAAATAGCCTTTAAAAAAAAGAAAAACTTTACAATAAAGAAGTTGAATCTGATGCCTATGGTTTATTGTGGCGTGAAAAGAGAAAGTTGTACAGCAAATGTATTATAAGAGCTTCTTTATTAATTAAAAACAAACATATGGAACTATATAATATACTTGTATAAATATGGATAAATAGTATAATAGATATTGATACACTATGGATATAGATGCACACCCACACACTAAGCAGTTAACAGGGCTGGTGGGTGGCGAGGGAAGTGATATTGAGGGTGTAGATGAAGGAGGACTTCAACTGCACACACTTCTTACTTCTGTATTGTAGTCTTTACAGTTTTTCTTATTCCTTACACTTTTACAGAGTCAGTAGACTAAATCTAAGACTTTCTTTTTGAGAAGTTAGATTTCTTTTAAGTTCTCGATAATTATCAGTTGCTGTCTCTTCACTAACACTTCACTAGCATCTTTTCTATTCCCTTCTGGAACTCCTATATATCTAGACCTAGATCTATCTTTGAATTTACTTTTAGGCATCTTTACCGAGATAAAATTCACATAATGCATAATCATTCACCCACTACTAAATATATATTTGAAATGCCTTGTATTCCATGTTTCTCAACTGCCTTTTAACATTTTGGAAACAATCCTTTTGACTGTGGGTACTCTGGAAGAACTTATCCATACTATTTCCTAAGTCCATGGGAACATTGCTTCTTTCCTCATCTCTTGTCCTAGTCATCTCTACCACCTAGCTGTTTCTAAGTTACATGCTTTTGCAGTAGACCAGTGATTTATTCAATTCAGTTCAGTTGCTCAGTCAACTCTTTGTGACCCCATGAACGGCAGCATGCCAGGCTTCCCTGCCCATCACCAACTCCTGGAGTCCACCCAAACCCATGTCCATTGAGTCGGTGATTGCCATCCGACCATCTCATCTTCTGTCATCCCCTTCTCCTCCTGCCCTCAATCTTTCCCAGAATCAGGGTCTTTTCAAATGACTCAGTTCTTCGCATCAGGTGGCCAAAGTATTGGAGTTTCAGCTTCACCATCAGTCCTTCCAATGAACACCCAGGACTGATCTCCTTTAGGATGGACTGGTTGGATCTCCTTGCAGTCCAAGGGACTCTCAAGAGTCTTCTCCAACACCACAGTTCAAAAGCGTCAGTTCTTCAGAGCTCAGCTTTCTTTATAGTCCAGTCCAACTCTCACATCCATACATGACCACTGGAAAAACCATAGCCTTGACTAGACGGACCTCTGTTGACAAAGTGATGTCTCTGCTTTTTAATATGCTCTAGGTTGGTGATAACTTTCCTTCCAAGGAGTAAGCATCTTTTACTGTCATGGCGGCAATCACCATTTGCAGTGATTTTGGAGCCCAGAAAAATAAAGTCTGCCACTGTTTCCCCACCTATTTGCCATGAAGTGATGGGACCGGATGCCATGCATAAGAAGTAGTATAACAAAACAAATGTCACTACACAAGTATCAATGAACGAAATAAATTTTTATTATATATGTCAGGATGAAGAAAACTGAAATAATCAATGAAAGAGAAAATAATTTAGGGAAAAAAATCAGCGTAAAACAAGATAAAAAGGAATTCAAAATTAAGATCTCTAGAAAAGAAAGTGGGAGAGAAAGATTTATCGACTGTAAAAACATTGCTTAGTGCCCTGAGTGTCATGTCATTTCCGAACATGTGGACCCTGATCTATACCACCTCAGTCTTCCCTGACAGCTCAGCAGGTAGAGTCTGCCTGCAATGCAGGTGACTCAGGAGACTCAGGTTCAATCCCTGGGTTGGAAAGATCCCCTGGAGGAGGAAATAGCAACCCACTCCAGTATTCTTGTCTGGGAAATCCCATGCGCAGAGGAGCCTGGTGGGCTACAGTCCATGGGGTCGTAGTCAGACACACCTGGCTGCACTAGCACCTACACCATCTCATGGTGCAAACAGCTCCTTGCTGGATACCGCCTTCAGCAGAAAGCCTCTGTCCTTGCTACTTTAGCAAGCTATATGGTACCTAACCTTTAACCAGGCACTCAGGCCTGAGCACACCTTTCAGATCTTTTAATCAAGCAATTACTTGCCTAACTTGTCTGTTCTTTCAGTGTGGCAAAGAAGTAAGAATCTAAGACTAAATAATTAACAGGTGACCAGATTTCTTTCCTAGACTCCCCTTCAGTAATCCCGTAAACAAACTGTGAACAAGATAAGGACTAGAGGAAAGTAAAAGTGAAGTCGTTCAGTTCGGTTCAGTTCAGTTCAGTCGCTCAGTCGTGTCCGACTCTTTGCAACCCCATGAATCGCAGCTGGGTGGAGTGCCATTTCCTCCTTCAGAGGACTCTTCCCAACCCAGTGACTGAACTCCCGTCTCTTGCATTCTGTGCATTAGCAGATGCTTTACCACTAGCACCACCTGGAAAGTCCCATTAATAGATTATAAGCCCTTGCAGAAGAGACATTCTTTTCCACTTCTCTGTAAATAGTAAATGTTTACCTTAGAACTACACAGATTTAGGAAATTCAAAGTTTTCATTGTGAATTACTAGTAAGAATGATTAAAAACAAAACTAGCGGATGCACTGACTGCAAGTTCTGTATTTCTACAACGTCTAGTCCAAGACATCCTTTCAAGGTCTTCTCAGCTGTTATTCAGGATCACGGTAAACAGAACAAAAGATATAATTCACACACACAAAATCTTAGCTCTCCCTCACACAGTCAACTAGTGTGATTAATAAAATTGCTTTAAGATGGTCTTGGAGAACAGGTTTATTTTCTCTGGCTGCAGCACACAGCATGTGGGATCTTAGTTCTTTGACCAGGGATCAAACCTGCACCCCCCACATTGAAAGTGCAGAGTCTTAACCACTGGCCTGCCAGGGAAGTCCCTGGAGGATGGGCTTAAATTCCCTGACTTTTGCCTGCATCTTGCCTGAGGCTTGGTTGAAACAAGTGCCTGCCCTTCTACAGTTCACTTCCCCTCCTTTCTCAGACATCAAATTGTGTTCCCTTCAACTCGGGTCATCGAGGAGTGTTCAAAGCCTGGGTAATACTCATATGGGTGCTCAATGCTGGCTGAAATTTTACTTCCTTAAATAAACAAAAAAAAATACCATATTTAATAAGAAAAATATTAAATACCATATTTAATAAGAATAATAAGAAAAATTCAACACAATATAGAAAAGAAGGGAGGAAGGAAATTGACATTTGCTGAATGTGTACTTTGTGCCAAATTTCGTATAAGAGTCTACTTCAATAACAAGTTATTGTTCTATAACTTTTAACCTTAAGATTAGAATGCCTGGTTGGTTTTTTGTTTGTTTGTTTGATGTAGGAAATTTTATCTGCTCATTCTATATGTATGAAGGGAAATTAAATTTATTCATAAAATTTGTATTATTTACCTACTATGACTTCACAGATCCTGGTTATAATTAACATAATCAATATAAGGCTATTTAGACTATCTCTCATTGAGGAAAAAGGCACTTATATTTCTTTTAGAATCAATTATGGTTCACATAAAAATAAATGATGTCTTCTAATTTCATTGCTGCAGTCACCATCTGCAGTGATTTTGGAGCAGATGTGTATAAGAGACAGACTATGACTTCACAGATCCTGGTTATAATTAACATAATCAATATAAGGCTATTTAGACTATCTCTCATTGAGGAAAAAGGCACTTATATTTCTTTTAGAATCAATTATGGTTCACATAAAAATAAATGATGATTACAAGAGAAATATTTTTAAAACACATTTTAGAACTAGACTTCTGTGACTGTTTCCTGAACCCCAACCCTCCCTAAGGCAATAAACTTATCTATTAACCCTTATTTGAAATTTGTTTAATTATTTCATCACAGAATTCTTGTAGCAAGTATTTTAATGAAGTAGGAATATTGCCTTTCAGTGAAATGTATGTGCCAATTAGGTGTCATGGGGTATGCTAATGCAAGTGCAACTTATCTTTTGTTACAATTAAATATTCACCATAATGGAAATTTAAAATTGGAAATTAAAAACTTTAACTTGGAAAAAAAACTCCTAAATGGAAACTATTTGTGCAACAATTTCTAGAACTTCCCTCCTCAGACTAATAATAAACACATTCTTGCACATCTAGAACAGCAGCATCCCAAGTTCTTTCTGGTGCCTTTTGGGAATCACACAGTTGCATTTTTTACTTAGAAATCCCATTAACCCAACTATCCTAAAGGATTTTTACGTTGTTCCATTTCAAGTCCCTTGCACATTGTACAAACATTCACAAAATGAACAGAGTATATCCGTCTTAAATCTCACGCATTTGGTCTTCACAAAGCAATCATATATGGCATATCTGCTAATATCTGATAAGGCATTTAAAAACTTTTTTTGGAAATATTTATTTATTTGGCTGCACCAGGTCTTAGTTGCAGCATGTGGGATTTTTTAGTTGTGAAATGTGGGCATTTACTTGCGGCATGTGGCATCTAGTTCCCCATCCAGGGATCGAACTCAGGTACCCTGCACTGGGAGGATGGAGTCTCAGCCACTGGACCACCAGGGAAGTCCCTAAAAAGTATTTTTTAATTATTAGATATTATAGAGAATCACTCATGGAACATATTTATAGACCAGGCTTGCATGAAGTGTACATTAATTCTGAACAGCTATGAGTAAATACAAATTTAAAATATTTAAAAATTGATTTAATTAAAATACCCATTGTGCCCAAAGGGAAAAAGAAAATTTCCCATTTTCCGTCATTTTAGCATTTCATTTTAGAAAACTTGAAGCTGTAATTACTTTCTCTGTCTCCTGGAGATGTATGTAAATCTTTTTTAGAACTAAGTGAGCTTCTTGCCAGTTCAGCATCTCAAGAATCTTTTTTTTGGAGCCACCTTTTGGAAACTGAACCTCCAGAAACACGGTTTCCTAGCTACCTGGACTGACCGGGGATGCTTGGCTACAAGATGGGACTTCTTGCTTGTTGAAAAGATATGAGAAAAGAAAAGGAATTTTTCCCCTTTGGTAAAGATAGTTCAGTTCCGTTCAGTTCAGTCGCTCAGTCGTGTCCAACTCTTTGTGACCCCATAAATCGCAGTACGCCAGGCCTTGCTGTCCATCACCAACTCCCAGAGTTCACTCAGATTCATATCCATCGAGTCAGTGATGCCATCCAGCCATCTCATTCTCTGTCGTCCCCTTCTTCTCCTGCCCCCAATCCCTCCCAGCATCAAAGTCTTTGCCAATAGTCAACTCTTCGCATGAGGTGGCCAAAGTACTGCAGTTTCAGGTTTAGCATCATTCCTTCCAAAGAATCCCAGGGTTGATCTCCTTCAGAATGGACTGGTTGGATCTCCTTGCAGTCCAAGGGACTCTCAAGAGTCTTCTCCAATACCACAGTTAACGTATGTTTATAAAAGGGTGAGATTTCTTTTTCATTTTGTATCTTTTTAGTCATTAACTGTGATAGGCATGGTGTAATGCTTACTCAATAATAAAAAAATTTTTTTTTTATTACTTTTGTGGAAATGTTTCCTGGGTTGTCAGTAAATTTATTTAAAATTATTTCCTTAACACTCATATTCCATTGACTAGTGCTCAGTAACAGGGCCACAGCTACAGAGGGAACAGAGAGAAAATAGCTAAACTGTGTGTCCATGTAAATAAGGGAAGGAAAACTTCACGACTGAGGTCAAATTGATCACTGGCTGTGGAGCAGGGGCAGGGGAGGGGGTGNTGCTGGGAGGGATTGGGGGCAGGAGGAGAAGGGGACGACCGAGGATGAGATGGCTGGATGGCATCACGGACTCGATGGACATGAGTCTGAGTGAACTCCGGGAGATGGTGATGGATAGGGAGGCCTGGCGTACTGCGGTTCATGGGGTCGCAAAGAGTCGGACACGAATGAGCGACTGAACTGAACTGAATTGAAAGAAGGCAGAATGCCAAAGAATTGATGCCTTTGAACTGTCGTGCTGGAGAAGACTCCTGAAAATTCCTTGGACAGGAAGGAGATCAAACCAATCTTAAGGGAGATCAAACCTGAAAATTCACTGGAAGGAATGCTGATGCTGAAGTGGAAGCTCCAGTATTTTGGTCATCTGATGCAAACAGACAGCTCATTGCAAAAGTCCCTGATGCTGGGAAGGACTGAGGGCAGAAGCAGAAGAGGGCATCAGAGCATGAGATGGCTGGATGGCTTCACTGATGCAATGAACGTGAACGTGAACTTGGGCCAAACTCCGGGAGATGGTGAGGGACAGTGAGTCCTGGTGTGCTGCCCTCCATGGGTTCACAGAGGTTGACATGACTGGGCAACTGAACAGCACTAATTGATTTATTAATATGATGTCATATTGGTTTCAGGCATACAGAAGTGATTCAGTTATGCATATACATATATTCAGAATATCTTAGAATTGAAGTGTTTGAGCTGTGCTTCAGTAACAGTTTGGGGATGTTAGGAAAATGAGTGCCAGTGAGAAACACTTCAGTTCGTTCTATTGCTGATTGCCTTCAACTTGGTGCTGTCAACTACAAATAGGCAGTTACCAAGAGCATTGCCAACAACTGAACAAGGAAGACATTTGCCATCTGCCTCTGGGAGATCGAACCCCCTGCTGCTATAGTTGTTCACCTTCAGCAGTCCCTGAGGGAGTTCATTGTGGAGTGAGGCACTCTGTGCCCCAGGGAGTCTGGTGGGACAGGTCTTTAGATAGTTGGATGTTTTTAGGAACATATTTTATGATCTAAATCCTTGCATCTCCTCATGTCTAGAAAACTACTAAATGTCTTACCATCTGAGCCACCAGGAAAGGGTACATTAATGTTAAATTTAACTGCATAAAGGAAATGGCACCCCACTCCAGTACTCTTGTCTGGAAAATTCCATGGACGGAGAAGCCTGGTAGGCTATAGTCCATGGGCTCGCAAAGAGTCGGACACGACTGAGTGACTTCACTTTCAAAGGACACTCTAGGGTTGTTTCTGCAGCTTATCTCAGGAATCTGTCTTTCGATGAAGATCAAATGCCTCACACATGGCCTGCAATCAAGACTGGAAAAAGACATAATTTAAGGAACGGTCTCCAACCTTTCTATCAGGTACTCTTAACTAGCTCATGCCTGGTGAAATTGAAGGGAAATTGACTCTTGGGTTAACTCCCACTTCCAAATGCCCCTAAGTTGGACTGGTCTATAGAGAGGCCTACTGACCTCAAATTCACTTGAAAACAATGCTCAAACAGAGGAAACTACACTATGCTGGGATGAGAAGAAGATGACATCAGCAGTAAACAGCTTGCCCAAGATGTTAATCTGACTCTTATAATGTTCTTGAGTCCTTGGACCTACGTCTGTCAATCAAATGTTTTCTATCATGGACACAATTCTATGCTAGTTTAAAACCCAAACCAATTGTTTGGTTGTGGCCAATTACCTATGTCTAGTACTTTTGGCTTACCTTGGTGGATTTCTGTTCTCTAGGGCTCTGATTGGATACCCCCTAGGAAATTTATTTTAGATGAATGTTCAGTTCTGTTCTACCTTCGTGATATTCCTAGAGGGATCCTCTCACCTGGCCAATTAATAATACCTGCTCTGATGCTGGCCATAGATTTAAGTTTTCTCTTAAGATCATTTAAACTCAATTGGAATGATAAGCTTAGTCTCAATAAAAAATTAACCTCTCATCTATTAAAAGGAAAAATTCCACAATTACTGGGTGGATCTACTTGGTTAACACCAGGTTATGGTCATTTAAGTTTAAAGGCTCCTCTATGTTGGCAACGGTTAAATCATACTAAAAATGATCAACCTGGTAATTATGAGACAAAGCTGGGTGCTTTATGAACTATGCCCTTAGAGAGAGTGACTGGTATGGAACTCAGTGGATTTGTGGCACTACTTTATGGCCTTCACACCTAGAGGGATGGAGATTAAGGTGTAGCCTGGCATTCCCATGAATTTCGGTCATCAGTTCAGTTCAGTTCAGTCACTCAGTCGTGTCCAACTCTTTGCCACCCCATGAATCTCAGCTCACCAGGCCTCCCTGTTCATCACCATCTCTCGGAGTTCACTCAGACTCACGTCCATCGAGTCCATGATGCCATCAAGCCATCTCATCCTCGGTCGTCCCCTTCTCCTCCTGCCCCCAATCCCTCCGAGCATCAGAGTCTTTTCCAGTGAGTCAACTCTTCACATGAAGTGGCCAAAGTACTGGAGTTTCAGCTTTAGCATCATTCCTTCCAAAGAAATCCCAGGGTTGATCTCCTTCAGAATGGACTGGTTGGATCTCCTTGCAGTCCAAGGGACTCACAAGAGTCTTCTCCAACACCAGAGTTCAAAAGCATCAATTCTTCAGCGCTCAGCCTTCTTCACAGTCC
>SJYX01014792.1:684829-722410 GCA_006410675.1 Oreotragus oreotragus | reverse complement strand
TGTAAATTGCATCTGACTTTGGGGCTCCGAGAGTGTATGGGAATGTCTGGTGGGAAGCTGTGGTTCTCCACCTGAGGTGACTCATTACTGGGACTGGCGACAGGAGAGAGCTGGGCTCCTGTGGGGCTGGGGCTTCTGAGTGCCCAGGTGGACTTGCTGTCACCTCTTTCACCTGCGCTGTGTCTGAGGCACTGGACTACAGCAAGGACTGACCCTGAAAGAGGTCCTGGGTGCTGCCCTGCCTGCGTGTGACACTTCCTGGCCCAGGTCCTTCTCCATGAGTCTAGAGCCAAATGGGACCCAGATTATCCTGTAAGTAATGGATCTTGAGACAGCGAAAAGACTGCTAGAAAGTGGGTGGTAAGTTCAGGGTTCCCCGAAGTGGTGGCTGCTGCTGTTCCCCAAAGTGGAGGCTGCAGTGGTGTCTGCTCTCCAGACAGCCACAGGAGAGAGGGCTCTCTGACCAGTTGTTGGGACATGAGCCAAGGGAATTAGAGAGGATGGAGGGACTTGATTCCCCAAACAGAAGCGGTAGAAAAACCAGGGGTCCAGAGCATTACACCTCTCCTTTGGGACTTCCCTGGTGGCTCAGACATTAAATTGTCTGCCTGGAATGCAGGAGACCAGGGTTCAATCCCTGAGTCAGGAAGATCCCCTGGAGAAGGAAATGGCAACCCACTCCAGTACTCTTGCCTGGAGAATCCCATGGAGGGAGGAGCCTTGTAGGCTATAGTACATGGGGTCGCGAAGAGTCAGACACGACTGAGCGACTTTACTTCACTTTAGGTGTGTGAAAGGATTTTAATGTGAAATGGAACTGGAGGATATGAAGTGGAGAATCACGTGCATGTACCGTCAGGAGAATGGAGAGACTGATTTCCTGTAAATGCCTGATTTACAGAACACCTAGAGATATCTCTTGAGGAACTTACTGCTTGGATTCTGCGTGGACGTACCCCTCTTTGCATGTCAGGCCCATAAATACAGCTGACCCCAAGCCCTCAGCGGACTCACCTGTAGCACTAATGCATGCATTTCCTGAATTATAATTCTTCTGCTAAACCAGAAATAAAACTCAGTTTCTTCTCAATTGAACCTGCCTCAATTTACCTCTTTATTCTGGTTGACAGTCTTCACCTCATCTCATGCTGCTGCTGCTGCTAAGTCACTTCAGTCGTGTCCGACTCTGTGAGACCCCATAGATGGCAGCCCACCAGGCTCCCCCATCCCTGGGACTCTCCAGGCATGAACACTGGAGTAGGTTGCCATTTCCTTCTCCAATGCATGAAAGTGAAAACTGAAAGGGAATTCACTCAGTCGTGTCCGACCCTCAGCAACCCCATGGACTGCAGCCTACCAGGCTCCTCCGTCCATGATATTTGCCAGGCAAGAGTACTGGAGTGGGGTGCCATTGCCTTCTCCACCTCATCTCATAAGCTTATATTAATCTTTCTTTCCTCTGAATTCTCTACCCAATGACTCAACCTTAGACTGGGCAATACTGTTATGACCTCTTATAGGGTCAGAACACATTATCTTTTAAAGATTTAAAAGACCTTCTGCACACTGCTATATTTAAAACAGATAATCGTTAAGGACTTACTGTATAGCACAGGGAATTCTCAATATTTTATAATAAACTAAATGGGGCAAGAGTTTGAGAAATAACAGATACATGTGTATGTATAACTGAATCACTTGCTGTACACCTGAAGATAACACTACATTGTTAATCAACTATGTCTCAATACAAAATTAGAAAAAAAAAAGACTTTTTGCACACTTTTAGCATCCAGTAAATGGTTAATTGATGTTTAAAATGATTAGTCTTTTGCAGTTTATGCTTTTGTTTTGTTTTGTTTCTCCAGACAGCCCACTTCACCCTGGCTTGCCAGCTGACATTGTGGTAACTAAGATTTCAGGAGTAGGCATCCCAACTTCCCTTTCTAATACTGCTTTCAGATTTTGTTTCCATGAACAGTTTTACTTTTCATGAATACGTTTTCTCAGGGAGAGATTCCTTTCTGAAATGATACCTACATTCTGGGACAATGAAGCTCCATGTCTATTCAACAAAGCATCTCCTATTTCTTTTCTAAAACTCCACTCTTTTGCCAAGACACCGTTAATCATCAAACAAGTAGTACATAAAGTCCTGGTTGAACACCTGTCATCTAATCCTTCTCAAAAGTGAACTGGGAGAAACCAAATCGTGTGGTAAGATGAATCAAGTTTTTAGTTCTGAACAAATGGGCAATCCTTTTAAAAATGACTTTTTTTTCAACTGGGAACATTACAGAAATACATTAGGATTTTTTTTTTTTTTTTGATCAGCTCGGTAAAAATCTTGATTTTTGAGGTGACCTTTTATTTTTTGTTTTGCAACCAAACTGTTTATAATAGCTCTATAATATTTCTTAAAATTTTATATTATTTTCTCCAAGTGGTTTTGGAAATGAGCCCTATATTATTATTGTTATCCATTTAAAAAATAAGAAAACTAGATAACTATAAATGGGATTTTCAGTCATGCCATCTTCATTAAAAATACAGCTATTTATTGATAAGACCTGATCCACCCAACACATTTCTAATCTCTATTGTTCCCTCTTGTTCCATTTATTACTGGCCTAGGAAAGCATAAGGCTCACTAATTTGAAAACACAGTAGAAATCCCTAAAAGAGAAAAGCTCAGAACTAATTTTAGAAAAAGAAAAAACCACCATGTGCTTGCTCTTAGGTCCCTAGATTGCATGGCTGATTTAATTCCATAAGTAAACAGCCTGCCCACATTTTCAGATAATGTTATCAACTGAATTCAGTTCAGCACAATACTCATGTCCTGATTTGGTGAACTTGGGGGAGGGCATTTCCTATGGTGGCCTAAGATGGTGAGTCAGGCTTCAGAGCCCAGCTGCCTGTAGCCTTGCCCTCACTCCAATTCATTCTCCAGTGCCCAGTTTCTTCACATGTAAAGTGAAGATGGTAATATTTCTTGTGTTATAGGTTTATTAAGAGGATTAAACCATGTGTATAAACTGCCTGCCTCTTTGGGAACCCATTATAATTTTTGAAGATTTTTTTTTTTTTTGGTACAGTTCTGTATATTCTTGCCACCTCTTCTTAATATCTTCTGCTTCTGTTAGGTCCATACCATTTCTGTCCTTTATCAAGCCCATCTTTGCATGAAATGTTCCCTTTGTATCTCTAATTTTCTTGAAGAGATCTCTAGTCTTTCCCATTCTGTTGTTTTCCTCTATTTTTTTGCATTGATCGCTGAGGAAGGCTTTCTTATCTCTCTTTGCTATTCTTTGGAACTCTGCATTCAAATAGGTATATCTTTCCTTTTCTCCTTTGCTTTTCGCTTCTCTTCTTTTCACAGCTGTTTGTCAGGCCTCCTCAGACAGCCATTTTGCTTTTTTGCATTTCTTTTCCATGGGGATGGTCTTGATCCTTGTCTCCTGTACAATGTCACGAACCCAGAAGAGCTACACAAAAAAGATCTTTAAGACCAAGATAATCATGGTGGTGTGATCACTCACCTAGAACCAGACATCCTGGATGTGAGGTCAAGTGGGCCTTAGAAAGCATCACTACGAACAAAGCTAGTGGAGGTGATAGAATTCCATTTGAGCTATTTCAAATCCTGAAAGATGATGCTGTGAAAGTGCTGCACTCAATATGCCNAGATCTGATAGAGTGCCTAATGAACTATGGATGGAGGTTCGTGACATTGTACAGGAGACAGGGATCAAGACCATCCCCAAGAAAAATAAATGCAATAAAGCAAAATGGCTGTCTGAGGAGGCCTTACAAATAGCTGAGAAAAGAGAAGTGAAAGGCAAAGGAGAAAAGGAAAGATATACCCATTTGAATGCAGAGTCCCCCAAAACAGCAAAGAGATAAGAAAGCCTTCCTCAGCGATCAATGCAAAGAAATAGAGGAAAACAATAGAAGGGAAAGACTAGAGATATCTTCAAGAAAATTGGAGATACCAAGGAATACTTCATGCAAAGATAGGCTCAACAAAGGACAGAAATGGTCAGGACCTAACAAGAGCAGAAGATATTAAGAAGAGGTGGCAAGAATACACAGAAGAACTATACAAAAAAAGATCTTCATGACCCAGATAATCACGATGGTGTGATCACTCACCTGGAGTCAGACATCCTGGAATTTAAAGACAAGTGGGCCTTAGGAAGCATCACTATGAACAAAGCTAGTGGAGTTGATGGAATTCCAGTTGAGATATTTCAAGTCCTAAAAGATGATGCTGTGAAAGTGCTGCACTCAATAAGCCAGCAAATTTGGAAAACTCAGGAAGGGCCACAGGACTGGAAAAGGTCAGTTTTCATTCCAATCCCTAAGAAAGGCAATGCCAAAGAATGCTCAAACTACAATACAATTGCACTCATCTCACACACTAGCAAAGTAATGCTCAAAATTCTCCAAGTCAGGCTTCAGCAATACGTGAACCATGAACTTCCAGATGTTCAAGCTGGTTTTAGAAAAGTCAGAGGAACCAGAGATCAAATTGCCAACATCTGCTGGATCATGGAAAAATCAAGAGGGTTCCAGAAAAACATCTATTTCTGCTTTATTGCCTCTGCCAAAGCCTTTGACTGTGTGGATCACCACAAACTGTGGAAAATTCTGAAAGAGATGAGAACGCCAGACCACTTGACCTGCGTCTTAAGAAATCTGTATGCAGGTCAGGAAGCAACAGTTAAAACTGGACATGGAACAACATACTGGTTCCAAATCAGGAAAGGAGTACGTCAAGGCTGTATACTGTCACCCTGCTTATTTAACTTATATGCAGAGTACATCATGAGAAACGCTGGGCTAGATGAAGCACAAGCTGGAATCAAGATTGCTTGGAGAAATATCAATAACCTCAGATATGCAGATGAAACCACCCTTATGGCAGAAAGTGAAGAAGAACTAAAGAGTCTCTTGATGAAAGTGAAAGAGGAGAGTGAAAAAGTTGGCTTAAATCTCAACACTCAGAAAACAAAGATCATAGCATCTGGTCCCATCACTTCATGGGAAATAGATGGGAAAACAGTGGAATCAGTGGCATACTTTATGTTGGGGGGCTCCAAAATCACTGCAGATGGTGACTGTTGCCATGAAATAAAAAGATGCTTACTCCTTGAAAGGAAAGTTATGACCAATCTAGCCTCCTCTGGAGGTCAATGATCCTGGCGTCTTTGTGTGGATCAGCAACAACCTTTCAATATCTAACTATCCAGAGGACTGTTTCGTCCATCTTTTTCAGAGCACAGAGTAGGTGTCTAATTTCTGATTTTCACCCTGAATTCCATTCAGGCAATGTTGAAGGTCAGCAGATGTAGTGTCCATGATTTAATCTGTAGAGGCAGACAGCAAGGGCCCCTTTACGGCCATGATTTTGACCACGGTTTGGGGGGCACTTCATGGCCATTTTGTCCCATGGTGCTGGGAAGACTTATTCCCAGGTCTGTCGAAGATTTCACTGATAGGCCACTCAATGTGCTGTTACTAGATTAGGCCCTCTGAGTAGCAAAATTCTCTAGACTGCAGCTGTCTCACTAGCCTCTTGGTCCAGGAAAATACTCCCTCCTGTTGCTTCTTCTCATACACAGTCACACCATTATAATTAGGGATTTCATATGGAACTGTATACCATTGTTATATCAATGGCTCAGTCACACAGCTGATAATGTAAGGGACAACACTTCTTGAAACAGGCAACAGAAAGCAATACAGTTAGCAGTAACAGTAGAATCATAAGTAAGAACTTAAGTCAAGAACTTCTATTAGCTATAGCCTGTGACATCTCCCTGGGTTGGGAAGATCCCCTGGAGAAGGAAATGGCAACCCACTCCAGTACTCTTGCCTAGAAAATTCCATGGATGGAGGAGCCTGGTGGGCTACAGTCCACGGGATCACAAAGAGTCGGACACGACTGAGTGACTTCACAACTTCACAAGTGACATCTCCAGGTCATCTGACTTAGTTTGTTAAATGACTATAGCCTGCTGTTGATCTCCTGGTTGTAGATCCTGGAGCATCTGATCTTTATTCAAAGACTAGTTACTGAGATAGGCTTTAGAAATAAACTCAGAATGTCCTTTTTAACAACTTAATTAAGCCTCTTGGCAATGTAACATAACCACAAGGAACTATCTAAGGAGTGAGTCTTAGAAATACAGACATTAATTAACAAAATTGGAACTTAATATTCAGTGAAACATAATAGATGCCATAGGCCTGACATCAGTTGGGTGGATTTGTCTTTTAGAGCTCCCCAGTATACGTTGAGATTTCTGTATATGTCAGGAGACAGTCTTTTTATTTACCTGATAAGGCTGTTCAGAACCCAAGTGTTTCCAGTTTCTGGAGGGATGAGGCAGAAAGAAAAAATGGTATAATTTTACTCATAGGAGTAAATCACTAGAATGTTTTAAACCATCAGTAACTTGAGGAGACGTGCTTCTGTATATCTGAAAACACAGATTAAAAGCCAGTAATATGTCAGACAAAAAGTCATGAAACTTGTGATCACATTTAGCAGTCTACTCAATCCCATGCAATTGATCCCTTTGTTCTGTTGTCCCTGCCCAATGACCAAGGACATCAGTGAAAGCAATAGTCTCCAAGAAACTCATGAAGTTTTGCCAAGGTCTGCACGACCTGTCCAGCAAAGTGGGTGCCCTGATCACTGGAGATTGTGGAAAGCACATTTTAACCAATTTTTTTTTTTTCTATTATGAGGTATTAATCCCGAAGCGAGGAAAGGCATTATCTTTTCAAATAAAAATGAGGTTAGTCAGGGAGCCAGGAAAAGCCAAGCAGTCATCTAGCACCTCTCATAGCCCCAGCTGTTTGGTTTATAGCCATTTTTTAAAATCCATTTTAAATTCCCCGAAGAGGGGTTAATTTTTGCAGAAGCAGAATGAGCTTTGTTCATATGCGCTATAGTCTGTTATCAAAAGCCACATTCCAAGAGAACTTTGTTCTTTTAATCAGTGAGAGAAAACCAAATTCCAGTTTGGTACTGGCTTATATTCACTGTGAAGCAATAGTTACTCACTTAGTCATAGTAACAATAAGACTTCAAAGGTAGTTTAATGTCTTAACCAACTTGTACCATGCACAAAACTCTTCTTTCACTTGCTACACACCTTTTTTTACACTGGCTGTATTCATCACTTCATTTGTCCATCTAGAGGACAGCCACCTGTAAGTTTACACTTACTTTCCTTTTCCTTAATAGAATGTAATTCCATTCCTTATTACTTTTTATTAAAAACACACATCTTACTTTTCTTCAGCAATCATGAATTGTACTTTACATCATCATTCTATAGATTGGTAAGGACACATCACCCAAAGGTATGTCATGTATAAAAGTATCTTCACAATATTTCTGTTCAGTTCAGTTCAGTTCAGTCGCTCAGTCGTGTCCGACTCTTTGTGACCCCATGAATCGCAGCACGCCAGGCCTCCCTGTCCATCACCAACTCCTGGAGTTCACTCAGACTCACGTCCATCGAGTCAGTGATGACATCCAGCCATCTCATCCTCTGTTTTCCCCTTCTCCTCCTGCTCCCAATCCCTCCCAGCATCACAGTCTTTTCCAATGAGTCAACTCTTTGCATGAGGTTGCCAAAGTACTGAGGTTTCAGCTTCAGCAGCATTCCCTCCAAAGAGATCCCAGGGCTGACCTCTTTCAGAATGGACTGGTTGGATCTCCTTGCAGTCCAAGGGACTCTCAAGAGTCTTCTCCAACACCACAGTTCAAAAGCATCAATTCTTTGGCGCTCAGCTTTCTTCACAGTCCAACTCTCATGTCCATACATGACCACTGGAAAAACCATAGCCTTGACTAGAATGGGCTTGATAAAGGACAGAAATGGTATGGACCTAACAGAAGCAGAATATATTAAGAAGAGGTGGCAAGAATACACAGAAGAACTGTACAAAAAAGATCTTTATGACCTGGATAATCACAATGGTGTGATCACTCATCTAGAGCCAGACATCCTGGAATGTGAAGTCAAGTGGGCCTTAGAAAGCATCACTACGAACAAAGCTAGTGGAGGTGATGGAATTCCAGTTGAGCTGTTTCAAATCCTGAAAGATGATGCTGTGAAAGTGCTGCACTCAATATGCCAGCAAATTTGGAAAACTCAGGAGGGGCCACAGGACTGGAAAAGGTCAGTTTTCATTCCAATCCCTAAGAAAGGCAATGCCAAAGAATGCTCAAACTACTGCACAGTTGTACTCATCTCACACGCTAGTAAAGCAACACTCAAAATTCTCCAAACCAGGCTTCAGCAATACGTGAACCATGAACTTCCAGATGTTCAAGCTGGTTTTAGAAAAGCAGAGACACCAGAGATCAAATTGCCAACATCTGCTGGATCATAGAAAAAGCAAGAGCGTTCCAGAAAAATATCTATTTCTGCTTTGTTGACTATGCCAAAGCCTTTGACTGTGTGGATCACAATAAACTGTGGAAAATTCTGAAAGAGATGGGAATACCAGACCAAATGACCTGCCTCTTGAGAAAGCTGTATGCAGGTCAGGAGTCAACGGTTAGAACTGGACATGGAACAACAGACTGGTTCCAAATAGGAAAAAGAGTACGTCAAGGCTGGGGTGGTGTCGGTGAGGGATGCAGGAGGAGATGAGAGAGAGGAATGGGGCCTGAGAGCCAAGGCAGGGAGTTGCCACCTTATTTTAAATAGAAATGAGAAGGCACTGGGGGTGATGAGCAGGGAACTGGCATGACTCCTGCTCTAAAGCAAATATTTAGACAGCTACATGGAGAGTAACATAGAGCACACAGGGTGGTAGCCGAGACCAGTCTGGAGGTCCAGGGAAGAAGGACCCGGGACAGCAGTGGGATACCTCCCAGGTGCCAGGCCCTGCCTGGGGCATGGACTGGGATATCGAAACAAGAAAGACAGGGTCCCTGTCCTCAGGAGGAACTAGTCTGTGTGCATATGTGTGTGTGTGTGAAGTGTGTATACATGTGTTGTGTGTGTGTCTCTGTATTGTGCCTGTGTGTGTATGTGAAGTATGGTATACATATGTTGTGTGTGTGTGTGTGTGTGAGGTGTGGTATATATGTGTTGTGTGTGTGGCTGTATATTGTGCCTGTGTGTGTGTGAAGTGTGGTATACATGTGTTGTTTGTATGTCTCTGGGTGTGTGTGAGGTGTGGTATATATGTGTTGTGTGTGTGTCTGTGTATTGTGTGTGTGTGTATGTGGTGTGAGAATGCTGTGGACCTGGTTGTTTGTCCTATGATTAGGTCGTGTTAGTGACATACTGATAGGCAAGGACCAGAGATGCTGGAACATCCCACCCAATGAAGACAGCATCAGTTCAAAATGCCTGTGGTACCTCTGTAGAGAAACACCGTATCAAATTATGACCCAACTTAATAATTACAAATAAGTACTCTTTCCCTCCCTAATTTTGCATCATAAGTATTTCACCAAATCATTAAAGTTTTTCTTTAATAAAAACTCTTGCTCATAAGTTTTTGCCTACATCTCTCCACTTTCAAACTTAAAAAACACAATTTTTTTCCTGTGTCATTCAGTTCACCTAATGAGCCTACAAAGTAGATGACTGAACTGGATTGGGAGAAGAGCAATGCGAGGTTCGGAATTGATCGGGCAGGTTCAGAGGTCAAAGGTAATACTTCAGTTTTCTTTCTACTTTTCCCAAGCTTCTCCTATGGCACTGGGAAATCAGAGAGTTTGTCAGTGACTTGGAAGGAGCCAGGTCACAACCATGATCTTTGAGTTGGAGCAAGTCATTCAGATCTATGGTTGATTTAAACCTTGGAATCAGAAAGACTTCAAGAACTAAGATTCTTGATTGCAAAGTCAAAGATTCCCAGACTTCAGAGCTTTACACTTAGGGAACACCAAAGCTTTAGAATCACACACTTCCAGAACTAGAACTAGAATGATCCAGTCCTCTGGAAATGAAGCATAGTGGGCCAAGGCGACCTTTGTCTAGGGACCCCTCAGGTGGAGAAACACCTCCCTTCTTTGCTCCTCTGTCCTTCTCCCCTTCCTCCTCCTCCCCATTCTCATCCCCTCCAACTCCCCCACATCCCCTCACTTTCCTCATTCAGCATTCCCCAGCCAGGTATCCAGCAGGATGAGTTACTGGGGAGCTTCATGCCAGGGGCTGGGAGGTAGGCAGGGATGATGTAGCAGGTGAGATTCACAGGAAAGAGCAGCTGCAACATGGCAATATCACTTCTGAAAGGATGTAACATCTCGAAGTCTGAGTGTGTGATAATCCAGCTCACAGACACCTTCCAGGTGTGCTGGGTGTGCTGGCACAGCTGGGTGCTTCCTAACAGACCCTGTAGTTCCCTGGGGCTTTGGATTTCCTGGAGAAGGAAAGGCGCACTGCCACCATCATCTCCACGTGGGGACTAGCTTTTTCCCTACATCCTTATCTAACTGCCCACAGCCCTGTGGAGCCCTCCACTCCACATGATGCCTTACAGCTTCTGTCTCCCCATTTCTAATGCTCAGGAGGCCTTCCTTCTAAAGGCTAATTGATATCCTACTTATAGTTTCAAACATATGGCTGGCTTCTCCAGCACACACTAGGAGAAGCACTGAATCCTTGTTCTGGAAAGCTCTTCTGTGGGGTCATAAAATGAAGACATTTTGATTGTACACAGCAGGCATTCTGGCTCAGTCCTAGCTCTAACTTTGCCCTTCCTGATACTCCATACAACCCACCTTCTGGCCTTGCACTCTTCCTGACAATCCCCTTTTTTCAACACCTACCTGCCGAAAGCCTGTTTCTCCACTGAGTTACAAGGACTTGCAAAAGATTCGTTAAATAAATGAGCAAATGAAGGTAGGAAACAGAATCTTGCCTTGTTGCCCCAACACAGGTTCTGAATCTTTCCCCCTCCCTCACTGTCTTCACAGCTCATCTACTTGGAGACCCTCTCTCATGTTCCCCTCACCCAGCCCTTCCCTTCCAGCAAGGCCTCCCTCTCCACACACCTTCTCCCAACCCCCCACCCCATCTGCTCTGCCCTTCTCATCCATGTTGAGCTTTCCCTTCTGACAGGATGGAGACATTGTGAGGCGGGATTTGCCACCCCTGATGCCACCGAGGGGCTTGCATGGAGCATGGCACAGAGTGGGTGCCAATAGACTCTGAGCCCTCAAAGCTCCAGTGCCCAGACCTGGGCTTGACGCCTGAACTCCCTGGTGACCCCTCCTCATCTGTTCAGAAGCCAGTCACTGAGCCAGCCCCACCTGGCTAGGTGAACTAGACTCTGAGCAGCCCTGTCACTCTCCCAGGGAGCCCACCTCCCCCTTATGCAGCCTGGCACCATGGCTCCCTGCATGCACGCCAGTGACTGTGACTCCTCCTGGGCACATAATTTCCCAGGACTAATAAGAATCGCCCAGCTGTTGGCCACACATGCGGTCCCAGGCCTCCATTTAGAGTGTGACACCTGGATATAAGGGGACACTGAGAAGAAGGTGTGATCTGAGATGGGTCCACACCAAATGGCAGCAAGGACTGACACTGCTGCTCTCCTGCAGCACACCAGCATTGGGGAACAGATACAGGGGCCGAGGGCAGAGCATGAGGAGGATCTGGGCAGCTGAGCGGGAGGACAGTCCAGGTGGAAGGTACGCAGGCCAAAGCAGAAAAGACATGCCTCTGAAGGCCACAGACTGCCCAGAGGAAAGCCCAGAGGAGCTAACGTGGGACACCATTCCCCTTTTCTCATCTTCCCCTGCATCCCCCTCCCCTGCCAGCACCTCTGCTGACAGCCTACGCTATAAACTCACTTGAGAAAGTGGGCGGTGAAAGGAGTCAGCTGGAGTTAATGAGGACAGCCTCGCAGACGTGCAAGCCCTGGGACAGCAGGCTGGCCTGCCACAGCCACCTGCCAGCCTCCACGTCCCGGCCACCAGAGATCCTCCCCATCACCTTGGATTTCCCACCCACTGTGGAGACTCCCCTGCCGCCTATAATAGAGACACTGATGGTACTCCAAATGTTGCATAGGAAGGCCTCCCTCTTTCACATATAGGAAAAGCAAGGCCTGGCCTCTAGCAGCCTAGCCAAAATGACAGGGCTACCTGGACTCTGCCTTCAGTGGCTGCCACTGAGGACTGGACAGCAGAGCACAACACATCAAGCCCTGTGAGGATGAGGACCCAGGGGTCTTGGGGATACAAGCTCACAGGAACATCTCCAGACATATGGACATTCTTGAGCAAGACTGCCAAGCCCTGGGCATGACACAGACTCACTTCCCTCACCTAGCTCACCTCAATGCCTTGTCTTGTAGATCAAAGAACTGAAGGTGTCGGAAGTTACCAACATTACTTTCTCAAGATCATGGCTTCTAAGGGCCTGTGCTCCCTCCACTCTACCCATGTCTTAGGGAGGGAGACTTGCAGGCAGACGTTGTGGTGCTGTGTGATCTGGGGCAATTCACTCTCCTCTCTGACTCTGCAGGAGTCTCCATGTCTAAAAGAAGAAGGAGTGGGCTAATGGGGACAGCACTGGTTCTAGGACTCACACCCGGGAGGGCAGGAGTGTGCCCAGGCTCCCTGAGACCGGGCATCCTGGTCTAGGCCTGGGCTCCCAGGGCCTCAGTGAGGGGAATGAGACCCCCTGGTCCCTGGACTCAGGCCTATTCACTCAGTAGTCCTCTAACTTTCCTCCACCCAGCCTCCAACCTCTGGGCCAGACCCTGCTAGTCCCTACTCCCACAGCCCCACAAAGGGATTGGGTCTCTTCCTACCCAGAGGCCTCCCAGTGGAGGGCTTGACCCACCTGTGCGGAGGGGATCTCTGGGCTGCCTGGCTGGAGGGAAAGGCAGAGAAACGATGAGACCTAGTGGCTCAGGACACACAGGCCCTGATCACAGCCGTCCACCCTCCGGCCCTGTAGGCTAGGGGATCTTGGCTCGAATGGAGGCCCCAACGCACCTGTAGCTCCCGGAGCCAACCGCTGGGATCGCCAAGTCGGAGTGCTGCCCCTCAATGCTCTCCCACTGCCTGGACTCTGGCCGGGGCGGCTGTGGCTGGGGACCCTCGCAGCTCCAGGGTGGCGACGTTCAGCAGCAGCAGCCAGAGAAGAGCCACGGGCTGGCCTAGGCGTTGGGGGATCCCCACCTCCTTGTCAGTTGCCAGCGTTACTGACCCCAGTCTGACCCCAGCCTGCTGTGGCCCCGCCCCAGACTAACCCCAATCCCACCCTGATCCTCTTAATAACTTTTTAAACAACTCTACTTTGCCAACAAAGACATTACTTTGCCAACAAAGGTCCGTCTAGTCAAGGCTATGGTTTTTCCAGTAGTCATGTGTGGATGTGAAAGTTGGACTGTGAAGAAAGCTGAGAGCCGAAGAATTGATGCTTTGGAACTGTGGTGTTGGAGAAGACTCTTGAGGGTCCCTTGGACTGCAAGGAGATCCAACCAGTCCATTATAAAGGAGATCAGCCCTGGGTGTTCTTTGGAAGGAATGATGCTAAAGCTGAAACTCCAGTACTTTGGCCACCTCATGTGAAGAGTTGACTCATTGGAAAAGACTGATGCTGGGAGGGATTGGGGGCAGGAGGAGAAGGGGACGACAGAGGATGAGATGGCTCTCACACCCGGGAGGGCAGGAGTGTGCCCAGGCTCCCTGAGACCGGGCATCCTGGTCTAGGCCTGGGCTCCCAGGGCCTCAGTGAGGGGAATGAGACCCCCTGGTCCCTGGACTCAGGCCTATTCACTCAGTAGTCCTCTAACTTTCCTCCACCCAGCCTCCAACCTCTGGGCCAGACCCTGCTAGTCCCTACTCCCACAGCCCCACAAAGGGATTGGGTCTCTTCCTACCCAGAGGCCTCCCAGTGGAGGGCTTGACCCACCTGTGCGGAGGGGATCTCTGGGCTGCCTGGCTGGAGGGAAAGGCAGAGAAACGATGAGACCTAGTGGCTCAGGACACACAGGCCCTGATCACAGCCGTCCACCCTCCGGCCCTGTAGGCTAGGGGATCTTGGCTCGAATGGAGGCCCCAACGCACCTGTAGCTCCCGGAGCCAACCGCTGGGATCGCCAAGTCGGAGTGCTGCCCCTCAATGCTCTCCCACTGCCTGGACTCTGGCCGGGGCGGCTGTGGCTGGGGACCCTCGCAGCTCCAGGGTGGCGACGTTCAGCAGCAGCAGCCAGAGAAGAGCCACGGGCTGGCCTAGGCGTTGGGGGATCCCCACCTCCTTGTCAGTTGCCAGCGTTACTGACCCCAGTCTGACCCCAGCCTGCTGTGGCCCCGCCCCAGACTAACCCCAATCCCACCCTGATCCTCTTAATAACTTTTTAAACAACTCTACTTTGCCAACAAAGACATTACTTTGCCAACAAAGGTCCGTCTAGTCAAGGCTATGGTTTTTCCAGTAGTCATGTGTGGATGTGAAAGTTGGACTGTGAAGAAAGCTGAGAGCCGAAGAATTGATGCTTTGGAACTGTGGTGTTGGAGAAGACTCTTGAGGGTCCCTTGGACTGCAAGGAGATCCAACCAGTCCATTATAAAGGAGATCAGCCCTGGGTGTTCTTTGGAAGGAATGATGCTAAAGCTGAAACTCCAGTACTTTGGCCACCTCATGTGAAGAGTTGACTCATTGGAAACGACTCTGATGCTGGGAGGGATTGGAGGCAGGAGGAGAAGGGGACGACCGAGGATGAGATGGCTGGATGGTATCACCGACTCAATGGATGTGAGTTTGAGTGAACTCCAGGAGATTGTGATGGACAGGGAGGCCTGGCATGCTGCAATTCACGAGGTCGCAAAGAGTCGGACACGACTGAGCATCTCAACTGAACTGAATGTCAAGATTCACCTGGTGAGGTTTGCAAATCAGTGCCCACTAGAGCCCATCAACCGTGCAGGGAAGAGGCAGCTCCCACCATCTACCCACCTCCTCTGACCAAGCAGCCCCTACCTTGGGCTTCTACCATTTCTCCAGGCTCAGTGACCTCAGTTTCCATTCCCTCACGCTCATCCCTGAGTACCTCTTCAACACCAGAGCTTTTCTTTCCCCTGGATAGCCTTTCAACCTGGCCACTTATACTTTCCCCTTCCCCACCAAGCCCCCTTTATGTGGGAGCCTGCCCTCCACCTCCGACACCCTCCTCTGCTCCACCACCACCAGGCTCCAAGTTGAGTCTCAATCAGGGTGACTCCATGGCACTCACACTGAGCACCATGTGACACAGGTCATCTCCACACTCCCCTTGGAGACCAGCCATCACAGCTTTGTCTGTTCAAGCAATCCTATATCAACCTGGCCTGGTGGCAGGATACAGCAAAACCATGGAGCTTCTCCACCTTGACATATTTAGAGTTCCAGCAAGAACACCTTCCCCTCTACCCAACTGAGGCCTCATTTTGGGAGACCCCACAAACAGGCAGGTAGCCACTCTTTTGTCAATGAGGATGTTGAGAAGATGCTGGAGATACTAATCACCAATAGAGTAGAACTGAAGATTTGGAAGAAGAAAGAAAATAAGGACGAGGGAGGTTACCAGGTGACTTCACTGGGAAAGAGGATCAAGTCACTCGGTGACAAACAAGATACCTTGGGTCGCCAAAACTTCTGGAGCATAAAAAGCAAACGAGAATAGCTGCATGGTCCCAAGAAGCCCTGATATCCTGACACTTTGAGGGATCATGTACAGAAGACATGCAGCCAGCTCTTCTGGGGTCTCCTCTCTGTGCACAGTGAGAGTCTGGTGGCTACTGTCTCAGTATCTGGGCCCCCTCTTGAGTTATGCCCTGTTTTATTCAGTGAGCATTCTAAGGCCGAACCATTCCAAATTCAAGATAAATTAACTTCACAACTGTCACTGTTCCAGCCTTTGACTTACCTGTAGCCCAGGTTGAATCTCAAAACAAGACTCCAACCATGCCCCGGGTGCAACCATCATCTCTAGGTCACCTCTAGGCCACATGGAGACTCATGCTCACTCCCAACTCTTGGCTCCAGCCATGCCTCACTTTCAGTCACCACATTGGGCTCGCATGGAGACCCAGGCTCGACCCCAAACCTTGACTCCAGTAATGCAGCAGTTTCAACCACCACCTCAGACTCACCTGGAGACCCAATACCGACCCTAAACCTGGACTCCAGCCATGGTCCAGTTTCAACCAGAACCTTGGGCTCACATAGAGATACAAGCCCAACCCTTTACCCTGCCCTGCAACCTTGCTTCAATGTCAATGACCACCTGAAGCTTCCAGAGAATCCCAGGGCCAATCCCTACCCTTGGCTGCAACCATGTCCCAGTTTCAACCACCCCCTTGGGCTCACATGAATACCCAGGCACGACCTCTACACTTGACAACAACCATGGCCCAGTGACAAACACAACCACCTCGGCCTCTCATACAGACTCCAGCCCATCCCCTACCCTTGACTCTAACCGTGTCCCCATGTCAACCACCACCAGCTCAGGCTCACATGGAGACTCAGGCCCAGTCCCAACGTTTGACTCCAGTGCCACCTCCTCAGGCTCACATGGAGATCCAGGCCCGACCAAAACCCTTGACTCCAAACGTGTCAAGCATGACCTCAGGCACAGTTAGAGATGACTGTCCATCAACCACCCTCTCTCTGAGTCTGACCACCTTCTCAATACCAGATTGGGTCCTGTGAAATATCTTCCCTACAGTCTCAAATAAGGCATATCTTTCATCTCAAATGCAATTGAAAACCTAGAATGTCACTTTTGGAAAAAGCAACTAGAAAGAGGATGAACTTTCCCTCTTTGGTTAAGAAATCTCAGCAAGTCTTTATCCAGGTCACGCTCAACCTTTCCCAGGAAAATAGGTTTTCCCAGGGTGACAGCTCTGTCTCCATTCTTCTTGGGGATAGGATCAGAGTTGAAATTTTGGCACCAGTTTTCCAAAAGGTTGCTGCACCAACAGAGTGGCCTGCCCTACAGAATGCAAGCATCTGAGAGACTGATGCAGCCTCAAGATCAATTCCCAAGGCCTTGTCAGGTTCAGAGAGGGGCCCTCAAGGCCCTCCACAGGTCAAGGCAAAATCAGCTGGGACCCAGAGAAGATGAGGTCCAAGTGCCCAGCACAAATTCCACCAGGGAGACAGCGACACTATGATGTAGGGCAGAGTGTGAGGAGGATACTAAAAGATCTGTACCTGATCTCAGCCAACCCTCCAGTGAATGATCCAAGAGTGAAACCTGAGTCAGAGGGTTGAGAGGAGGCAGGAACAATCCAGAAGTTTCAAGAGTCCTTATACGGAGGAAGGCACCCGAGATCCACGAGAGATCCCTGTTGAATGTCTACGGTTCGAGATTTGCTGACAACCTTCTTTTAGACATTCCTAGAGAGATGCATGATCCCATGGAGACAGAAGATCCACACTCCTCTCAGGAAAGGAAAGCCTTCATGAACACCTCCCTTGAGGCTGTTGTCCTCAGCTCTGATATTCCACAAGAGCCGGAAACACATATAGTAAAGTTGAGGGGGAGGCACGGGTAGGACCTACTCTGCAAGGTCTTCAAATTCACACTTAGCTTGAAGCTGAAAAAGGCTCAAGGGTCTACCTTGAAGGCCACCTGTAAATCTGGGGACCACTCAATAGCCCTATTAACCAAAGGTTTGGGAAAACCTCCTTAGCCCCATGCAAGAGAGAAAGCAGTAACAACAGGGGCAAATCCCTCCCTGGAGAGGCCCCTTCCCACTCCCTCACAGGTGAGTGAGGAAGCCCAGGGGGCTCTGGGAGGACCCAAACCTAGTGACATCCATAAGCCCTCAGAGGCCCCTCTGACTGGACAGGAAAGCAAGCCACCTTCTCACGCCACCACATAGAGTTTAGTGAACAGAATTTGGCACAGTGAGTCTGTCGTGGGGGCTGACAAAGGCAGCATGGAGCCCAGCTGTAGTCCAGCAATGGCCAGCAATGAGCCACAGGAGGAAGTTGGGGGATGAGCCTCCCCAGAATCTTACTCTATCATGACATTAGTGGACCTCGATGAATGGTCCACATCTTCCAGGTAACAAGAGTCTGTGGAAGGAGACCCTGCTGGAAAAGACACTTTGGAACCTTGTGTGTGGGTCAAATCCCTACTCATTACTATGAATTTAGAGTCCACGATCTCCAAGATCCAGTAGAACCCTTTCCCTGAATACAAAGTCTCTTGCCTCAAATCCAGAAGATCTAAATTTTGAAGCACAGTTTCATAAGCTTGAGTTTCAAGTTTGGGCCACCAGCGTGCTCCATCAAGACTGTGAAACTGGTGTTCTCCTTTAAGATTGTGCCATGGATACACTTCTCAAAGACTGTCACTCAGGTATGTTCCTTGCCACAAACATCTGGGCTCTCAGGAATCTCTGTCTTATTCCCAAACCTTGTCCAGAGGAGACACATCCACGTCCAAATCCCAGACGCTCTATGATGTTTCATTGAGTGGAGGGAGCAGCCAGGGGAAGCAAGTGGCCCTGAGATGGGAGCCCAAATATAAGGGCAAGAAGTGTGTCCCCATTGAATGGTGAGAGACTTATAGGAGTCCCATAGTAGGACAGCATCAAGAAGGATTGGCAGAACAAATGGCTAACAGGTCAGAGGGATTAGTTGCTCTGGACAGAAAAAGGAATCAGCAGAGTACCTAAGAAGCAAGTTTTGACATTTAATCCTGGAGAAAGGACGGGTTCTTTCAGAAATCTTCAAAAAAAAAGGACTGGTCTCCTTCTGCAGTGAGTTTCCCCCAGTAAATGCAAAGGACTAGAAGAGCCACTGCAAAAAGGCAAACCTGAAACAGCCACAGTCCAGAGCCAAGAGGCAGTCAAAAGCACATCGGCCTCGGACAGCAGGGCTATTGAGGCTCAGACTCTCAAGACAGCTGTCGGACAGATCCTAAAGGAGAAGATGGGGCTTCACTTTGGACCTCATGCCTTCGAGTTAAACTGGTACAAAGTAGAACTCTGGGACCCATTATGTCCACATTACTGCAACCAAAGTTTTCTCTCCACCCAAGAACACACAAGAGTGAGAAGAGATATAGCCCGTGATTAACCAGTTAGCCCACGGGCCATAGCTCTTCAAAAGAGAAAAAGTGGGCCAGTCGCAGGGACAGCAAGTAGGGCTCCCACCCAGGGAGCCAGATCCCCTTCCAGGCAGAGCCTGCCAGCATGGCTCGAGTAGCACATGACCCAGGCTGTCCCCTCTACTGTCCAAGGCACTGTCTTCTTCAGAAATATGACTTTTGTTCAGTCAGAACATGCTTTTCACAGCATCCCTGGCAGCAAAAGTCTTCTCCAAGGAAAACATGCTTATCTTGCAAAGACCCTTTTTTCCTCTCATATTAGTGCATCCTTCCTGTTCAAAAGCAGAGACATTACTTTGCCAACAAAGGTCCGTCTAGTCAAGGCTATGGTCTTTCCAGTGGTCATGTGTGGATGTGAGAGTTGGACTGTGAAGAAAGCTGAGCACCAAAGAATTGATGCTTTTGAACTGTGGTGTTGGAGAAGACACTGGAGAGTCCCTTGGTCTGCAAGGAGATCCAACCAGCCCATTCTGAAGGAGATCAGCCCTGGGATTTCTTTGGAAGGAATGATGCTAAAGCTGAAACTCCAATACTTTGGCCACCACATGCGAAGAGTTGACTCACTGGAAACGACTCTGATGCTGGGAGGGATTGGAGGCAGGAGGAGAAGGGGACGACCGAGGATGAGATGGCTGGATGGCATCACGGACTCGATGGACGTGAGTCTGAGTGAACTCTGGGAGTTGGTGATGGACAGGGAGGCCTGGCGTGCTGCGATTCATGGGNGGAAACGACTCTGATGCTGGGAGGGATTGGAGGCAGGAGGAGAAGGGGACGACCGAGGATGAGATGGCTGGATGGCATCACGGACTCGATGGACGTGAGTCTGAGTGAACTCTGGGAGTTGGTGATGGACAGGGAGGCCTGGCGTGCTGCGATTCATGGGGTTGCAAAGAGTTGGACACGACTGAGCGACTGAACTGAGCTGAAAGTCCCATATTCTTATTTAATTGTGTTGGGCCCAAGTTGGCTCTGTTTCCTTTAAGTGTGTTTTCTCCTGTCCCTTCATCAGGTCCTTTGCCTCTGAGAGGGTAAGGCATGTAGCAAGTGGGACCTTTGGAGGCTCTTCAGTTAAGTCTGCTATGGACAGAGGCATGAGCTCTCTCTGATGCTCTGCATGGGCAGGCACCCATAGTTACTTCTCTCAGTCTGCACAGATTCAGCCTCAGGTTCAAGCCTTCTTTGGTCCTCACAGCAGATCACTGCCCCCATTTTCTGCCATTCCTGCCCAGTTGTGGAGCCAAAGGGCTTCAGTGATCTCTCTGCATGTATCTTGGGGCAAGATATCATGCAGTGGCTGTTGTCAGAGATCTGGGCTGCTTCTGACGCCATGCTGAGCAAGCACCAAGCATAGCTGCTGTTTCTGCCGCACCCAGGCTCTGCCCCAAAGCCAGGTCACTTCTGCTCACCACAGTCAAGTCTTAATCTCTGGTTGTCATTGCTCCAATTTCCATGCCATACTTTGACATGGAGTGAGCAGNCATGCTGAGCAAGCACCAAGCATAGCTGCTGTTTCTGCCGCACCCAGGCTCTGCCCCAAAGCCAGGTCACTTCTGCTCACCACAGTCAAGTCTTAATCTCTGGTTGTCATTGCTCCAATTTCCATGCCATACTTTGACATGGAGTGAGCAGGACCGACCGAAGTATTTGCTTTTCGAGGGCTAAGACATATTTTGAGGGGATTATGAGAAAATCAGCAGCTGGTAGAACAGAATTCTCTTCACCTTGCCTCAGGAGCAAGCCAGCACATGATCTCCCTGTGAAGAACGTAGTTTCCCGCTGCCCATATATTTGTCCCAGCAGTCCTTCCACCACCCAATTGGCCTGTCTCCCTTATAATAGACCTCAAACTGTGGGTCTTAAGAATCCCTCCCAAGGGTAGGTGCCAAGCTACCTTTCTATTTTCCCTTTTCTTCTGAATGTCCTCCTAAGGTCACAGATGTCAACAAGATTGTTGCCAGGGTCCAGCCCCGGTGGATCCAGGGAATTAGAAGGTGGGGACGGCGTCGGCGACCTTGGAAAATACATAATTAATTACAGATAAATTAGAAATGGATAGTGTAGTAGAAATATTAGTGGAGAAAAAGAGGCTGAATAACTTGGTTTACATGGAATAGCATCCATGCTCCAGATTGTTCATTCTGTCATTTTTGAGATTGCATCCAAGTACTGCATTTTGGACTCTTTTGTTGACCATGATGGCCAGTCCATTTCTTCTAAAGGATTTCTGCCCACAGTAGTAGATATAATGGTCATCTGAGTTACATTCACCCATTCCAGTCTATTTAAATACTCTAGAGGCATAATAAAATATACCCTGAATATTTTGTGCTGTGGTTCAAAGCTCAAAGATAATTTCATACTTGAAAGAAGAATTAGAAGAATGAAATATAGGTCTAAAGAAACTGTACAGAATGTAACCTGGAGAGACAGAATGATAGAAAGTACCAAAAGAGAGTAGATGAGAGTTAAAGGAGAGGTGAATAAATCTAATACACGTTTCACTGGAGTTCAAGAAAGAGAAGAATAGAGAAGTATTTCAAAAGATCATGATTGAGAAATATACAAAAGTAATAAAAGATATCAAATTTTTATAACCACATCAATGAGAGAAGTACTTTAAGGACACTATACTGTAGAAAAGAAACATTTCATAATTATAAAAGGTTTGATTTGATAAAAATATATTAAAGCAATTCAAATTTATGCACTTCTTTTCATAGGAGTCAAAATACATGCAGCAAAAATTGACAGAAGTAAATGGTGAAATAAACAAATACACAGTCACAGTGAGGTATTTTAACAGCTCACTGAATTACAAGTAAAACAGACCAAAAAAAAAAAAAATCAGTTAGATGGAGAAGTTTTGAACAACATGAGTGACAAAATTAATTCAGAGTAGAACACTGCATGTAACAACTGGGGCTGGAGCATTCCAGAATATGCTTGGTCATAAATCAAGTGTCAAGAAACTTCAATGAGAGTAATACAGTCGACCTTGAATGGTTCAGGTGAGGATTCAAAAGTAAGGGTGGTTTCTCTGCCCCTCCCTCATCCAATTATGAATCCCAAGTTTTGCAACACTCTCCACCCCGGTGACCTCCCCTCTCTCCAAACATTTATCCTGAGAGTTATCAAAGGCAAGCAAGGCGAAGCACTAGTTGCAAAGAGTTGGACACGATTGAGCAACTGAACAACATATGGGAAGAAAGTCCACTGTGAACTGAACTTGTAAACTGCCCAGTGTGAACTAACCTTGAATCCCTGAAAAGAAGGCTGGAGACATTTTTACAGATGGGTGAATGCTAAGGGAAAGTCACTGAGGGGTGTTTGAATGGGGGTGGAGTAGGGGGTTAGTTCCTATGATGCAGCTACTTGGATTTGCAAATTAGCACTTATGTGTGGCTTCCCTGGTGGCTCAGATGGTAAAGAATCTGCTTGCAATGTGGGAGGCCTGAGTTCGATCCCTGGGNCTAAGGGAAAGTCACTGAGGGGTGTTTGAATGGGGGTGGAGTAGGGGGTTAGTTCCTATGATGCAGCTACTTGGATTTGCAAATTAGCACTTATGTGTGGCTTCCCTGGTGGCTCAGATGGTAAAGAATCTGCTTGCAATGTGGGAGGCCTGAGTTCGATCCCTGGGTTGGGAAGATCCCCTGGAGAACAGAATGACTACCCAGTCCAGTATTCTTGCCTGGAGTGCCGGGAGCCAGCACGGGAGATCCCACCCATGACATGGTCATGAGGAGAGACCTGACGGGGCAAGGCAAGTCAGGGCTCAAGGGGTCCTCTGCCTGAGCCTCTACCCCGAAACCAAAATCTGTCTGTTTACTGTCTGCTATACTATACTCTTTTGACATTACAGGGGGCTATCCCCGACCACCTTTCTCTGGAAGAAGTTAACTTAGAGCTCCAAATGGTCTCCTGCATATGTGACACTGGAGAAATCCATGGGCGGAGGAACCCAGCAGGCTACAGTCCATGGGGTTGCAAAGAGTTGTACCTGACTGTAAGAGTAACCCTTTCACTCTTTCACTTATCTGGAAGAGAAACAGTCTTCTCCTGTGTTCATGACAGGAAGCAGTGGTGTACATTGAAACAAAGTCCTCACCGAAGTTAGGCCCTTATCCTTCCACAGGGACTGGGAACAACAGGGAGGGTTATCTCCTGAATGTTTGCACTTCACAGAGATGACTCTCAGGTCCCTGAGGCAATGTTTTTATCCCAAATTGAAGAGAAAGGATCATAACTGTAAGATATCTAATTGCTCCAAGAGTGAGTACTGGGGAATATCTGTCTACTACCAAGTTTTAGATGAAACAAACAGCAAATTCTCTTGTTAGCACTGAGCTTTTTCAAGGATACAATTAAAGGTGAGGAGGCGGGGCTGGGATTATCTCTACGACATAGCCTTAAACTGCTGGAAGCCATGCTTGAGTTTAGTCTTTTAGTGCAGAGATTTTGAAGGAGTAGTTAGGAGTCTAGAGTTCTGCAAGACTCAAGGAATCACATGATTAGAGCCTTTCCCCTTCAGCAGAGGGAGGATTCTACATCAGCCATGACTTAGCCACAAGAGGAGAGGTTCATCACTTGTCCTCATGGCATATGTCTTAGGGCTCACTCAAGCCACATCCTTAGAAGAGTGGAAAACAATCAAGCTGAGCCGTTGTACCACCATCGTCTGTGTGAAGGGCAGTCCACTGGGTGTCCTGTGCGTTGGGGTGGGGAGGATCCCTCAAGCCCACCTACCATATAGGGTCCTAAGGCCAAGACCTCATGGTGACTGACTCACCCAGTTTGGCTTGTGGGCAGTGACCGTGTCTTCACAGAGTGTTTGCGAGGAGACTTCGAGGGATGAAGTCATGGGTTTTCGGAAAAATAAGGCAAACGGTCAAGGAAACCAAGAGTTACCCCCAAACCACCTTGTCAGGGCCACATAAGAAAGATGAGTCCTCAAAAGGAATTCCTTTTCCAGGGAGAGAGGGGAGAGCCCTGGGGCCAGAGGAGACTGAGCTCCCAGTTCTTACTGCCCCCCCCACTTTGCTACCAGTGCAACACCAAGAGAACCCTTAGAAAGTGAGCCACCCATGCAGAAGCAGTTAGCTAGAATCAGGAGGCCTGGGGCCCACTCACTCGGATCTACAAATCCAGGGAACTCTGAGGGCCTGCTGCATGCCAGGCCCCGTGCCTCCTGCTTCATATTCTCCTCCTTCTCACATTCTGATCAGGACTCTGACATGCAGAATCACCAGGTCCTGGCCCTCTCTGAGGCTGCAGAAGCTTAATGAAATATAAGAGTGCTGGGGTCCAGCCCTGGTGGATCCAGGGAATTCGAAGGTGGGGACACCGTCGGCGACCTTGGAAAATACATAATTAATTACAGATAGAGAGATTAGAAATGGATAGTGTAGTAGGAAATATTAGTGGAGAAAAAGAGGCTGAATAACTTGGTTTACATGGAATAGCATCCATGCTCCAGATGGGAATTCAGCCGGAAAAACGGGGAGCAAGAAAGAACGACATGGGGGAGTCAGTCTTTCCAGAAACTGAACCCATTTCTTTATTTTTCAGGTTTTCTTATATACCTTTTGTTACATATAGGGATGAATACAGAGTCACGTGGGGGTCAGCAGTCCTGACCTTTATCAAAATCAGGTGCTTTACATAAAAAAAGGTCTTAGGGGTTTTTACATCATCTTCTTGCCATAAGGCTCACTGACATTTATGACTCTTTCTTTCTGATAACCAATCTGTCTCTTATACACATCTAGATGTGTATAAGAGACAGGAATAGCATCCATGATCCAGATGGGAATTCAGCAGGAAAAATGAGGAGTAAGAAAGAACGACATGGGGGAGTCAGTCTTTCCAGAAACTGAACCCCTTTCTTTATTTTTCAGATTTTCTTATATACCTTTTGTTACATATAGGGATGAATACAGAGTCACGTGGGGGTCAGCAGTCCTGACCCTTATCAAAGTCAGGTGCTTTACATAAAAAAAGGACTTAGGGGTTTTTACATCATCTTCTGGCCATGAGGCTCACTGACATTTTATGATCCTTTCTTTCTGATAACCAAAAAACTTATTTTTTCCAAGGGTGTTTTTTCTTAAACCAGGCACCACCCTCCAAATTAAGTTGCATTCCTATAGGGTGAGGGTGTAGTGAGTTACAATCAAGAAAGGAATTTATTTAACCCAAGGTTAACATGATTAATCTTAAAGGTTAATACTTATTTCTCCTATATGCTTAAAGGTTAATACTTATTTCTCCTATATGCTAGTTATATTCATTATAAGGGCAGAGAATATGGAGATTTAGCAGCAAACATCAGCCCAGCAAATGAAAATCCTTTCACCAATGTTCCCTTTAAGATCTACTTAGTCTTAAGATAGTGATAAAGTTACATTGTTACATAGCAAGGACACAGTGATTTATAACAAAGTACAGTGATCTATAACCAAAGAGAAAATTCATTAACTCAAAAAGTCTAGTATTGCTAACCTTAAAAACTACTGTATTTCCTTTTTTATATTCCAAATACATTGATTAATATATTCCTGGGTGCCTAAGGATATGGAGGCCTGGCGGGAATCATTGATGCAACAATGAGAAAAGCCCTATGCTAATACTCCAAACTCTCTGTGCTGTTTATGGTTGAGAGGTTGTCACACAAGCTAGTCTGTCAGCAGAGAGGTTTGACCTGAGACACCCTTGTCCCACCCAGGGCAGGGAATTAGCAGCAATTATTGACACAACAAATGAAAAAACCCTTCACCAGTATAATTCCCAACCAACCCACTATACTAATAATTTCTAACTTCCCACAAGAATTTGCCTTTAGTAAGTCTAAAACATCTCGTGCCTCTCATGATCGGGGTGGGGGTGTGTGTGCTGTAAACCATAAGTTCGGCTGGACGAACTTATGCAGGTAGGCTAGATAACCTTCAGAGTTTGTAAGCTGAAACACTCTTGTCACGCCCAGGAATTTTTATTAACTTGGAGCTGCACGTTTACTCCTTCTGCCAGAGAAACGGTTATGGGGGAGAGCCCCCCGGAAAGTGAAAGGTGTAGGTGAGAGCAAAAAACAGACTCTGGTTTTGGGGTAGATGCTCGGGAACAGGGTGGTCTCCTGAGGCTTGACCACGCCTTTGTGTATGCCAAAGCCTCCTTCCTCATGACCTTTGCCATGGGCGGAGTTCCTCACGCTGGCCCCCAGCAGATTGTTTTTCTTCCTTTCCTACCTGATTACCTGTGCTTCCTTCTGATAGTCTTGATTGTACTGGAATCCTTCATCCAGTTTTCTGTTACCTTGCATTGAGAATTATTCTACATGGAGATTTAGTTTCGTTGTGTTCATAGTGAGCTTCACATGCTCTTACCCTGTCATCTTGACTGATCCTTCTTTACTTTATTCTATAAATAATATTACATCATCTGCAAATAGTGACAGCATTCAGTTTGAATTGCAGCACAGATACCTTCCTGAGATGCTGTAAGGTGTCAGTGGTCTTGCAGTTGGGTACCACTGCCTTTCTCATCATAGAGATTATCATGTAAAGCTGAAGAGAGTTGTTAAGGCTTAGATATGGTTAATTACATCCTCCAACCCCACTGAAGGCACACACACACAAAAGCTGCTAAATGGTTATGCCAGTAGAATACAGATGTTTGACCCACCATGGTGGTGTATTCGCTAAGTCGTGTCTGACTCTTGCGACCCCCATGGACTGTAGCCCTCCAGGCTTCTCTGTCCAAGGGATTCTCCAGGAAAGATTCTCCAGGCAAAATCTGACCCATTGGGATCAAACCAGTGGTAGATTGGTTGGGGTTATCTCTAATTTGTTAACATGTATGACCTAAAATTCATGGGAATCTCAGGCTACACCTTTGTATCCATCCCTGTACACATGAAGGCCATAAATTAGTACCACAGATCCACTGAGTTCCATGCCAGTCACATTCTCTAAGGGCATAGTTCATAAAGCACCCAGCCTTGTTTCATAATTACCAGGTTGATCATTTTTAGTATGATTTAACTGTTGCCAACACAGAGGAGCCTTTAAACTTAAATGACCATAACCTGTTGTTAACCATGTAGATCCACCCAGTAATTATGGGAGTTTTCCTTTTAATAGATGAGAGGTTATTAATTTTTTTATTGAGACTTAGCTTATCATTCCAATTGAGTTTAAATGACCCTAAGAGAAAACTTAAATCTATGGCCAGCATCAGAGCAGGTATTAATTGGCCAGGTGAGAGGATCCCTCTAGGAATATCATGAAGATAGAACAGAACTGAACACTCATCTAAAATATTTTTCCTAGGTGTATCCATTCAGAGCCCTAGAGAACAGAAATCCACCAAGGTAACCCAAAAGTACTAGACACAGGTAATTGGCCACAACCAAACAATTGGATTGGGCTTTAAACTAGCATAGAATTCTGTCCATGACAGAAAACATTTGATTGATAGGCATAGGTCCAAGGAATCAAGAACATTATAAGTGATCATACGAGTCATATTAGCATCTTGGGCAAGCTGTCTACTGCTGATGTCATCTTCTTCTCATCCAGCGTAGTGTAGTTTCCTTTGTTTGAGCATTGTTTTTAAGCGAGTTTGAGGTCAGTAGGCCTCTCTATAGACCAGTCCAGCTTAGGGGCATCTGGAAGTAGTAGTTAACCCAAGAGTCAATTTCCCTTCAATTTCACTGAGATGAGCTAGATCAATGCAAGGAAATAGAGGAAAACAACAGAATGGGAAAGACTAGAGATGTCTTCAAGAAAATTAGAGATACCAAGGGAACATTTCATGCAAAGATGGGCTCGATAAAGGACAGAAATGGTCTGGACCTAACAGAAGCAGAAGATATTAAGAAGAGGTGGCAAGAATACACAGAGGAACTGTACAAAAAAGATCTTCACGACCCAGATAATCAGGATGGTGTGATCACTAATCTAGAGCCAGACATCCTGGAATGTGAAGTCAAGTGGGCCTTAGAAAGCATCACTATGAACAAAGCTAGTGGAGGTGATGGAATTCCAGTTGAGCTATTTCAAATCCTGAAAGATGCTGTGAAAGTGCTGCACTCAATATGCCAGCAAATTTGGAAAACTCAGGAGGGGCCACAGGACTGGAAAAGGTCAGTTTTCATTCCAATCCCAAAGAAAGGCAATGCCAAAGAATGCTCAAACTACCACACAATTGCACTCATCTTACATGCTAGTAAAGTAATGCTGAAAATTCTCCAAGCCAGGCTTCAGCAACACGTGGACCATGAACTTCCTGATGTTCAAGCTGGTTTTAGAAAAGGCAGAGGAACCAGAGATCAAATTGCCAACATCTTCTGGATCATGGAAAAAGCAAGAGAGTTCCAGAAAAACATCTATTTCTGCTTTATTGACTACGCCAATGCCTTTGACTGTGTGGATCACAACAAACTGAGGAAAATTCTGAAAGAGATGGGAATACAAGACCACCTGACCTGCCTCTTGAGAAACCTATATGCAGGTCAGGAAGCAACAGTTAGAACTGGACATGGAACAACAGACTGGTTCCAAATAGGAAAAGGAGTACGTCAAGGCTGTATATTGTCACCCTGCTTTTTTAACTTCTATGCAGAGTACATCATGAGAAACGCTGGACTGGAAGAAACACAAGCTGGAATCAAGATTGCTGGGAGAAATATCAATAACCTCAGATATGCAGATGACACCACCCTTATGGGAGAAAGTGAAGAGCAACTAAAAAGCCTCTTGATGAAAGTGAAAGAGGAGAGTGAAACAGTTGGCCTAAAGCTTATGTGTACCCCTCGAGGTAGAACCAGGACCCCGCTCCAAGGCTCCACTATTGTTTCTTGGATGCTCCTCCCTTGTCTCTGCATCTCCTCCCTTCCCTGATTAGAAACTGTTTGAATCTGCCCTTCAGGACTCAAGGAAGGTCATGGAGGCTGTGGTCCATTTTCTACAAACAAGACATGGGGGACAGAGGTGCTTCCATGCCCAGGAGCTCCAAAGTGTCTCACTTGGTTTCAAGATAACTGGGGTGAGATTAAGCATACGGTATAAACTTTTAGGCCTATATTAATTTGCTAGGGCTAGCATAACAAAAGAGCACATTCTGGGGCCTTAAACAATAGACATTCATTTCCTCACAGTTCAGAAGACTGGAAGCCCAAGATCAGGGTGTTGCAGGGCTGGTTCTGAGGCCTCTCTCCTGGGTTATAATGGTCTCACCTCTGGGTTTGCATCCCTGACGTCTCTTCCCCTTGAACACAAATCATACTAATGAGGACTCTACTCTTATGACTTCATTTAACCTTGCTGCTACTGCTGCTAAGTCACTTCAGTCGTGTCCGACTCTGTGCGGCCCCATAGACGGCGGCCCACTAGGCTCCCCCGACCCTGGGATTCTCCAGGCAAGAACACTGGAGTGGGTTGCCATTTCCTTCTCCAATGCATGAAAGTGAAGTCGCTCAGTCGTGTCCAGCTCTTCGCGACCCCATGGACTGCAGCCTACCAGTCTTCTCTGTCCATCGAATTTTCCAGGCAAGAATACTGAGAATACTGGAGTGGGGTGCCATTATCCCCTTTAAAAGCCCTGTCTCCAAGTACAGTCATGCTGGGAGCTGGGTTTCAACATACGAATGGGGGTGAGGTGGGGGGATGGGCACCAACTGGGTCTTAACAGCGCTACAGAGAATGAAGAAGTAGCCCCGAGATTCACATGATTCATAAGAACAATGTTTTCCAATCTACATTTATTTCCTAATCTTTTTTTCTGGTTTACCAGACTAGATATCCAGAGAAATGATGGGAAAATACATCTTCCTGACATCAAGGCATTTGTGAGGTATTTTAAAACTGTCTGAAAAGATGACGGACTGTTGGGTAAGTGCTGATGGGGTGACTGACTTCTAACAGCCTAAGCAGGAGTGCTGAACAAGGGGCCCTCTTTGATTCAGCATGCTCACCAAAACCAGAGCTTCCAGCTGGCCCTGGAGTACATATTTTATCAGGGACTTGAATGAAGACATAGGATGGTAAATCTCAATGTTTCGTGTGTCTCAAGTGCTAAACAGTAAGAGATGGAGGATTACCCTAATGCTGACTTTGGCTGCACTGACAAAGGTGTGGGGTACTAGCTCTTGAAGCAAGGGTGCCTCTGCACCTTAAGGAAACCAGCTGGAGAACTATATGTAGATCTGGTCAGTGTGCACAGCCAGCCAGCCACACACCAGAGCACTTCGCCTGCAGTGGTGGGATTTGGGAATGGCACCATGTGAGGAACGTGGAGAAAGCAAGCAGCTTCCCCACATCTGAAGGGCTGACCTGGGTGGACTGTGTTACCTCTCTAGAGAAGATCAGGGAGAAGGAGAAAGAACTATCAATTTGCAGTTGGGAGGCCTGGAACCAAGACAAGGATTCCCCACATTTAATTAGTTGCAAATTGCGTTAAACAANCACATCTGAAGGACTGATCTGGGTGGACTGTGTTACCTCTCTAGAGAAGATCAGGGAGAAGGAGAAAGAACTATTAATTTGCAATTGGGAGGCCTGGAACCAAGACAAGGATTCCCCACATTTAATTGGTTGCAAATTGCGTTAAACAAAAAACACAGCTGATTCCCCATTTTCTCATCAATAAATAGGACAATACAACTCACAGCACTGTTTTACTATTTTACACATCAAATTGAAAACAATAATCACTCCCTGGGCAGGGAATTGGGATGAAGGATAGTTAAGCGGAGGTTCTAATATCAACACCTGGCATTTTTACAAAGAAAATACTTGTAAAGTATTAAGAATACAAGTATGCTACTTGTATACTTAAACATGTATTTGAAATTCAGGCAGTGAATGAAGAGTGTTTTTGATCAAATGAAGCAAAGAAATATCATGAAATTGCCTTTTATAACTTTAAGGCAGAATGTCAGAGAGTTTATGATGCTAACTAAAGAAAATACTTGTAAAGTATTAAGAATACAAGTATGCTACTTGTATACTTAAACATGTATTTGAAATTCAGGCAGTGAATGAAGAGTGTTTTTGATCAAATGAAGCAAAGAAATATCATGAAATTGCCTTTTATAACTTTAAGGCAGAATGTCAGAGAGTTTATGATGCTAACCTAGCACTGTGATTCCTGGGGACAGCCATGACAAATTAAAATCTGTGATTGCTTGTATATGTGTATATACCTACTTCAGTATGGACTGTGTTCATCTGCACAACATACAACAAAGATACTCTAGAAATACCAGATATTGAACCCTGTTTCCATAGACAAATGGTGACAATGATTCTATGAGTTTAAAAAATGAGGCCTGGCGGCAATCATTGACTCAACATGAGAAAAGCCCTATGCTAATACTCCAAACTCTCTGTGCTGTTTATGGTTGAGAGGTTGTCACACAAGCTAGTCTGTCAGCAGAGAGGTTTGACCTGAGACACCCTTGTCCCACCCAGGGCAGGGAATTTGCAGCAATTATTGACACAACAAATGGAAAAACCCTTCACCAATATAATTCCCAACCAACCCACTATACTAATAATTTCTAACTTCCCACAAGAATTTGCCTTTAGTAAGTCTAAAACATCTCGTGCCTGTCGTGGTCAGGAGGCTGTAAACCATCACATGCAGCCGGATGAACCTATACAGGTGGGCTAGATAACCTTCAGAGTTCATAAGCTGAAACACTCTTGTCACGCCCAGGAATTTTTATTGACTTGGAGCTGCACGTTTACTCCTTCTCCAAGAGAAACGGTTATGGGGGAAAGCTCCCCGGAAGGTCAAAGGTGTAGGTGAGAGCAAAAAAACAGACTCTGGTTTTGGGGTAGATGCTCGGGAACAGGGGGTCTCCTGAGGCTTGATCATGACCTTTGCCATGGGCAGAGTTCCTCACGCTCGCCCCCGGCATAAGAGCTTGTCAGGAGTCATTCAGATGCTACACGGAGATGCAGACCCTGGGACTGAGCTCTACTGAATGAACATGATATCACCATGGATAGATTTTAATAAACTCCTGCTGCCATATTTATGGGATTTTTCTGAAGGACGATCAAAGTTGCAAAAAGAACTGAAAGTAGCTGCATGACAGTTCAGCCCATTCCTGGGAGGGCATACCAGGGACAGAAATAGAAAACATAAAGGACATAGGAAGCAGAGCTTAGTGGTCACTGAAATAATAGTAGGGGGAAAAGTCATGCTGCTTCTTTTTCAAAAATGGGGACAATGTGGATCGATGTTCCCTGTTTGTCAGAGACAGAATTGGAACTCTGGAAGTCTCAGACCAGCTTACTTAGCAAGGGAGAGGGAGTGAAGACAGGGCATCAAGCAGAATTTTCTGGAGTTTTCTGTCTCCTAACAGCAAGTTCTTCTTGGGGTTCTGTGGCCTAAGAAAAGAAATCCATCTCCTGCATGAGCTGAAGAGAAATCTGCACAAGAGTTGTGAACATTTTGGATGATGGACGTAAGACAAAAATACACACACTCTGTGGGATAAATCTTCAAGAAAATCTAAAAATATATGTGAATGTTTAGTCAATTTATTATTACATATATTCTAGCATTTTCTCTCAAAAAATTTGGCCAATTACAAATTATTAAATATTCTAAATGTGTATTTAGAAAATAAAGTCATTCTGCATCATCCATCTATATGATTCCATCACCATAACTCTTATTCAGTATTTACTTGATTGCTGTAAACCTTCCAAATGCATTTGTCCTTAGGCAATGTGCTTCCTTACCTAAAATATTTTAAAGCATTTAAGATGTTTGTATGTTATTTTAAAAGTTACCATCATGTAAAGTTTTCTTCAAATTGGCTTTCTCACTTATTACGATATCTCCTAAATTTTCGTTTTTTTAAGCTAATATGATTTGGCATCTGTTTAGGGGTTTATTGAAGAAGCATTTTCCTTTTTAGGTGTATTATTTATTGATCTCTTGTCTACTTCTCTGTCACGTTTATGTCATGGCATATTTAGTCACTCAGTCATGTCACACTCTTTCGGACCCCATGGGCTGTAGCCCTGCCAGGCTCTACTGTCCATGGGATTTCTCAGGCAATACTGGCGTGGGTTGTCATTTCCTTCTCCAAGGGCTCTTCTCAATGGAAGGACTGAAGGATCCAACATGGGTCTTCTGCACTGAAGGCTGATTCTTTACCACTAAGTCATCAGGGAAGTCCCCTCTCCCTAAGGGAGAAGCCTCCTCCCCCTACCAGGGAAGCACAGCCCCCTCCAACCTGGGAAGTGCCCAGTTACTAGAGAAAATAAAAAACAGTGGAGAGGGGCTGGGGAGGTGGTGAAGAAAGACCAGGTTGGCCCCTGGCAGGGCAGGGACCACCCTCAGCTAGGCACGGTAGGCACCACTGGGGCACAAGATCTTCCCTGCCCTGGACATCCCAGGGGGGCATGCCCAAAGACTGCTTGGAGCACATGGGAGCTGCTGAGGGTACCCACCACGGGAGGACATAACCAGGGTCTCAGTGGGACCTGTGTTCCTCTCTTCCCTTTTGGGGGCAGCATCCCCGGGAGGCTACCACAAAGGCGGGGGCCACCATGTCTGCACTTGTGAAGGAGAGCCTGGAGGCCCTGTGAGGACACCCCCATTAGGGCCATCCTGGCGGGGGAGGGTGGGCACACAGGCATGCAAGGGAGGTGGGCAGAGGCCTTTGATCAGCAAGCCACACTCAGATAGGCCTAGCAGCTGGAGGAACCCCAGGGCCACAAGTGCAAAGGAAGTGTGAATGGTAACTGCATCCTGCAATTTGCATTAATTCTCATAGCATTCTAAATGGATGCTGGCAGAGTGATCCACTGCTAAGAGTCCTACCAGTTTGGTTTTTATTTCAGGCCCCCACCCACCTCAAAAAGAGACCACCCCTCCAGCCCCGGCAAGACATCTTAGCCCAGGAGGGTACTTCTGGCAGGCCAAGTCAGAGAGAAGTGGACCTGATGGTCTGGAAAGTTTCCAGATCGGGTATCAGGCACCAACCTGCAGGAGTGGCCTCCAACACTGCATAGGCACGGGTGGTGGGGGGCAGGTTCCCTCCTCCCTCCAGGATGCTGATCGAAAGCCAGGGAACAAGTGGCCATGGGCCAGTCATCAACCCCTGGGTAGCCCCCTTCCGACTGCCTCCACGTGGGTGGTAAGAATCTGGGGAAGAAGAGACCAGTCTCCTGACTCCCAGCGGGCCCAACCCCAAGGTGGAAGGGCGACCTCCACAGGGGTATTTAAACCTCCCCTCCAGGACAGGCTCAGTTCAGTTCAGTCGCTCAGTCGTGTCTGACTCTGCGACCCCATGAATCACAGGACGCCAGCCCTCCCTGTCCATCATCAGCTCCCGGAGTTCACTCAAACTCATGCCCATCGAGTCAGTGATGCCATCCAGCCATCTCATCCTCTGTCGTACCCTTCTCCTCCTGCCCCTAATCCTTTTCAGCATCAGAGTCTTTTTCAATGAGTCAACTCTTCACATGAGGTGGCCAAAGTACTGGAGTTTCAGCTTCAGCATCATTCCTTCCAAAGAAATCCCAGGGCTGATCTTCAGAATGGACTGGTTGGCTCTCCTTGCAGTCAAAAACCACAGCCTTGACTAGATGGACCTTACTCTGCAAACTAATGTCTCTGCTTTTGAATATGCTATCTAGGTTGGTCATAACTTTTCTTCACGTACCTTGTAAAGGCGAGACAGCAAAGCAGGGGTGGAGCGCCCCAAGGTCGCCACCCAACTTGGACCACCATGCTCCACCCGTGAACCCCCAGGGGCAGGCAGGCTTTGCGGCTATGGGCCGGTGACTCGGGACCCCTGGGCCCTGGTTGACTGCCACACGATGACGACCCTGGTCCCCTCGAAATTGGGCAGAAACTCCACGCTCCCCAAGCACCTCTTCTCTTTCCCAAACCCTGAGTCCCTCCCTGCACCCAGGTGTCAGGCACCCTCCCAGCCACTGAGGACAGAAGGGAAGCTCCAATGCACAGCGGGGTGCAAGCGAGCAGGGCCACACACTGGGAGGGCAAGAAAGAGCCAGACCGACCTAGCGAAGGCCTGAGCTAAGGCCCGAGGTGAGGAGTGTGGGAAGAGGAGCTGGACAACAGGCTGGCAAGCCCCTCCCGGCCTGCTCCAGGTGATCCACCTCCGCCAATTCATACAGCCCCAAAGGGCCTGGAGATTATGTGCTGATCCGTCTCCAGTGGAGTTGGGTGGAGGGGGTGTCATAACTGGCCCCAGAGACAAAGGCACGTGGCAGGGCTTGGCCCCACGGAACCCTTGGACCTAACCTCCAGGGAGCTGCTGGCTGGGTGGTAGGGCAGGAGGGACATGCCAGAGACGATGTTGCAGAACACAGGGTCAACATAGCCTCGGATGGATAGGAGGAGTTCCAGTGTCCCATGGGAAGCCAGCTAGGATCTGCCTTCCCATCTGATCGCTTCACGCCACTCCTTCTCACTGTTGTCCCTTTCAGAAGACCACTGACCCAACTGCCAGCCACCCAGGCTCCCTGTCCCAAGCATGCAGACAAGCCTCCTGCCGCCTCTGTCCCTCCTTCCAGTCCTGCATGGGGGCAGACTGGAGAGCTGGCTGGAGAGGCCTCCGGGCTCTCAGAACCTCCTTAATGATCCTCCTGCAGGTTCAGTTCAGTGCAGTTCAGTTGCTCAGTCGTGTCCCACTCTGCGACCCCATGAACCGAAGCATGCCAGGCCTCCCTGTCCATCAGAGACTCCTGGAGTTTACCCAAACCCATGTCCATTGAGTTGGAGATGCCATCCAACCATGTCATCCTCTGTCGTCCCTTTCTTCTCCTGCCCTCAATCATTCCTAGCATAGGAATGAGTCAGCTCTTCTCATCAGGTGGCCAAAATATTGGAGTTTCAGCTTCAACATCAGTCCTTCCAATGAGCACCCAGGACTGATCTCCTTTAGGATGGACTGGTTGGATCTCCTTGCAGTCCAAGGGACTCTCAAGAGTCTTCTCCAACACCACAGTTCAAAAGCATCAATTCTTCGGCGCTCAGCCTTCTTCACAGTCCAACTCTCACATCCATAGGTGACTACTGGAAAAACCACAGCCTTGACTAGATGGACCTTACTCTGCAAACTAATGTCTCTGCTTTTGAATATGCTATCTAGGTTGGTCATAACTTTTCTTCACGTACCTTGTAAAGGCGAGACAGCAAAGCAGGGGTGGAGCGCCCCAAGGTCGCCACCCAACTTGGACCACCATGCTCCACCCGTGAACCCCCAGGGGCAGGCAGGCTTTGCGGCTATGGGCCGGTGACTCGGGACCCCTGGGCCCTGGTTGACTGCCACACGATGACGACCCTGGTCCCCTCGAAATTGGGCAGAAACTCCACGCTCCCCAAGCACCTCTTCTCTTTCCCAAACCCTGAGTCCCTCCCTGCACCCAGGTGTCAGGCACCCTCCCAGCCACTGAGGACAGAAGGGAAGCTCCAATGCACAGCGGGGTGCAAGCGAGCAGGGCCACACACTGGGAGGGCAAGAAAGAGCCAGACCGACCTAGCGAAGGCCTGAGCTAAGGCCCGAGGTGAGGAGTGTGGGAAGAGGAGCTGGACAACAGGCTGGCAAGCCCCTCCCGGCCTGCTCCAGGTGATCCACCTCCGCCAATTCATACAGCCCCAAAGGGCCTGGAGATTATGTGCTGATCCGTCTCCAGTGGAGTTGGGTGGAGGGGGTGTCATAACTGGCCCCAGAGACAAAGGCACGTGGCAGGGCTTGGCCCCACGGAACCCTTGGACCTAACCTCCAGGGAGCTGCTGGCTGGGTGGTAGGGCAGGAGGGACATGCCAGAGACGATGTTGCAGAACACAGGGTCAACATAGCCTCGGATGGATAGGAGGAGTTCCAGTGTCCCATGGGAAGCCAGCTAGGATCTGCCTTCCCATCTGATCGCTTCACGCCACTCCTTCTCACTGTTGTCCCTTTCAGAAGACCACTGACCCAACTGCCAGCCACCCAGGCTCCCTGTCCCAAGCATGCAGACAAGCCTCCTGCCGCCTCTGTCCCTCCTTCCAGTCCTGCATGGGGGCAGACTGGAGAGCTGGCTGGAGAGGCCTCCGGGCTCTCAGAACCTCCTTAATGATCCTCCTGCAGGTTCAGTTCAGTGCAGTTCAGTTGCTCAGTCGTGTCCCACTCTGCGACCCCATGAACCGAAGCATGCCAGGCCTCCCTGTCCATCAGAGACTCCTGGAGTTTACCCAAACCCATGTCCATTGAGTTGGAGATGCCATCCAACCATGTCATCCTCTGTCGTCCCTTTCTTCTCCTGCCCTCAATCATTCCTAGCATAGGAATGAGTCAGCTCTTCTCATCAGGTGGCCAAAATATTGGAGTTTCAGCTTCAACATCAGTCCTTCCAATGAGTACCCAGGACTGATCTCCTTTAGGATGGACTGGTTGGATCTCCTTGCAGTCCAAGGGACTCTCAAGAGTCTTCTCCAA
>SJYX01014792.1:666942-682071 GCA_006410675.1 Oreotragus oreotragus | reverse complement strand
TGGAAATCTTTTCCCATTTGTATGGTCTTCCCTCCTTTGTCATAATTAATTGATCATATAAGGGTGGATTCACTTCTGGGCCCTATATTCTGTTCCACTGGTCTACATCTCTGTTTTTGTTCCAGGACCACGCTGTTTTGATTACTGTAGCTTCATAGTATAATTTGAAACCAGTGAATGTGATCTCTCCAGCTTTGTTCTTCTTTCTCAAGATTGCTTTGGCTATTTGGAGTCTCTTATTTTGGTCAACCATAATACAGACACCTCTGTATAGCCACAAATAAAGTACAGCATAAAAGTTCAAATTCTAGAGTTTAAATAACTACCCTGTGCCTTACTGTTTTTGTAAATTGGGCAAGTTACTAACTTTCCATATCTAAGTTTCCTTATCACGAACTGAGCATATTAATAGCTCCCTCTTTGCTACAAAAAGTAAATGGGATTATACATGTATGCAATACACAATGTTCCTGATACACAATAACTATTCAATAAACGTTAGTTTTTAAAAAAAAAAAAAAAGGTTATAGGGAGAAAGTTCCTAGCAAAAATGGCTTACTTCTAAAAATGATACATAGCTCAAATCAACTGCTTAACATTACATGGAAAAAGAATAATAAATAAAATCCAAGATTAGTAGAAAGAGGGAAATAAGAAAGATCAGAACAGAAATAAAAGAGAGACAAAGAATAGAATAAAAAGATCAGTGGAATTAAGAACGGAAAAAATAAACAAAATTGACAAATCTTTAGTTACACTCATTTGAAAAGGACTGTAATAGACAAAATCAGGAATTATAAAAGGAATATAATACCTAATTCCACTGAAATAAAAGGATCATGAAACTTTTATGATTGATTCATATGTCAATCTAGAGAGTATATTAAAAAGCAGAGAGATTACTTTGCCGACAAAGGTCCGTCTAGTCAAGGCTATGGTTTTTCCAGTGGNATCCTCGAGTTGGGAAGATCCGCTGGAGAAGGGAATGGGCAACCTGCGCCAGGATTCTTGCCTGGAGAATTCCATGGACAGAGGAGCCTGGCAGGCTATATACTCACTGGAGTCACAAAGAGTCAGACATGACTGAGCACATTAACACAAGAAAATTCTTTTGTTGAGTCCTAACCTCCAGAACTTCAGAATGTGACTTTGTCTGCACAGTCCAGCATGTGGGTTCTGGGCTCTTCAACAAGAGACTGAACCCATGCCCCCTGCAGAGGAAGCCTGGTGTCTTAACCACTGTACAACCAACCAGAGCAGCCCCCAAATATGACTTTATTTGGAGTAGAGCTTTTAAAGAGATATCCAAGTTAAAATAAGGCCACTAGGATGGGTCCGGGTAATGCTAAGTCACTTCAGTCGTGTCGGACTCTGTGCGACCGCACAGACGGCAGCCCACCAGGCTCTCCCGTCCCTGGGATTCTCCAGGCAAGAACACTGGAGTGGGTTGCCATTTCCTTCTCCAATGCAGGAAAGTGAAAAGTGAAAGTGAAGTTGCTTAGTCGTGTCCCACTCTTAGCAACTCCATGGACTGCAGCCTACCAGGCTCCTCCACCCATGGTATTTTCCATGCAAGAGTACTGGAGTGGGGTGCCCTTGCCTTGTAAATGGTGCCCTTATAAGAAGGGGAAATGTGGCCACAAACATGCACAGGAAAGACACTGTGAGGATGCAGGGCAGAGGTGGTGTCTATAAGCCAAGGCGAGAGGCCTCAGGCTTCTGGGCTCCGGAACTGTGATAAACTCCTGTTGTCTAAGCCACATGGCCTGTGATATTTGTTACAGCAGCTGGAGCTGACTGACGTTCTACCTCTGAGGCCTGTGCATTTCCATGGTAGGAAGACGCCCTTCTCTCTCCCCAGCTGGACTCCTTCAGAGCCCCCACCCCTGCCTCCTCCTGCTGTCATGTTCCTGCCAGTTTCTGCTTGCTTGTCCAGGGAATCAGACGACAGACCTCAAGAGAAGAGCTGAGTGCTGAGGACCAGGAGGAGCCATAGGGCCCCAAGACAGAATCAGGATGACTTTCATTTGTTTTTATTTGGCTTTTCAAGCTTGGAATGTGGGGGTCACAGCTGGTGGACAGGGAACCAAGAAGGGACCATCATGACCTGATGGGGCTGGAGGAGGGGAGGGGGGAAGGTTCCAGTGAGCAGGCTGGGTCTTGAGGCACACAGCTGGAGTTGAGGGGCTTGACGGATCACCACAGGGCGTTTCTCAGGGCCCCAAGCATGAACACCACCAGGGGCCAGGTCTGTGGAGGCACAAAGGCTGTGCCTGGCATGGACAAGCTGGCAGCCTCCAGAAACTGCTGTGGAAACTGGGTCTGTGGAGGAGTGGATGTGGGCTCAGGCAGCGGTGTAAGAGCAGATGTGGGCTCAGGGTGGGGTGTAAGAGTGAACACAGGGGCTCTGGCTGTGCTGCCATATTTTAGGGTAGCCACTTACCCTCTTTGGGACCTGTTTGCTCAGCTATAAAACAGAGGAAAACAGAAAGTGTAAAGAAAGCATCAGAATTCAAATATCCAACAGTGGGACTTCCTTGGTGATCCAGTGGTTACAAATCTGCCTTCCCATGCAGAGGACACTGGTTGGATCCCTGGTCAGGGAACTGATATCCCACGTGCCACAGGCCAACGAAGTCCACATGCTGCCACTACTGGGCTCACATGCTCTGGAGCTCACATGCTACCTCTGAGAGAGGCCCACGCGCAGAAACAAAGAGCCCGAGTGCCATAACTAGTGCCCACCCAACACAGCCAAAAGCAAAGAAAGAAACAAATCAGAAAAATACACACACACAAATATCCTACAGTAGACTAATATCTGGAATATATAAAATACATAAAGAGCCCCTAAAGGAAGAGACAGACCACCCAACAGGAAAATAAGAGGGGAAAAATCTTGAAACTTTACAGAAAAAGACATCCAGTGATAATAAATATGTGAAAGTATATTTAATTGGTCATCAAGAAAATCAAACTACAGTAAGCTATTAAAATGAAAAAAGATGGAAAGTGCTAAGTACTGGTGAGAATATGAACTCTCATCCACTGCTTCAATGAGTGGAAACGGTGAACCTTTTGAAGACGTTTGGTAATATCTGCCAAAGCTGAATACATGCATACCTTTTCCTCCAACAGTACTACTCAAGGGATTCTGTGAAATAGAAGATAAAACGTTTGGAAGTGAAGTAAAATGCAAAACTTGGAGTACTAAAACACCCACTAAGAGTAACTAATCATAGAATTCCATGCACACAGGAGAGTCCTGTAGAGCAAGGAGACTGAACACACTGCAGCCACAGGCAACAGTATGGATGAATCTCACAAATACAATGTTAACACAAGAAAGGTTGACAACTGGCAATAAATTCTACTTATGGAACATTCAGAACCTAAAGTAGTGAAGGTGAAGATGGTGGTTTGTGTTGGGTGTTGGTGACAGGGAGGAGGTGTGAGCGGGGCCTCTAGGGTACTGATCACATGTTGCCTCACTATGCGAAAATTCATCCAACTGATGAAAAGAGCATGGATATATTCTTTTGTATGTATGTTACACTTCAATAAAACCTTTAAAATATACTTCAAGAACAGATGTTGTAGATGTCCTCATGCACAAGGGAGTTAGGAAGGGGGGTTGGCCTGGAGGACACTGCCAAGGGATGGAGCCCAGGAAGACGCATGGAGGAGGAAAACAGGAAGTCCCAGGGGCTCCTCAGGGAGAGCAGAGGCAGCACAGCCCCTCCCCAGAGAAACCGAGGCCCAGAGAACAGGCGAGGGGAAAAGAGAGAGCGCCTCACTCACTTGGCAGATGGACTTTCCTGTGGAGAAGTCCCCAGCACAGCATGTCCACATGCGCAGAGCAGTTCTTGCCTTTTCCATCTCCGTATAAGTTTACAGAACTTGTTCTCAACGAAGCTCACGTTCTCTCCTGGAGATGGAAGGGTTCAAGCAGAGGTGCTCTGAGGATAAGGAGGAAATCAGGGAAGGATGCTGGAGCCGAGCTACAGAGCTCCGCCTTATCGGTCAGCACTGCCCTTCATTGTGGGGTTTTCTCCACACAGCTGAGCTTTCATCCTTGTTTCAGACTTCTACCTATGCCTAAGAAGCCCTCCCCTGTTTCTCAAACTTTTCCAAACTCATCCTATTCCCTCTACCTCTTTTATAATGACAGACACACTCTTTCACAAAGGAAAATGGCAAATCCCCCCAACACCTGCCACTCACTGGTGCTTAGCAGCCGTTCAACAACCTATCTACCCTTTCACAAACCATCCCATCCACTCACCTTTTGTCTATCACTAACCTTGCTTTCCATCCATTTGTTCCTCCATCCTACTACCTCTCTTTCCTCATGTCCCAGTCACCCACTCACCCTTCCATCCATTTGCCTATACATTCATCTTTTCACTCATCTCTCCATTCTCCCCTCCATCAGTAGACCCACTCACTCCATCTCTCTGGCCACCATCCTTTCACCCATTCACCCAACCATCTTCCCTCCCACCCATTCATCCTCCCACCTTCCCACCATCCATCCTCTCACCCTAGCACTCATTTATTCTTCATCCAGTTTACTCATTTATTCCTCTGTCCTCAGGTTAAGTATCTTTTAGCTAATGATACTAACATTTTTAGTTGGGGCAGAGAAGTTAAATGAAATAAGTATCACTATTTCAGATCTAATAAGTGGTGTAAAGGAAATAAAACAAGAAGATGTGCCATTAGGGGTTGCCTGTTTGAGCTCACGTGATCGAGTAAAACTGCTCAGAGGAGCAGCCAAGCTGTGTATGTTATGAAACAAGGCATCATGAACTTAGTTGGAAAAGCAAGTAAGTCCAGGTGATAGTCAAGGTGGAGACCTGAGGTGGGAACCGCCTTGGCATCGGCAAGGCAGGAAGGAGGCCTGCTGGCTGGGGTGGTGTGGGTGAGGGATGCAGTAGGAGATGAGAGAGAGGAATGGGCCTGAGAGGCAAGGCAGGGAGTTGCGACCTTATTTTAAGTAGAAATGAGAAGGCACTGGGGGTGATGAGCAGGGAACTGGCATGACTCCTGCTCTAAAGCAAATATTTAGACAGCTACATGGAGACTAACAAGCACACAGGGTGGCAGCCGAGACCAGTCTGGAGGTCCACGGGAGAAGGACCCGGGGCAGCAGTGGGACACCTCCCAGGTGCCAGGCCCTGCCTGGGGCATGGACTGGAATATTCAAACAAGAAAGACAGGGTCCCTGTCCTCAGGAGGAACCAGTCTCTGTGTGTCTGTGTGTGTGTGTGTGTGTGTGTTAAGTGTGGTATACATGTATTGTGTGTTTGGGTGTGTTGTGTGTGCGTGTGTGGTGTAAGAATTCTGGAGACCTCATTGTTTGTCCTAAAATTACTGAGTGTTACTGACACACTAATAAGCAAGGACCATGGATGCTGGAACATCCCACCCAATGAAGACAGAATCTATTCAAAATGCTTATAACACCTCTGTAGAACATCATACCAAATTATGACCCTACGAACAATTAGAAATAAATATTCTTCCCTCCATAATTTTGCATCATAATCATTTCACCAAGTCGTAAACACTCCTTTCCTTAATGATGACTCTTGCTTATAAGTTATTCATAACTTTCGGCCTACATTTCGCCTCTTTCAATCTTAAAAAATACAGTGTTTTCCTGTTACTCAGTTTGCCTAATAACCCTGCAAAGTAGATAACTGACCTGAGCTGGGAGAAGAGCAAAGCGAGTTTCAGAGAGTGAAACCCTCTAAGTCATAATCATTCTAAACTGATCAGGCAGTTTCAGAGGTCAGAGGTAATACTTCAGTTTTCTCTCTACTTTTCCCAAGCGCCTCCTATGGCACTGGGAAATCAGAGTTTCTCAGTGACCTGGAAGGAGTCATGCCTCAAAAAACCCTCTAAGTCATAATCATTCTAAACTGATCAGGCAGTTTCAGAGGTCAGAGGTAATACTTCAGTTTTCTCTCTACTTTTCCCAAGCGCCTCCTATGGCACTGGGAAATCAGAGTTTCTCAGTGACCTGGAAGGAGTCATGCCTCAACATGACCTTTGAGTTGGATCAAGTCATCTCAGATCTATGGTTGATTTAAACCTTGGAATCAAGAACCAGAAAGACTTCAAGAACTCAAGATTCTTGATTCCAAAGTCAGATTCCCAGACTTCAGAGCTTTACACTAAGGGAACACCAGAGCCTTAGAATCACACCCTTTCAGAACTAGAACTAGAATGGTCCAGTCCCCTGGAAATGAAGCATAGTGGGCCAAGGGGACCTTTGCCTGGAGACCCCTCAGGTAGACACATACCTCCCTTCTTTGCTCCTGTCTTCTCCCCTTCCTCCTCCTCCTCTCATCACCCTCCCCAGCTCCCCAGTAACCTCTCACTGCCTCCGTTGAGCATCCCCCAGCCAGTTATCCAGCAGGATGAGTTACTGGCGACCTTCATGCCAGGGACTGGGAGGCAAGCACGCATGATGTAGGAGGTAAGTTCACAGGAAAGAGCAGCTGCAATACGGCAATGTCAATCCCAAAGGGCTATAACTTCTTGAAGTCTGGGTGTGTGACAATCCAAGTCACAGACACTTCCTCAGTGTGCTGGTACACCCGGGTGCTTGCTAACAGAACCTGATAGTTCCCTAGGGCTTAGGATTTCCTGGAGGAGGAAAGGCACACTATTACCATCATCTCCAAGTGGGGACTAGCTCTTTCCCTGCATCCTCATCTAACTGCCCACACCCCTCTGAACCCGTCCACTCCTTGTGATGCCAGACAGCTTCTGTGCATCCATTTTGAATGTTCAGGAGACCTTCTTTCGTGAGGCTAATTGATCTCCTATTTACAGTTTCAGACAAATAGCTGCTTTCTCCCTTAGAAACTAGAATGGCTGTTGCTGCTAAGTCACTTCAGTCGTGCCAACTTTGTGCGACCCCAGAGACGGCAGCCCACCAGGCTCTCCCGTCCCTGGGATTCTCCAGACAAGAACACTGGAGTGGTTTGCCATTTCCTTCTCCAATGCATGAAAGTGAAAAGCAAAAGGGAAGTCACTCAGTCGTGTCCGATCCTTAGCATGGACTGCAGCCTACCAGGCTCCTCCACACATGGGATTTTCCAGGCAACAGTACTGGCGTGGGGTGCCATTGGAACCACTGAATCCTTGCTCTGGAAATGTCCTCAGTGGGTTCATCAAATGAAGGCCTTTTGACTGTACACAGCAGGCATTCAGGTCAGTTCTCTTCTCTCACTTTACCCTTCCGGAGACCCCACACAACCCACCTTCTGGCCCCACACTCTTCCTGACCATCCCTTTTCTTTAAACACTTCCCTGCCCAAGTCTTGCTTCTCCACTTAGTTACAAAGATTTACAAAATATTTGTTAAATAAATGAACAACTGGCTGCAGGAAATGGAACCTCGCCTTGTTTCCCCAGCACAGGTGCTGAAACCAGTTCAGTTCAGTTCACATGCTCAGTCGTGTCCAACTCTGCGACCCCCTGCGCTGCAGCACGCCAGGCCTCCCTCTCCATCACCACCTCCCGGAGTTTACTCAAACCCATGTCCATTGAGTCGGTGATGCCATCCAACCATCTCATCCTCTGTCATCCCCTTCTCCTCTAGCCTTCGATCTTTCTTCACACCTCATCTACTTGGAGACCCTCTCTCATGTTCCCTCACCCAATNCGCCAGGCCTCCCTCTCCATCACCACCTCCCGGAGTTTACTCAAACCCATGTCCATTGAGTCGGTGATGCCATCCAACCATCTCATCCTCTGTCATCCCCTTCTCCTCTAGCCTTCGATCTTTCTTCACACCTCATCTACTTGGAGACCCTCTCTCATGTTCCCTCACCCAATCCTTGCCCTCCAGCAGGCACTCGTTCTCCACAGCCCTTCTCCTGACCCTCCCACCCGCTCCATGTGCTCTGCCCTTCTCAGCCATGCTGGGCTATCTCTTCTGACAGGATGCAGATAAGGTGAAGTGGGATTTGCCACTTCACCCTGATGCCACAGAGGGGCTTGCATGGAGCATGGCACAGAGTGGGTGCTGACAGACTCTGAGCCCTCAAAGCTCTTGTGCCCAGACCTGGGCTGTGATGCCTGAACTCCCTGGTGACCCCTCCTCCTCTGTTCAGAAGTCTGTCACGAAGCCAGCCCCAGAAGGCTAGGTGAGTTAGACTCTGAGCAGCCCTGTCACTCTCCCAGAGAGCCCACCTCCCCCTTATGCAGCCTTGCACCACGGCTATCTGCATGCACGCCAGTGACCATGACTTCTCCTGGGCACACAGTTTTGCAGGAATAATAACAACTGCCCAGCTGCTGGTCATACACGCGGTCCCAGGCCCCTGCCTAGAGTCTGACACCTGGAAGTAAGGGGGCATGGAGAAGGTGGTGTGGTCTGAGATGGGTCCACACCGAATGGCAGTGAGGACAGACACTGCCGCTCTCCTGAGGCACACTTGTGTTGGGGAACAGATACAGGGGCTGAGGGCAGAGCATGAGGACGATCTGGGCAGGTAAGCAGAGACGACAGTCCAAGTGGAGGGTACACAGGCCAAAGGCAGGAACAGCACGTCTCTGAAGGCCACAGACTGCCCAGAGGAGCTAACGTGGGACACCATCCCCCTCCCCTAGGCTATAGACTCACTTGAGAAAGCAGTGGGCCGTGGAAAGGAGCCAGGCGGAGTTAATGAGGACAGCTCCACAGACGTGCAAGCCCTGGGATCGCAGACTAGCCTGCCGCGGCCACCGGCCTCCACGTCCCGGCCACCGTAGATCCTCCCATCACCTTGGGTTTCCCACACACTGTGGAGACTCCCCTGCCACCTACAGCAGAGACCCCAAGTGTCGCAACCAGGAGGGTCACACCACTTCACAGAGGGGAAAACCAGGGCCACGCGTCCAGTGGCCTAGTCAAAATGACAGGGCTACCTGGACTCTGCCTTCACTGATATTTAATGAAGTCTAATTTATTATTTTTTCTTGTATACCTCATGCTTTGCATGTTATATCTAAGAGATCATGTAGAGTTTCTCCTGTTTTCTCTGAGAAATTGTAAAGGTTGCTTCCTACATTTGAAACCATGATCAAGTTTTAGTTCATTTTTACCTGCCAGATATAATAGATTTCTGTTTCTTAGTTTTTCATCTTTCTTGTGGATATCCATTTCTACCAGCACCTTTTCTTGGTTAAAAAAAGAAAAATTACTCTTTATCATACTGAATTGTTTTAGAACGTTTGTTGAAAATCAATTCATAACAAAAAGTAAGGTTCTATTCTTGGGATGCTTAATTCTGTGCCAATGAACTGTATTGCTTTCCTGTGCCAGAAGTCCAGTCTTGATTAGTATGCATTATGGCAAAATCTGAAATCAGGTAATGAAAGTTCTCCAGCTTCATTCTATTGCCAAATTGTTTAGGCTATTTTACATCCTTTGAATTTCCCTATGAATTTTAGGATCAGCTGTCAAATTCTACCCAAAAAAAGCCTGCTAGAACTTTCATTGGGACTGCATTGAATTTACAGACCAATATGAGGAGCTGCTTTCTTCGTAATATGAAGTCTCCTGATCCATGAACAAGAACTATTTCTTTGTATAGACCTTTAACTTCTATCAGCAATATTTTATAGTTTTCAGTATACAGATCTTGCACTTCTTTATTATGTTTATTGCTAGGATTTTATTCTTTTCCATGCTATTATGAATGAAATTATCTTGTTAATTCTCTTTTCATATTTTTGTACCTAGAATACATAAATGCAATTTATTTTATAAGAAATATTGCTTCCTATGAACTTCCTACACTTACTTTATTCATCCTAGTCTGTTTTGTCTTGTTTTACATCGCTTTGGGGTTTTCTAACATAGAGGATCATCTCTTCTGCACTAAAGGTTCGAATTTTTCCATTTAAAGTTGGATTCCTTTACTTTCTTATTTCTCTCCTATGTATTCTCTTTCTCCATTCCTCCCTTCTTTCCTCTCTCTCTCTCTTCCTTTCTTTCTTCCTCCACATCACAGATTTGATGTTGATAAGGACTTTGTTCTTTTAAATACAATCTATCAATTTTTGTCTTTGAGTGTTTAATCTATTCACAGTAATGTGATTATTAATACAGTTGGAATTACCTTTTCCAGTTTGCAATCTGTTTTCTGTGTATCTCTTATATTTCCCCCAATTTGAGACAGACTGGGATGTGGGACCCTTTGCTGAAGTGCTATAGCAGATTCCCATACACTGGTGTACACATGGGTGAGTCCCACCTGGGGGTTAGAGTCCCACAACAACGTACAACTGGCTGGTTTCCAGGCTTGATCATCCCAGCAGGCAATGCACAGGGTGCTCCCACCTTAACTGGCCCTTTCTGGAAGCACACAGGTTGGTGCCTGAATAGATACCCACATGGGGGATTGAAACTGCAGTCTCTTTCTGTCACTTTCTCTTTTTTCAGTCTTTTCTGTCCCTCCTTCGCTTACTCTGCTCTTAGTCCTATACCTGCACACCCATCCCCTTAATCCTGAATACTTCTCGTTTGTGTCTTTAAGTTTCTGTCATTGGTATCTTTGTTTTATTTAGGTTTGTCCGTCCAACTGCTCCTGCAAGTCTCTGCTGACATTGTGGGCATGGTGGAGCACCTATGCCTTGAAATACAAATGCAACCCACATTGTTTGACACTCCAGCCTTGGGTCACTTGCCTGTGAGCTTAGTCATGTCTGCCTTCTTGTGACCGTTTGGACTGTAGCCCACCAGGCTCCTCTGTGTATGCGGTTTTCCACACAAGAATACTGGAGTGGGTCACTTTTCCTTTTCCAGAGGATCTTCCCAACACAGGGCTCCAACTCGGATCTTCTGTGTCTCCCGCACTGCAGGCAGATTCTTTACCCACTGAGCCAACTTACTGGGAGTTTAAAGAACAAAAAAGAAATGAACCTTCATCTCTCTCCTCTGCCTTTGCAGTGCAACTATTCTGCTGCCAGGCTCCTTTGTCCATGGGATTCTTCAGGCAAGAATACTGCAGTGGGTTACCATTTCCTACTCCAGGGGATCTTCCAGACCCAGGGGTTGAACCTGTATCTCTCATGTCTCCCTCATGGAAGGTGGGATCTTTACCACTAGCACCACTTGGGAAGCCTATTCTGCCAGGACTCTCAGGAAATACCTGATCCATCTGTGATCCCCCAAAATGAGGGGTGGGGGAAGACCTTTTAAAATTCAAGCAGGAAAACGATCAGGTCTCTGGTACTGTAAAAATTAACTTGTCTCGCTTAAGTTTGTGGGCTTAATACAGACTTCTCTGTATTATCAAAATTAAGAAATATACTTTTCTTGTACCTAGTGTTACGGGAAACCAATAAGTGCATACTGTTTTTATTGTAAAAATCTGTCACTGAGAAAAATAACCTGATATGATTAAACGTTTAAGTAAACATGACTGAGATAGGAGTTTTAAGTAAACTTTGACCTGCCTCTTGAGAAACCTATATGCAGGTCAAGAAGCTACAGTTAGAACTGGACATGGAACAAGACTGGTTCCAAACAGAAAAAGCAGTACGTCAAGGCCGTATATTGTCACCTTGCTTATTTATGGTGGCTTAAGAAAAATCGTATGTTTTCAGAAGAGAAGGTATGAAGACTGGAAATACAGTTTGTTACTAATAAAAGGAAAAGGTGATTTTGTCCTAGAGCTGCTTATTTCAGCTCTAGGACAAAAAGAGGCCAGAGGACTCCCTTGGGCTTGAGGCATCCTGTTTCAATTTCCCTGCAAGAGTCCTGGGTAACTTTAACAGTAGGAAGAAGTTGATTGACTTTCTAATAGATACCACTTCCCAAACCTTTCCTGCTTATCTTAGGAGGCTTGTAAGTATTACACAAAGGGGAAACAAAGTCACCCAAGGAACACGTTCCTATACCTTTGAGATGCAAAAGTTGTATCTGGTCTTCTCCGGAATGCTCATCTCTGTTATCTTTTTAAAATGCAGATTTTGAAACGAGGGTAATGTCAAAACTGATTATAATTTCAAATTATATTGTCAAGTGTAAATAGAAATCGTAAGTGCCTTGTTTCTAAATATATAGCCATCTGACAAGTGAGCTTAATTTGTTCTATTTGCCAGAAATCCAACATTGATTCAACCGCTTTTGTAAACTGATGGGATTTACTTTGCTGCACATCACTCAGGGCTAAAACCTGAATTGAGAACTATGAGGTCTCTGTTTGTGTCTTTGTCTTTGAAACATGTGTCTGTGGTTGATTTGTGGATGAGTTCTGTTTAATTGGCTTAAAGAAAAATTAGCAATTACAAGGCAAACAATTATAAATTTAAGAGAAATTATCTAACTGTATTTCAGGTTCATGTGAACTGGGAAGTCAAGGCTGTACATTGTCTCCCTGCTTATTTAACTTATATGCAGAGTACATCATGAGAAACGCTGGACTGGAAGAAACGCAAGCTGGAATCAAGATTGCCGGGAGAAATATCAATAACCTCAGATATGCAGATGACACCACCCTTATGGCAGAAAGTGAGGAGGAGCTAAAAAGCCTCTTGATGGAAGTGAAGGAGGAGAGCGAAAAAGTTGGCTTAAAGCTCAACATTCAGAAAACGAAGATCATGGCATCCGGTCCCATCACTTCATGGGAAATAGATGGGGAAACAGTGGAAACAGTGTCAGACTTTATTTTTGGGGGCTCCAAAATCACTGCAGATGGTGACTGCAGCCATGAAATTAAAAGACGCTTACTCCTTGGAAGAAAAGTTATGACCAACCTGGATAGTATATTCAAAAGCAGAGACATTACTTTGCCGACTAAGGTCCGCCTAGTCAAGGCTATGGTTTTTCCTGTGGTCATGTATGGATGTGAAAGTTGGACTGTGAAGAAAGCTGAGCGCTGAAGAATCGATGCTTTTGAACTATGGTGTTGGAGAAGACTCTTGAGAGTTCCTTGGACTGCAAGGAGATCCAACCAGTCCATTCTGAAGGAGATCAACCCTGGGATTTCTTTGGAAGGAATGATGCTAAAGCTGAAACTCCAGTACTTTGGCCACCTCATGCGAAGAGTTGCCTCATTGGAAAAGACTCTGATGCTGGGAGGGATTGGGGGCGGGAGGAGAAGGGGAGGACCGAGGATGAGATGGCTGGATGGCATCACGGACTCGATGGACGTGAGTTTGAGTGAACTCTGGGAGATGGTGATGGACAGGGAGGCCTGGCGTGCTGAAATTCATGGGGTCGCACAGAGTCGGACACGACTGAGCGATTGAACTGAACTGAACTCATGTCAAATTTGTTGATCTAATTAATATAGACAGCTCTTTAGAATAATCAACATTAAGTATAATATCTTCACTGCACATAGGTTTTAATAGAAGTTAAATGAAATCTTGTTATACCTGTTGCAAATTTGTCAGCAAGAAATATAACTTGATATGATGAAACTTTAAAGTAAATGTAAACTATATAAGAGCTTTTAGTAAACTCTATGAGAGTAATTATGTTCTAAAAATCACCTAAAATAGTATCTCCAGATTTTGGTAACTATTACTTGCCTCCCTCGGTTTTCACTAGATATTAAGGTTTCAAGAAGTCAGGGATTCTAGCTTCAGCATATAAATAAAGCCACTGAAAATAATAAAACATTTCAGCAAGGTAGAATGTATGTTTTCAGTTAAGGTATGAAGAATGTAATCACCTTTTACTGTGAAAGTTTTATACATGATCAGGATTAACTAAATTTAGGTGGAAATTAACTAAGTAAATGGATTATGTTAAGTAAGAATATAAGACTGGAATTTCACCTCACTCTCTCTCTGTTAGAAGTACACCATTTTGATAATAAATTGCAAGCATTTCTGTGTCCTTAGGTGATCTGTACTTGTTTTCTTTTCATCGTTTTGTGACTTTGGTTAAATGAAAAAGTATTGTTTCACAGTGACTTATGATCCTATGGTGTTTTAAAACTTTTTTGATATTTTTCAACATAACTTTCAAAATCAAATTATAATGAAGTTCCTTTGACCTTGAACTAGCTTTGAGATGTTTCCAAGGGTCCCTGAAACACCCTAAAGAGAGATTTTAAACTGATAGGTTCACTTTGGATGTTAAATTACATGGGAATTCTTATTAAATGAATAATAAGTCTTCTTAGGTTACATTGTATGGTAAATGATGCAGATATCCTAGAAATTTTTATGCAGTTCCTAAATATCTAATACGTCCTGATAAAATGTTCAGTTCGGTTCAGTTCAGTCGCTCAGTTGTGTCCAACTCTTTGGGACCCCATGAACCGCAGCACGCCAGGCCTCCCTGTGCATCACCAACTCTCGGAGTCCACCCAAACCCATATCCATTGAGTCGGTGATGCCATCCAACCATCTCATGCTCTGCCGTCCCCTTCTCCTCCTGCCCTGAATCTTTCCCAGCATCAGGGTCTTTTCAAATGAGTCAGCTCTTCCCATCAGGTGGCCATAGTATTAGAGTTTCAGCTTCAAAATCAGTCCTACCAACGAATACCCAGGACTGATCTCCTCCAGGATGGTCTGGTTGGATCTTCTTGCAGTCCAAGGGACTCTCAAGAGTCTTCTCCAACACCACAGTTCAAAAGCATCAATTCTTCAGTGCTCAGCTTTCTTTATAGTCCAACTCTCACATCCATACATAACCACAGGAAAAACCATAGCCTTGACTAGATGGACCTTTGTTGACAAAGTAATGTCTCTGCTTTTGAATATGCTGTCTAGGTTGGTCATAACTTTCCTTCCAAGGAGTAAGCGTCTTAATTTCCTGGCGGCACTCACCATCTGCAGTGATTTGGCAGCCCAGAAAAATAAAGTCAGCAATGGTTTCCACTGTTGCCCCATCTACTTGCCGTGAAGTGATGGGACCAGATGCCATGATCTTAGTTTTCTGAATGTTGAGCTTTAAGCCAACTTTATCACTCACCTCTTCCATTTTCATCAAGAGGCTGTTTAGTTCTTCTTCACTTTCTGGCATAAGGGTGGTGTCATCTGCATATCTGAGGTTACTGATATTTGTCCTGGCAATCTTGATTCCAGCTTGTGCTTCTTCCAGTCCAGCATTTCTCATGATGTACTCTGCATATAATTTAAATAAGCAGGGTGGCAGTATACAGC